>CM038146.1:86658808-87051308 GCA_021437245.1 Aegilops speltoides | reverse complement strand
CATACGAGCAGGAAAATGGTTCTCTTCATCCCACGCCCTTGGTACCAACATTGATGCCAACATAACTGACAGGCTATCCTCTGACCTGCCTTGCTATCTTGACCGTGCAAGATGTCAGCATCCTTCATACTTTTGAACCACATGGTGGGCCCGTAACCCATAGTTCCACATGATCAAAACCTGAATCTCCTGTACATCCTTGATTCCGAAGTATCCTTTGCACTTTACTTCATATGTAATTCATGAGCCACCGTCCTAGAGATGATCTATTCTGGTATCAGACGCAATACTTATTCCGTTGCTCTGAACCCCCCTTTACACTCTACTTCAGGCATCGAACGATTGCTTACCCGTTTGAATCTTTCATAACCCCTATAATGCTCTGAAGGTGTTTCATGTAAACAACTCGAGAGACACTTTATGCTTCTTCCCCTGAGTTAATCGGCCGATACTCAATCTTGTTAAAACCCGTCCTTATAGAATTTCCCCTCTCATCCTTTCGTATGTACAGTGAAGATCCTGAAGGGAGGACGATGACTTCCTGATGATGCCTTGATACAGCGAACTGAAGGCATCAACAAAAGGGATCAACTTCTTTGAGAAGAGCAACCAAGACCGTGAAGACTTGTTAGAATTTTGTAACCGGAACTTCCCTCCTTACTCCACCTCTTAAATCTCGGGACGAGATTTCTTGTAGTGGAGGAGATTTGTAACACCCCGAGGATCATGCTACAGCAAACTCCTGCTAATGATGCTATGTCATCATGTTTTGCTAAGCCAAATTGCCTCTTGATAAAAACAAAGTCAATTTAAAATTCAAATAACACAAATTCTTATTTCTTCAAACCGCCAAATAAAAATGTTCGTTAGGTTGCCAATATTCATTACCTAATTGTCATGATGAAACCAACCTCATTTGGTATCCCAAAATGCCCCTGGTTTTAAAACAGTGGCCCTGGAACACTTTTCCAGCCTTTTTAAATGTCAGCAAAATTAAGGTGCATTCCAAACTGCCTCAAACTTTTTGTACCAACTCAGTATATTGCAAAGTATTTAATGTTACAAAAATCAGTTGGTGCGCTGAATAATCCAAGTCAGTAGCTCAATTAGAAAAAAAGGAGAAAATGGGCTGAAGCTTACCTGGTCTGCGGCCCAAGATGGCCCAACCCAGCCTTTCCCCGGTCCTGTTCCCCTCCCCCTGTTCAATCGACCGACGGCGCGCGCCCGCGCGTCGCTGCTGGACCAGCTCGTCGTCCCGCGCCTCGCCAGCGCAGCGAGGGGATAAGGCCGATGCCTCGGCCCCCAGATATTTTTCCCCGCCCGCTCCCCCCCCTCTCTCTCTCGCCCATGTGCTCGTGCTCTCTCTCTCTCTCTCTCTCTCTCTCTCTCTCTCTCTCGCTTCCCACCTCAACCGAGCGCCGCCATCACCATGGATGTGCCGTAGCCGCGACTACCGCCCACTCCGCGCCTCGCCAACACGTCCACGAGATGCGCCGTCGACCTCTACCTCGACTACGCCTCGCCATCGAGCTTGGGGACGACCACATGGTCGGGATCGAGCTCTTCCCCGTCTTCTCTGTTGCCGGTGACCGCCGTCGTCTCCGGCCATCTCTGCGCTCCTAAGTTGCCGCAGGCTTTTCGTAGCCGCTCGGTGAGCTCCTCCCTCGAATCTTCCTTTTCCCCCTTCGGTTTGAGCAGCGCAGGGCGCCGTCACCGACGTTCCTGAACCCCCGCGTATGCGTACATGCGTGTAGCTGCTGCTCTGCTTCGTTGCGCTGCTGCTGCTCGCACTTGCTGCCGCTAGTGCTGCATCGCTGGCTGCTGCCGCCTATGCTCGCTCCCCCTCGCCCCCTCGCCCGCTTCCGCTGCCACGCCCGCGGCCACGGCGCCCGACCACGCCGCTCGCGACCAGCGTCCGGCCTCCGTGTACAACCGCCCGGCGCCCGCCTCCACCTTGCTCTAGCCGTGCCCCTCGCCTTACATAGCGCCGCCCGCTTCGCTGTCTCGCTCGCGTCGCCCTCCGTCGGCGCCGCCCGCCGCTGGCCTCGCCTCTGCCCGCTGCCGCTTGCTGCTACGTATGGCCGCGCCCCAGCCCCGCATCCGGCCGTAGCTGCCCACGCTCCTCTCGAGCCCGGACCTCGCGCCGGCCTCGCCCACTGCCCCACTCTGCTATGCTGCTGCTCTTCTGCCGCCTCCGCCGGCTGAGCCCGCCCCTGCCTCACGGCCCCGTGCGCCGTGCTTCCCCCCGGCCAGCACCAGGGCCGCCGGCGCAGTACTCTGCGAGTACGTGCGTCCGGGCTGTTGAGATATGTATTTAGCATGTGTATTCTTGTACTCCAAGTCTCCTCCTTGTGTATAGTTGAGGATATGACTTGCCCTATGTACTATATATACTTGTGCATATGCACCTATCAATACATTGAGAGTTGCATCCTATTCCTCTACATGGTATCAGCCTAACCTCGATCCCCCCTCTAGCTTGGGCCGCCGTCGCCTCTCCGAGCCGCCGCCGCTCGCTGTCCGCCGCCGCCCTCCAGCAAGGCCTCCTCCCTCCCTCACCCCCCCCCCCGCGCCTCCTCCCGCCCATCCCGCCCCTCCCACCCCGCCCGCCACTCCCGCGCCGCCTCCCTCCCAAAACCCTAACCCCTCACCGATCCCATCTAGCACCGCTAACCCCTCCCTTTGCCATGTCGGCCCTCGGCACCTCCTCCTCCTCCAGCGCCGCTCCCAGCAACCCGTTTGCCTCCTCCTACAGGTCCGAGGTCGATGAGCCCCAAGCCGCCGACATCCGCAACATCCACCTCACCGATCACGTTCCCATCATCCTCTCCCTCCTCCGCCAACTACTACGCTGGAAAACCTACTTCAATCTCCTCTTCCGTGAGTACAACCTTCGTGATCATGTGGGCGGTCTCGCCAACTTCTTCGCCGGCGCCCACGACGCTAAGCGGCTCGCCATCGGCGCCACCCTCATCCGGTGGTTCTTCCTCACCGTCTCCCGGACATCTTCCACACCGTCGTTCGCGATGGGGGCGATGCCTACGGTGTGGACCAAGATCAATGGCCTCTTCACCGACAACAAGCTCCAGCGGATTGTTTTCTTGCAGCAGGAATTTTTGGGTGTCACGAGGCGACTCCACCATCGGCGCTTCTTGTCTCGGCTCAAGACCCTCTCCGGCGAGCTCAATGGCGTGGGGTTTAAGGTGGGCGACGAGCTTCTCCTCTCGGCGCTCACCGCCCGGCCTCAACGAGGACTTTGCAACGCCGCCTCAACCTCACCCTCATGGCCAACCACACTTACTGGCGGGCGGTGGCCTATCTCCGTCTTGAGGGCGGCGGATGAAGCACCTCCGCACCGCGCCAGCCACACGCGCTTCGCCGCCCGGCCTCTCCATCGGCGCCTCTACACCACCCTCGGCGCCCGTCCTCCGGCTGTCCGCACCTGCGCGGTGCCACAGCCCCACCAGCCACCTCGCAGCGGTGGCAACAACGGCAACCGCCGCCCGCATGCGCGGCGGCAACCGCCAAGGAGGAGGCAAAGGTGGCGATGGTGGCGGTCGGGCCCCTCGGCAGCAGCCCCGCCACCTGGGCGGTGGCTATAACCCTGGGCGGGGTCGTGCCGCCTACTGCATGCGTGCGCGCCCCGCCCGGGTATCCTCGAGCCCCGCCCGCGCGCCTGGCGCCAGCGCGCGCGCGCTTGGCGCCAGTAGCGCCTCGGCGCCCCCGCGCCGTCCCACAGCGCCTCGGCGCCCGGCGCCCAGCGCATATGGCGCCCCTACTACGACCGGCCCTTCTAGCGGCCTGCAGCAGCCGCCACCCTACTCGGCGGTGGTGGCGATTGGATCATGGACTCGGCGCCACCGCTCATATGTCCGCTCATCCGGGTAACCTCTCCTCTGTTCATCCCACTTCCACTCCTCGTATCATCGCCGGCAGCGGTGTTGGTCTTCCTATCTCCCATGTTGGTTCTGCCCTTTTCCTTCTAACTCTCGACCTCTCTCTCTTAATAACGTCATTGTTTCTCCCCATCTCATTGAACTTAGTTTCGTTCGCAATCTTTCTCGTGATAATTTAAGTGGCTGTGGAATTTGATGAAGTTGGCTTTTCTGTTAAGGACGCTCGCACCAGGATGATTCTTCACCGCTGTGACAGTCCCGGCGACCTCTACCTAGTTCAGTCGCCGTCATCTCCGGGTGGTCCTCGAGCTTTTTCCGCCGGCGTCGATCTTTGGCATGCTCGTCTTGGGCATCCTAGCACTTCTTCCCTTCGTCAAATAATGAGAGGCTTTTCTTTTTCATGTAATAAAACGGCCGCTCACTCATGTGAAGCCTGCCGGTTAGGCAAACATGTTCGCCTTCCTTTTAGTTCCTCTTCCACAGTTGCATCTTTTCCGTTTGAGTTAATTCATAGCGATGTATGGACATCTCCAGTACCCAGTAATTCTGGCTATCTTTATTATCTCGTCATACTGGATGATTACTCTCACTTTGTGTGGACGTTTCCTCTTCGTAGGAAATCCGACGTTGCCGCCACTCTCATTGCATTTTATGCTTATGTTTCCACACAGTTCGGGCGACCCATACTCGCAGTTCAAACCGACAACGGAAAAGAATTCGACAATCACACCATCCGCCATCTCCTTTCCACCCACGGCACCGTGTTCCGTCTCACGTGTCCCTACACCTCCCAGCAGAATGGCCGTGCCGAGCGGATCCTACGCACCCTCAATGAGTGTGTGCGCACCCTTCTTTTTCATGCCTACATGCCCTCTCGGTTTTGGCCAGATGCCCTCGCCACCGCCACCCTCCTCCTCAACCTCCGGCCATGCCGGCCGCGCTGGAACTACGCGCCTCATCATCTCCTCTATGGCACTCCTCCCTCTTACGACGGCCTCCGTATTTTCGGTTGCCGTTGCTACCCCAACACCACCGCCACCACCGCCCATAAACTCGCTCCTCGTTCCGTTCCATGTGTCTTCCTTGGTTACCCGGCCAACACTAAGGGTTATCGTTGCTACGACCCTGTGTCTCACCGTGTCATCACATCCCGACACGTGTACTTTGATGAGTTTGTGTTTCCCTTTGCTCAGGAACAGGTGGTACCGTCTTCCCCTCCGGCTGGCTATTCTCCGCGCCGCCGCTGCCGCCCGGCCACTGGTGCTCGACACCCCGCCCGCGGCGACCTCCTCCGGCTCGGGGCCCTCGCGGCACCGCCTCGGCTCGGCGCCCTCGTCGCTGGCGCTCTGTCCACGCCGCCTCGTCGCCTCGCGCCCAGCCATGCATCTTTGGGCGGCTCTTTGGCCTCATGATGGGTCGGCGGCTGGGTCGGCCCACCTCGGCGCGGCATCTCTGGCGAGGCCTCGACCCGCCTCGGTCGCCCGGCTCGCCCGGCTTCGTCGGCGGCTTCACCGGCGCCGCGGCCTCGACACCACCTCGATCGCTTTGCCTCGTCGGCTGGCTCTCCCGACGCTGCGGCCTCGACCCGCCTCGGTCGGCTGCCTCGCCAGCCTCGTCGGCTGGCCCCACCGACGACGCGGCAGCCCCTGCTTCTCCGGAAGACGCCGTGGATGCTACGGCGCCACCCGCGGCTGCTCCGACGGCCGGGCCCGTCACCCGCTCGCGCACTGGAGTTTTTCGCCCGAGTTCCCGTTATGCGGACGACTACGTCTGCACCGCCTCGACGTTCGCTACTTCCCCGCTGCCGTCCTCGGTACGGGCCGCTCTCCGCGACCCTCTTTGGATGGCTGCCATGCAGGAGGAGTTTGACGCTTTGCAGCGGAACCGGACTTGGCAGCTTGTTCCCCGTCCCCGGCACGCTAATGTGATCACCGGGAAGTGGGTCTTCAAACACAAGCTTCGTCCCGACGGCACTCTGGATCGCTACAAAGCGCGTTGGGTTGTTAAGTGGTTTTCGACAGCGCGCGGTGTGGACTTCACCGACACTTCGCCCGGTTGTTAAGCCGGGGCGATCCGCACTATTTTTACGATTAGCGGTCTCCGTGCTGGCGGTTCATCGGATGGATGTCTCCAGCGCTTTTACGCATGGCCATCTTGAGGAGCAGGTTTTACTGTCGGCAGCTCACGGGGTTTGTTGACCCGGCGTGTCCGATCATGTGTATGCGCTCTCACGCTCATTGTATGGGCTCAAGCAGGCTCCTCGTGCTCGGTACCAGCGCATCGCAGCGTTTCTTCACCAACTTCGGCTTCCGCTCTACGCTCCGATGCTTCGCTGTTTGTTTATCACCATGGCGCGACACGGCATACTTGCTCCTTTATGTGGGCGACATCATCCCGACGGCATGCGCCGAGCTTCTTCGCCGACTTCTTGATCGTCTCCGTGCTGAGTTTGCCATCAAGGACTTGGGTCCGTTGCACTACTTCCTCGGTGTTGAGGTGGTGCGTCGTCGATGGTTTCTTTCTTCATCAGCGGAAATGCGCTCATGAGCTCCTTGACCGTCTTTGGTATGCTCAAGCGCAAACCGGCCGCTACTCCTGTCGACACGAAGGCTAAGCTCTCGCGCTCGATGGTACTCCTGCTCCGGATCTTGGCTTCTACCGGTCCATTGTTGGTGCTCTTGATACCTCACTCTCACTCGACCGGAGCTTGATGCAGCAGTTCAGCAGGTCTGCTCGCATATGCATGCTCCTCGAGATGTTCCTTTGGACTGCGATTAAGCGGATTCTCCGTTACATCCGTGGTGCTATGGACCTCGGCCTCACTCTGCGCGCCTCCACGGCCACTGATTTGGTCGCCTACTCCGACGCCGACTGGGCTGGTTGCCCGGACACTCGCCGTTCTACTTCGGGTTACTGCATCTTCCTTGGACCATCCCTGGTGTCGTGGTCGTCCAAGCGGCAGCCCCTTGTCTCGCGGTCAGCGCCGAGGCTGAGTACCCATGTTGTAGGCTAGCGTTGTTGCTGAGTGCTCCTGGC
Source organism: Aegilops speltoides (assembly GCA_021437245.1). NCBI lineage: Eukaryota > Viridiplantae > Streptophyta > Magnoliopsida > Poales > Poaceae > Aegilops > Aegilops speltoides. The sequence continues at coordinate 87,044,376 of CM038146.1, read as the reverse complement.
TTCGTCAGCTTCTTCACGAGCTCTCGTGTCCCGTGGAGAAGGCCACGGTTGTCTACTGCGACAACGTCTCCGCTGTCTACCTCTCCGCCAACCCGGTTCATCATCGTCGCACCAAGCACATTGAGCTTGATATCCATTTTGTTCGGGATCAGGTGGCTCTTGGCCATGTCCGTGTTCTCTGCGTACCCACCTCCCAACAATTTGCCGACATCATGACCAAAGGCTTGCCCACGATGTCTTTCGAGGAATTCCGGTCCAGTCTATGCGTCAGCAATGGTGTCGCTTCAACTGCGGGGTGTTGAGATATGTATTTAGCACGTGTATTCTTGTACTCCAAGTCTCCTCCTTGTGTATAGTTGAGGATATGACTTGCCCTATGTACTATATATACTTGTGCATATGCACCTATCAATACATTGAGAGTTGCATCCTATTCCTCTACACGGGCGCCTCGACAGAGGCCGATATGGGCCACTGCCACAGGGGACCCCTTGTTAATTAGGGAGGCCCTAATTAGTTTAGCCCCAACCCCCCCTAATTAAGCTATTTACTTTTAGTCAAGAATCTGTTAATTCAAATGTGACTATGGCAATTGGGACCCACGTGCACTGTTCACTTTTGACTAGTCAAAATATTGACTGGGTCAACCCAGCCCCTGGCCCCACACATCTTACACATGCACACATTGCTGCGTACACTCCTGTATACCCATAGCAATTTGTCCGTTTATTATTTTGAATTAAAGTGATTTCAGAAATTTCAAAATATGATTAAAACTTTAATAATTCATTTATAACAAACCATAGCTCGGATCGAAAAACTTTATACATGAAAGTTGCTCAGAAAATCAAGACGAATCCGAATACGCGATCCGTTCATTTGTCACATGCTCCTAGCATGCTAAACATGGAACCGTCCCCTCTCTTTCAACTGTCCGAAAAATGTCAGACGTCGGGAAAACCCCTTCGGATGTTTTTCCTCTCCGTCTGCAATGTCTAGCACTGCGTTAGTTCACCCCTAACGTCGCGTATTTCCATGTTATGCTTTATGATGCTTTGTTTGCTTTATATTTATTGTTTCTTCCCCCTCTTCTCTCCGGTAGACCCCGAGACTGATGCTGCCCCTGTGATCGACTACATCGACGACGACCCTTCTTCCATTTCAGCAGAGCTTCCAGGCAAGCCCCCCTGTCGGTGTCAAAACCGGAGGATCTCGGGTAGGGGGGCCCGAACTGTGCGTCTAGGCGGATGATAACAGGAGACAAGGGACACGATGTTTTTATCCAGGTTCGGGCCCTCTCGATGGAGGTAAAACCCTACTCCTACTTGATTAATATTGATGATATGGGTAGTACAAGAGTGGATCTACCACGAGATCACGGAGGCTAAAGCCTAGAAGCTAGCCTATGGTATGATTGTTGTTGTGATTGTTGTCCTACGGACTAAAAACCCTCCGGTTTATATAGACACCGGAGAGGTCTAGGGTTACACAGAGTCGGTTACAATGGTAGGAGACCTACATATCCATATTGCCAAGCTTGCCTTCCATGCCAAGGAAAGCCCCATCCGGACACGGGACGAAGTCTTCAATCTTGTATCTTCATAGTCTTGGAGTCCGGCCGATGATGATAGTCCGGCTATCCGGACACCCCCTAGTCCAGGACTCCCTTAGTAGCCCCTGAACCAGGCTTCAATGACGACGAGTCCGGCGCGCATATTGTCTTCGGCATTGCAAGGCGGGTTCCTCCGCCGAATAATTCATAGAAGATTGTGAACACCAGGATAGTGTCCGGCTCTGTAAAATAAATTCCACATACCATCTTAGAGAGAATAATATTTATACAAGTTCAATCTGCTGATGTATTTTGTGGCGTGACGTCACACCACTACCAAGCCTTTACTTGAATCGTTTTTATTATACCACCTCAGCGCGTTTAGCGAAGCGGTTTCCTTGGCACGTCTTGTCGAAGCAGAGATCGTGTTCCCCTTATTCCGGGATTCTCATTAATAGGGACGTGGGTAACCCAACCGCACCCGTCGCCATGCCCCCTCCATCGAAGGCGGGTTCCAAACGGTCACAGAGACGGCTCTTGGTATTCTCCTTCTTTATAATGATACCCAGGCTTGTTCTTTTTCTTCAATCCTTAATCGAATCCGCCCCTCGCCCCGAGCTCCAACACTCAGGGCTCCAAATTCGAGCGCTTCGGAACTTCGACAATGTCCGGCTCCGACTTGCAGGGCCGGTGGATGCCCTCCTCCGTCACGGAGGAGGACATGCTAAAGCTGAGAGAACCCAGGTACTTAACCTACGAGATTTCGCATAGGATTCCTGCCCAAGGGCAAGTCATTCCCACTCCCAAGCCAGGCGAGAGCGTCGTGTTTGTGTCTCACCTCCGTCGGGGTTTAGGCTTCCCGATGGATCCCTTCGTGAGGGGGCTCATGTTTTACTATGGTTTGGAATTCCACGACTTGGCTCCGGAGTCCAGCCTCCACATCTCATCATTCATTGTCGTCTGTGAAGCCTTCCTCCGCACTACCCCTCACTTCGGTTTGTGGCTCAAAACCTTCAACGTGGAGCCGAAGATGATCGATGGGCGTCAAGCAGAGTGCGGAGGGGCGGTTGTAAGCAAGAGGGCCGATGCTCCATGGCCCGAGGGCTCTTTCCAGGAGGGGCTCGGTTTGTGGCAACATGAGTGGTTCTATATTACCGCTCCCAGGGGCAGCAGGCAGAAGCCGCCGCCCGTCTTTCGCTCGGGCCCTCCACAACGGCTGATGTCATGGGTCAACAAAGGGCTTAACTGGGGGCCGTCAAAGGGCGTACCCCTATTGTAGGGCGGTTCGAGACCTCCAAGGGAGGAGATCCATCTGGTCATAGTGATGCGAGTTATGCTGATTCGGCGTCTTACGCCTGCAAATGTCGCCCCCTCCGCTGTGGGAATTCAATCCGGAGGGCCACAAGCTCTCCAACACTTCATGGGTGCGATACCGTGGAGATGTATAATTGTTCTTGGATCACAAGAAGTGTGTCCGAATTGACCGAGATGCGGCCTAAGCTGCAATCGCCGGATGCTCAAGTAAGTAGCCCCGTGTCCGGACATACCATTTGTTTACATATTCTTGGATTTGCCTTTTAACCAACGTCCTTTGAACATGAGTGGATAAGCGCAAGCAAAAGCGATCGATGTCGGCCCCCCCGGAGACCGCGCGGATCCGGTGTTGGTCAAGATCTTTGGAGGTTGCGCCTTTAGAGGAGGGCGAAGGGGAAAACAGAGAAACTACCGCCTCTACTAAGGAGGCTTTGGAGAAAGGGGGGATCGAAAATCCCTTCCTCCATGGGGAGAAGAGGACCACTTCCGAAGACCTGGAGGCTAAGGCCTCAAAGCGGGGGAAGAAATCTTCACCAGAGGGTCCTATGCCGGGGGGACCCCGGCCGCACTATCTCCCCCAAGGAATCAGCCCTCCAGCGAGCCGTAAGTAGAAAAAGTGGAGTATTGTAACAAGGGATGTCCCTATTTTGCTTTTGAGGATAACCGAAGTTTTTACCTTGTAGTTCGGATCTCCGTCCTTCTTAGCTGAGCTCGTCTTCGGGGGACCTTCGTCCGGAGATGATGGAGAGCGAGACGCCTCCATCTGCCGCGCCATCAGGCGGGGCGGACGACCCTGAAGTGTCGTCGCAGATCGTCTCCCCAGGTTCGGCGGGGCCGGAGAGTTCGGCACCTACTGGTGTACGGCCGGGGGAGCTGAAGGATCTGCTCGAGAGGGCGTCTATCTCAGAAGGTCACCGTATATTGATGAATACGGTGATTGAAAGAATTTCGTCCGCTGAAGGCGGGTTGCATGATGCCGTTAGAAGTTTACTGGCGGGTTTTGAGGTACGTAAAAATGACATACCTTTTGACAGTTTTGCACATAGAGTGCGCCCTGTATAGATAGTAGCCCCTGAGACTCGGAATGTTGTCGGCGGCAGCGTGCGAGATCATAATCTCGATTATAAATTCTCACCTTTCGGTGGCGGATCGTCCGGTGGCCGGCGGATGATAGATTGCCGAGCTAAAGCGCTAACGGCGTTGCGGATGCGAACATCCGCTGGTCAATAAGCGACTCGACGAGTCACAAGGTAGGTTGTTTCTCGCGATGCGCCTAGTAAGGAGTGGCGCCCATTCCTTACAATATGTATGCTTGATGCAGATGGTGCGCTGCTGTGGAGGACCTTGAGGCGAGCTTGCTCGAGCCAAGGAGTAGGCCAAAAAGGGTGATGGCTGCCTCGAGGGCAGCGAAGAGCTAAAAGCGAAAAAGGCTGCTCCTTGCCGAAGCGAGGAGGAGATGGCGGAATGGCCGTGAAGTGAAGGATGTTACCGACCGCTATGAGGTCCTTGAAAAAAACGCCCGGCGGAGCAAGAGGACTGAATAAGGCCACCGCCGAAGCCAAGGATGCCGTTACGCGAGGGCTATAAAGGAGGAGCTACGCCGGGCGGAGACATTGCGGTGGGAAGCCCTTTCGCTGCTGCAGAAGTTCCTGAGATCCGAGTATGCTCATTTGGGTCATTTGTGGGGTGCGGAGGATCCTTATCTGATTTGGCGGCGAGTGTGGCGGATGCGGTTGTGCACTTCGAAGCCAAAAGGATCATGAGATGGAAGAGCTGTTTTGGTCTCAATTCGAGTCGGGCGTTCACTTCCGTTGACCGATCGGTTGGCTGAGTGGGCTGAGCTGAATAGGTTATCCGGATTTGCCATGGCGGATGTGGTGGCTCATGTGTGGCGGATAGGCCTAAGCGAAGAGTTATTTTGGCTTATTGCAGCAGTTCCTTGGGGCGGTGCCGCATATCAAAGCGATAAGCGGTCGGCGTGCATAGAGGTGCACGGATGGCTCGCCGTGTCAAGACATCTTTGGCGGAGATGGATGCCGCGATGTTGCCTCGAGGTTCGGACAAAAGCGGTTACCCGCGAGCACTATTTTGGGAAGTCTGCAGGCGCTTCGTTTGATAAGTCGCGATGCTCGAAAAATGTTATGTTCAAATGACATGTATGATTTGTGAAACCATATTTATAATATGAGTACTTTTTATACTTGTGCGTTCAAGTATTGAAATATCTCTGTCTGGCCGTTAATGTATATGTGTATATAACTTTGAAGATGGCAGTCTTGACTTCCCCCACGCACATGGTGCGGGGTGTTTACAAAAATAGCGCCTTTTCACACTTAATCCTACATCTTGGTCTGTGAAGGAGGTGGTAGCGTAGCAAACTAGGCAACGAACTATAATGCTTTATCACTTTCACTTAGCCATAGGAGTTGAAGGTGGGGCTACGATATAGCCCACAGGGCACCAGCGCTCTCCGAATTCGTAGGCGTATGTACTGACCGAAGCAGTCCTTTGTCAAAGCGGAGAATTCTAGACATTCGGTAGTCGATCGAGTGGTTGACCGGTCTCTTGCTATATCATGACAGTCAATTTTGGCTTTCTCTACTAAGGTGCTCTTTGGCGAACCGGGCACAATCGCGATAGTTCTCCCGGTGCGCGTTAGCCGATGATCTGGCGTAAGGCAGCAAAACATAGGGCAGGCAAACCCAACATTTGACCAAAGACATGATTGGAGCTGATGCATATAAGGACTAACTCGAGACACGAACACTCCCTAAGGTATTCGGTCTTTATGATAGCAGGCGAGCGATGCCCTAAGCCCCTCGTGTCGAGTGCAGGCGAAAATTTCTGCGGCCGATGCCAAAATGCCAGCCTCCTCGTCGGTTATGGTAAGAAACCGGGGATGTGGATCAACAAGAGGCGAAGAAAGGTTTACTGAGGTCTTAATCTGAAAAGAATCCTTGCAGCGGGTCCCTGCTTTGCGTCTCCTTTGTCTCCGTTGTCTTTGTATCTGATCCGGGTGTATACGCTGTTCATCTGTAAAAGAGAAGAACTTAGTTTGGAAAGATATCGTGTGAGCAATGTATTAAAATAGAGCATGAAAAAAGAAATGCATGAAGTTGAGCTTTTATTGGTTCTCATTGTTCATGCTCACAGCCCCTTGTAAAGGGGTGTGCGGCTAGGAAGCCCCTAGTTTATTTAAGCCGGACTCGCCTAGCCGTGTCCGGGGTCTTAAGCGACCTTTCAAGGAGATAATGCCGCGTGGACCGGGCATTTTAAGTGTAAGAGACGCGTAATGCGGTATTGCGTTAAAGCGGGCGAAAGCTTCACGTCCCAATAGTGCTTGATGGCTACTTTTAAATGGGGCGATATGGAAGATTAGCTTTTCGCGACGGAAGTTATCGGATGAACCGAACACAACTTCTAGTAGTAAGGAGCCCGTGCAATTGGCGTAAGGGCCTGGCGTCACTCCTTTGAAGGAAGTGCTGCTATGGCGAATTTTGGTCGGGTCTATCCCCATCCTGTGGATTGTGTCCGGATATAGCAGGTTTAAGTCGCTACCGCCATCCATTAGGACTTATGTAAATTGTAGTCCGTCGATTATAGGATCCAATATCAAAGCAGTCCATCCTACATTTCGAATGCTTCTGGAGTAATCCAGATGGTCGAAAGTAATGGGTTTTGACATCCAATCTCGGGATTCCGCTGGGGTGGACCGTGCGGCGTGTGCTTTAGTAGGTGCCGCACTATTGTTCCGTATTATCACGTGGAGTGAGTTTACCGTTTTGACTTCTTGTGCGAAAGTCTTTTGTTTTCCGGCGCTCTGCTTGTGGGGTTCGTCATCGTCTTCGCTTGGTGTGTCGAGCCCCTTGTGTTCGGCGTTAAGTCGGCCGGACTATTTGAAGAGCCAACAATCTCGGTGAGTATGGTTTGCAGGCTTCTCGGGGGTACTGTGGATTTGACATATCCTGTCCAAAATTTTGTTTAGGTTGGATAGCTCGTCACTGTTGTCTTTAAGAGGCAGTGTTTTGTTGTTCGGCCGAGAGCTTTTGGATCCGGCGTTAACCGCCGTGTTCGTTGGGCCATTTTCTTTACTCCGGCGCTGATCCTTTCTACGTCGTGATTTCCCATTTCCATCTCTGACCTCAGATGTACTTGGGTCGCTGGTGCTGCATTTGCCAGCCAGCTATCTTCTCCCGCACAAAAGCGGGTCATGTGGCTCGTTAGCGTGGACATTGTTCTTGGTTTTTCCTGGCCGAGGTGTCTGGCGAGCCATTCGTCTCGGACATTATGTTTAAAAGCTGCTAAGGCTTCGGCGTCCGGACAGTCGACTATTTGGTTCTTTTTGGTGAGGAACCTGTTCTAGAATTTGCATGCTGACTCTCCGGGCTATTGAGTTATGTGACTTAAATCGTCTGCATCCGAAGGGCGGACATAAGTCCCCTGAAAATTTGCTCTAAACGCATCCTCGAGCTCTTCCCAACTTCCAATGGTATTTTCTGGGAGGCTTTTGAGCCAATGCCGAGCTGGCCCTTTGAGCTTGAGGGGTAGGTATTTTATGGCATGGAGATCATCTCCTCTTGCCATGTGTATGTGTAGGATGTAATCCTCAATCCAGACTCCGGGGTCTGTTGTTTTGTCATATGCCTCTATGTTTATGAGTTTGAATCCCGCTGGGAATTCATGATCCAGTACCTCGTCGGTGAAACATAGTGGGTGCGCGGTGCCCCTGTATTTAGGTGTGCTATTATCTTCGAACACTCGGCGTGTTGTGTTGCTCTCTGGAGCCCTCTTTTTTGGCCCGTAAATGGACCTGACCGGGCCATCCTTTTTGCGAGGATCTTTATGTGTATCATGTGCCGGCTTGTGTGCGGCGCCGCTTGCCATTCTTAGCCTGTCTGGTCGTCTATCCGGCCAGGCGGCCTCTTTGCTTTTTGATTGTGGTGGCTCTACGGCCTCCTCGTCGAATTCGGGCAACAGCTTGCGCTTCGGGTAGCTTTTTGTTTGATGACTATTGTCGTATTTGTCTGCGGTCTTGAGTACTTTGTTCCATCTCATTTCGAGTACGTCTTCCGCTGTTTTGAGCTTCCGCTTCTGCTTCTTCAAACTTCTTGCAGTGGCGATGAGCCTTTTGTGAAGGCTCTTATGCTCCGGTGACGTGTCCGACGTGAGATCGTCTGGACTGTTGTTTTCGCCGAGGATGGGTTGTTTGTCCAGTTCATCCTGTATGGATGGTTGCTTGGTTGTATGTTCGTCCTCCACTGGTTCGCCCTGCTCTACGGCTGGGTCGTTATGGAGTCTTTGTTGTTGTCGGCGGGACTTGGTGGCGCTTGCGTCGCCATTTTAATTTAACCGCCGTGTCCCGTTGTTCCTCGTTATTGCTTCCTTTTGGTGTATCCACCATGTATATGTCATGAGTTGAGGTGGTTTTGTTGGAAATATGCCCTAGAGGCAATAATAAAAGTATTATTATATTTCAATGTTCATGATAATTGTCTTTTGTTCATGCTATAACTGTGTTATCCGGAAATCGTAATACGTGTGAACACTTAGACCACAATATGTCCCTAGTGAGCCTCTAGTTGACTAGCTCGTTGTGATCAATAGATAGTCATGATTTCCTGACTATGGACATTGGATGTCGTTGATAACGGGATCACATCATTAGGAGAATGATGTGATGGACAAGACAATCATAAGCATAGCATAAAAGATCGTATAGTTCGTTTGCTAGAAGCTTTGCCAATGTCAAGTATCTATTCCTTCGACCATGAGATCGTGTAACTCCGGTTACCGTAGGAGTGCCTTGGGTGTATCAAGCGTCACAGCGTAACTGGGTGACTATAAAGGTGCATTACAGGTATCTCGAAAGTATCTGTTGGGTTGACATGAATCGAGGATGGGATTTGTCACTCCGTATGGCGGAGAGGTATCTCTGGGCCCACTCGGTAATGCATCATCACAATGAGCTCAATGTGACCAAGGTGTTGGTCACGGGATCATCATTACGGTTCGAGTAAAGTGACTTGCGATAACGAGACTGAGCGAGGTATTGGGATGCCGACGATCGAGTCTCGGGCAAATAACGTACCGATTGACAAAGGAATTGCATACAGGGTTTGATAGAATCCTCGACATCGTGGTTCAACCGATGAAATCATCGAGGAGCATCGGGAGCCAACATGGGTATCCAGATCCGCTGTTGGTTATTGCCGAGAGTCGTCTCGGTCATGTCTGCGTGTCTCCCGAACCGTAGGGTCTACACATAAGGTTCGGTGGCGCTAGGGTTAGTAGGAAGACTAGTATGTGAATACGAATGTTGTTGAGTCCGGATGAGATCCCGGACGTCACGAGGAGTTCGGAAGGGTCCGGAGGTAAAGAATAATATATAGGAAGTGGTGTTTGACCATCGGGAAAGTTTGGGGTTCTGGCAAAATCTGGGACCACGGAAGGGTCGAGGGTCCACCGGTGGGGCCACCCATCCGGAGGGCCCCATGGGCCATAGGGGAAGGAACCAGCCCACAAGGGGCTGGTGCGCCCCTAGGCCCACCTCGCGCCTAGGGTTGAAACCCTAGGGGTGGGCGCCCACGGCAGGGGCACTCCACCCCTTGGCCGCCCCCCCTTGAGATTGGATCTCTAGGGGCGGCCACCCTGGGGCCTATATAAAGGGGGGAGGGGGCTGCTGTACACAACTCCCAAGGCGCAGCCCTCCCTCCCAACACATCTCCTCCTCCGTAAGAGCTCGTGAAGCCCAGCCGAGATCTTGCTTCACCACCATCACCACGCCGTCGTCTTTGCGGTGGTGCTGTCTTCCTCAACCTCTCCTTCCCCTTGCTGGATCAAGAAGGAGGAGGCGTCGCTCGTCCCGTCACGTGTGTTGAGCGCGGAGGTGCTGTCCGTTCAGCACTTGGCATCGGTGATCTGAATCACGTTCGAGTACGACTCCATCATCACCAAGCAAGCTTCCGCACGCGATCTACAAGTGGTATGTAGATGCAAACTCTCTCCCGTTACTCGTTGCTTAGATGAACTCATAGATGGATCTTGGTGAAACCGTAGGAAAAATTTTAATTTTCTGCAGCGTTCCCCAACGGTGGCATCGAGCTAGGTTTATCGTAGTTCTCTAATGCACGAGTAGAACACAAATTTGTTGTGGGCGTTGATCTTGTCATCTTACTTGCCCTACTAGTCTTTTCTTGCTCAGCGGTATTGTGGGATGAAGCGGCCGGACCAACCTTACACGTGCGCTTCGTGAGACCGGTTCCACCGGTGACATGCACTAGTTGCATAAGGTGGCTGGCGGGTGTCTGTCTCTCCACTTTAGTTGGAGCGGAATCGATGAACAGGGCCCTTATGAAGGGTAAATAGAAGTTGACAAAATCACGTTGTGGTGATTCGTAGGTAAGAAAAGCGTTCTTGCTAGAACCCAATCGCAGCCACGTAAAAGATGCAACAACAACTAGAGGGCGTCTAACTTGTTTTTGCAGCGATTGATCATGTGATGTGATATGGCGAAGTTGTGATGAATGTTAAATTGTGATGTATGAGATCATGTTCTTGTAATAGGATTCACGACTTGCATGTCGATGAGTATGACAACGGCAGGAGCCATAGGAGTTGTCTTTATTTTTGTATGACCTGCGTGTCATTGAAGAGCGCCATGTAAACTACTTTACTTCATTACTAAACGCGTTAGTCATAGAAGTAGAAGTAGTCGTTGGCGTGACAACTTCATGAAGACACGATGATGGAGATCATGATGATGGAGATCATGGTGTCAAGCGGTGACAAGATGATCATGGAGCCCGAAGATGGAGATCAATGGAGCTTGATGATATTGGCCATATCATGTCACAACTATATATAATTGCATGTGATGTTTATTATGCTTTTACATCTTGTTTACTTAGGACGACGGTAGTAAATAAGATGATCCCTTATAAAATTTCAAGAAGTGTTCTCCCTAGCGTGCACCGTTGCTACAGTTAAATCGTTTCTAAGCACCACGTGATGATCGGGTGTGATGGATCCTTACGTTCACATACAGCGGGTGTAAGACAGATTTTACAGCGAAAACACTTAGGGTTAACTTGCGAGCCTAGCATGTGCGGACATGGCCTCGGAACACGGAGACCGAAAGGTCGAACACGAGTCGTATGGAAGATCGATCAACATGAAGATGTTCACCGATGATGACTAGTCCGTCTCACGTGATGATCGGACACGGGCTAGTCGACTCGGATTGTGTAACACTTAGATGACTAGAGGATGTCTAATCTAAGTGGGAGTTCATAATTTTGATTAGAACTTTATTATCATGAACTTAGTCTAAAACCTTTGCAAATATGTCTTGTAGATCAATGGCCAGCGCTAATGTCAACATGAACTTCAACGCGTTCCTAGAAAACCAAGCTGAAAGATGATGGCAGCAACTATACGGATCGGGTCCGGAACACGAGATCATCCTCATAGCTGCCAAGAAGCAGTATGTCCTAGAAGCACCGTTAGGTGACCCACTGTTCTCCCAAAGCCTTGCAAGGCGATTTGAGCGTCTGGCGGACTCGTTCGATGATTACTCCCTCGTTCGATGCGGCATGCTCTACAGCTTAGAACCGGGGCTCCAAAAGCGTTTTGAGCATCACGGAGCATATGAGATGTTGAAGAGCTGAAACTAGTTTTCCAAGCTCATGCCCGGTCGAGAGATATGATGTCTCGACAAGTTCTCTGATTGTAAGATGGAGGAAAACAGTTACATCGGTGAGCACATCCTCAAGATGGGGTTGCGCTCGTATGACCCAGTTGAACATTAACCTCCCGGATGAGGCGGTCATTGACAGAATCCTCGATCGCTCCCACCAAGCTTCAAGAGCTTTGTGATGAACTACAACATGCGAGGGGATGGTAAAGACCATTCTGAAGTGTTCTCAATCTGAAGTCGCAGAGGCTGAAATCAAAAGGAACATCAAGTGTTGATGGTCAATAAGACCACTAAGTTCAAGAAGGGCAAGGGAAGAAGAACTTCAAGAAGGGCGGCAAAGATGTTGCCGCGCCCGTAAGCTTTGTTGCGGGAAGAAGTCAAAGAATGGACCCAAGCACGAGACCGAGTGCTTTTATTGCAAGGGAAGGGTCCTTTGAAGCGGAACTGCCCCAAATACTTAGCGGATAAGAAGGCGGCAACACCAAAGGTATATTTGATATACATGTAATTGATGTGTACCTTACCATTACTCGTAGTAACTCACAGGTATTTGATACGGTGCCGTTGCTCATATTTGTAACTCACGGCGGGAGCTGCGGAATAAGCGGAGATCTGGCGAAGGGCGAGGTGACGATCTTGGCGTCGGGAATGGTTCGAGTCGATGTGATCGCCGTCGACACGCTGCCTCTACATTTACCTCTGGGATTAGTTTTGAACCTCAATAATTGTTATTTAGTGCCAAGTTTGAGCATGAACATTGTATCTGGATCTCGTTTGATCGAGATGGCTACTCATTTAAGTCGAGAATAATGGTTGTTCGATTTATATGAGAGATATGTTTTATGGTCATGCTCCGATGGTCAATGGTTTATTCTTAATGAATCTCGGCGTAATATTACACATGTTCATAGTGTGGATGCCAAAAGATGTAAAGTTGATAACGATAGTCCCACATACTTGTGGCACTGCCGCCTTGGTCACATTGGTGTCAAGCGCATGAAGAAGCTCCATGCTGATGGACTTTTAGAGTCTCTTGATTATGAATCGTTTGACACATGCGAACCATGCCTCTTAGGCAAAATGACCAAGACTCCGTTCTCGGAACAATGGGCGAGCAACCAACTTGTTGGAAATCATACATACCGATGTATGCGGTCCAATGGCGTTGAGGCTCATGGAGGATATCGTTATGTTCTCACTCTCACCGATGACTTGAGTAGATATGGGTATGTCTACTTAATGAAACACAAGTCTGAGACCTTTGAAAAGTTCAAGGAATTTCAGAATGAGGTGGAGAATCAACGTGACCGAAAGATAAAGTTCCTACGATCTGATCGTGGAGGAGAATACTTAAGTCACGAATTTGGCACACACTTAAAGAAATGTGGAATCGTTTCACAACTCACGCCGCTGGAACACCTCGGTAAGCGGTGTGTCGAGCGTCGTGTCGCACTCTATTGGATATGGTGCGGTCTATGATGTCTCTTACCGATTTACCATTGTCATTTTGGGGATCGCTCTAGAGACAGCTACATTCACTTTAAATAGGGCACCGTCTAAATCCGTTGAGGCGACACCGTATGAATTATGGTTTGGGAAGAAACCTAAGCTGTCGTTTACGAAAGTTTGGGGATGCGATGCTTATGTCAAGAAACTTCAACCTGAAAAGCTCGAACCCAAGTCGGAAAAATGCGTATTCATAGGATACCCTAAGGAAGCTGTCGGGTATACCTTCTACTTAAGATCCGAAGGCAAAGTCTTTGTTGCCAGAACGGATGCTTTCTAGAAAGAGTTTCTCTCGAAAGAAGTAAGTGGGAGGAAAGTGGAACTTCGATGAAGTACTACCTCTCGAGCGGGAAGGTGGTGCAGCGCAGAAACCGTTCTGTAATGCCCACACCAATCAAGAGGAAATCATTGATGATGATCAAGATACTTGGATCAAGTTACTCTTGAACTTGAAGGTCCACAAGGACACGTTCCGCACAGTGGTACGGCAACCCTGTCATGGAAATCATGTTGCTAGACAACAATGAACCTTGAACTATGAAGAAGCAATGGCGGGCCCGGATTCCAACAAATGGCTTGAGGCCATGAAATCCGAGATAGAATCCATGTATGAAAACAAAGTATGGACTTTGACAGACTTGCCCGTTGATCGGCGGCGATAGAAAATAAATGGATTTTTAAGAAGAAGGCGGACGCGGATGGAAATGTTACCATCTATAAAGCTCGACTTGTCGCTAAGGGTTATCGACAAGTTCAAGGGATTGACTTCTGACGAGACATTCTCTCCGTGGCGAAGCTTAAGTCCGTCCAAATCATGTTAGCAATTGCCGCATACTATGATTATGAGATATGGCAGATGGACGTCAAAGCGGCATTCCTTAACGGACATCTTAAGGAAGAGCTGTATATGATGCAGCGGAAGGTTTTGTCGACCCTCGAGCGCTAACAAAGTATGCAAGCTCCAATGATCCATTTATGGACTGGTGCAAGCGTCTCGGAGTTGGAACATTCGCTTTGATGAGATGATCAAAGCGTTTGGGTTCTGTGAGACTTATGGAGAAGCCTGCGTTTACAAGAAAGTGAGTGGGAGCTCTGTAGCATTTCTCCTATTATATGTAGATGACATACTCTTGATGGGAAATGATACAAAACTTCTGGACAGCATTAAGGCCTACTTGAACAAGTGTTTTTCAATGAAGGACCTTGGAGAAGCTGCTTATATATTAGGCATCAAGATCTATAGGGATAGATCGAGACGCCTCATAGGTCTTTCACAAAGCACATACCTTGATAAGATTTTGAAGAGGTTCAAAATGGATCAGTCCAAGAAGGGGTTCTTGCCTATGTTACAAGGTGTGAAATTGAGCTCAGCTCAGTCACCGACCACGACAAAAGATAAAGAAGAGATGAGTGTCATCCCCTATGCTTCAGCCATAGGATCTATTATGTATGCCATGCTATGTACGGACCGATGTAAACCTGGCGTAAGTTTGGTTGCAAGATACCAAAGTAATCTCGGCAAGGAACACTGGACAGCGGTCAAGAATATCCTGAAGTACCTGAAAAGGACAAAGGACATGTTTCTCGTTTATGGAGGAGACGAAGAGCTCGTCGTAAAGGGTTACGTCGGCGCTAGCCGACTCAGATCTGGATGACTCTAAGTCACAAACCGGATATGTGTATATGTTGAATGGTGGAAGCGATGGCTGGTGCATTTGCAAGCGAAGCGTCGTGGCGGGATCTACGTGTGAAGCGGAGTACATGGCAGCCTCGGAGGCAGCACATGAAGCGATTTGGGTGAAGGAGTTCATCACCGACCTAGGAGTCATACCCAATGCGTCGGGGCGATCAAACTCTTCTGTGACAACACTGGAGCTATTGCCCTTGCCAAGGAGCCCAGGTTTCACAAGAAGACCGAGCACATCAAGCGTCGTTTCAACTCCATCCGTGAAAATGTTCAAGATGGAGACATAGAGATTTGCAAAGTGCACACGGATCTGAATGTTGCAGATCCGTTGACTAAACTCTCTCGCGTGCAAAACATGATCAACACGAGAACTCTATGGGTGTTCGATTCATCACAATGTAACTAGATTAGTGACTCTAGTGCAAGTGGGAGACTGTTGGAAATATGCCCTAGAGGCAATAATAAAAGTATTATTATATTTCAATGTTCATGATAATTGTCTTTTGTTCATGCTATAAGCTGTGTTATCCGGAAATCGTAATACTGCGTGTGAACACTTAGACCACAATATGTCCCTAGTGAGCCTCTAGTTGACTAGCTCGTTGTGATCAATAGATAGTCATGATTTCTGACTATGGACATTGGATGTCGTTGATAACGGGATCACATCATTAGGAGAATGATGTGATGGACAAGACAATCATAAGCATAGCATAAAAGATCGTATAGTTCGTTTGCTAGAAGCTTTGCCAATGTCAAGTATCTATTCCTTCGACCATGAGATCGTGTAACTCCGGTTACCGTAGGAGTGCCTTGGGTGTATCAAGCGTCACAGCGTGGCGGGTGACTATAAAGGTGCATTACAGGTATCTCGAAAGTATCTGTTGGGTTGACATGAATCGAGGCGGGATTTGTCACTCCGTATGACGGAGAGGTATCTCTGGGCCCACTCGGTAATGCATCATCACAATGAGCTCAATGTGACCAAGGTGTTGGTCACGGGATCATGCATTCTGATGCGAGTAAAGTGACTTGCGATAACGAGACTGAGCGAGGTATTGGGATGCCGACGATCGAGTCTCGGGCAAATAACGTACCGATTGACAAAGGAATTGCATCGGGGTTTGATAGAATCCTCGACATCGTGGTTCAACCGATGAAATCATCGAGGAGCATCACGGAGCCAACATGGGTATCCAGATCCGCTGTTGGTTATTGCCGAGTCGTCTCGGTCATGTCTGCGTGTCTCCCGAACCGTAGGGTCTACACATAAGGTTCGGTGGCGCTAGGGTTAGTAGGAAGACTAGTATGTGAATACGAATGTTGTTGAGTCCGGATGAGATCCCGGACGTCATGAGGAGTTCGGAAGGGTCGGAGGTAAAGAATAATATATAGGAAGTGGTGTTTGACCATCGGGAAAGTTTGGGGTTCTGGCAAAATCTGGGACCACGGAAGGGTCGAGGTCCACCGGTGGGGCCACCCATCCGGAGGGCCCCATGGGCCATAGGGAAGGAACCAGCCCACAAGGGGCTGGTGCGCCCCTAGGCCCCCACCTGCGCCTAGGGTTGAAACCCTAGGGGTGGGGCGCCCACCGGCAGGGGCACTCCACCCCTTGGCCGCCGCCCCTTGAGATTGGATCTCTAGGGGCGGCCACCACAGGGGCCTATATAAAGGGGGAGGGGCTGCTGTACACAACTCCCAAGGCGCAGCCCTCCCTCCCAACACATCTCCTCCTCCGAAGAGCTCGTGAAGCCACAGCCGAGATCTTGCTTCACCACCATCACTGCCTTGCGTCGTCTTTGCGGTGGTCTTGTCTTCCTCAACCTCTCCTTCCCCTTGCTGGATCAAGAAGGAGGAGGCGTCGCTCGTCCGTCACGTGTGTTGAGCGCGGAGGTGCTGTCCGTTCAGCACTTGGCATCGGTGATCTGAATCACGTTCGAGTACGACTCCATCATCACCAAGCAAGCTTCCGCACGCGATCTACAAGTGGTATGTAGATGCAAACTCTCTCCCGTTACTCGTTGCTTAGATGAACTCATAGATGGATCTTGGTGAAACCGTAGGAAAAATTTTAATTTTCTGCAACGTTCCCCAACAGGTTTTCCTGTGCCCTGTAGGCGCTGGTTCTTGGTCGTCTCCGGAATCGTCGTCCATACCGTCGATGTCTTTGGAGTCAAAGTCTATCACGTCGGTTAAATCGTCAACAGTGGCTACAAAGTGGGTGGTGGGTGGGCTTTGAATTTCTTCGTCGTCCGCATCCCAACCATCCTGACCGCAATTCGGCCGGGGCTCTCCTGATAGCGAGAGATATTTTAGCGAATTCAGGATGTTGCCAAAAGGTGAGTTTTGAAAGATGTCCGCGGCGGTGAACTCCATGATCGGCGCCCAATCGGATTTGATTGGAGGGGGCGCAGGAGGTTCGGAGTCCGGCGAGGAGTCCGGCACCTCAGAGTCACGAGCGTCGCAAGGGACATGGTTAGTATTCGGCTCCATCGCCGTAGAGGTTGCAGCCCCCGAGGCGGTGTCTAGCTACCCATCCTCGATCTGCGCGATCGGCTCCGAATTAAGGATTGGAGCGGACTCATGTGCAGCCTCCAAGGCACTGTCCGGCAGCAGAGCTAGATCATGCCCATCGAGACAGTGCGGCGCGCTCGGCTGTGGCTCGAATCCATCGAAGATCAAGTCTCCGCGGATGTCAGCCGTGAAGTTTAAGCTTCCGAATCTGACCTGACGGCCAGGGGCGTAGCTTTCAATCTGCTCTAGATGGCCAAGCAAATTGGCCCGCAGTGCAAAGCCGCCGAACACGAAGATCTGTCCGGGGAGAAAAGTCTCACCCTGGACTGCTGTTGTTGATGATCGAAGGAGCCATCAAGCCTATCGGTGACGACACAGAGGAACTCTCAATGAAAGCAGCAATGTCGGTGTCAAAACCGGCGGATCTCGGGTAGGGGGTCCCGAACTGTGCGTATAGGCGGATGGTAACAGGAGATAAGGGACACGATGTTTTTACCCAGGTTCGGGCCCTCTCGATGGAGGTAAAACCCTACTCCTGCTTGATTAATATTGATGATATGGGTAGTACAAGAGTGGATCTACCACGAGATCAAGGAGGCTAAACCCTAGAAGCTAGCCTATGGTATGATTGTTGTTGTGATTGTTGTCCTACGGATTGAAAACCCTCCGGTTTATATAGACCGGAGAGGGCTAGGGTTACACAGAGTCGGTTACAATGGTAGGAGATCTACATATCCGTATTGCCAAGCTTGCCTTCCACGCCAAGGAAAGCCCCATCCGGACACGGGACGAAGTCTTCAATCTTGTATCTTCATAGTCTTGGAGTCCGGCCGATGATGATAGTCCGGCTATCCGGACACCCCCTAGTCCAGGACTCCCTCACCCCCATTTGATCATCCCGATATCGCCCATTCCATTCTCTCATGCTTGCATTAGATTTTACTACTGTAATTGATTGCTCCTATTCTGATGCATTGCCTGCTTTTGTAACCTGCTTATTGTTACCTACCTGCTTATCCTAAACTGCTTAGTATAGGTTGGTTAGTGATCCATCAGTGACCCCCACCTTGTCCTTGTTGCCCCTGCTTCATCATCGACCACTCGATCAACGTGATCAACGACCAGAGCCCGACACCTCACATCACATCACGCCCCTTTTGTTGCTCGACTCTGCAGAGTTACCATCGAGTGCCGAGGGTGGAACCTCATACATCACTCCTGTTGAGATCTCTGTATTGTAGCTATTCGGTAGTGGTCATCGAGGGTGATTTCCTCCTTAACCACTTCCGATACGACTCTGTCATGCAACCCCTCAAGTGTGAACCTCGAGGGTGGTTCCTCTTACATTCACCTTGATGATTACATCGAGTGGAATCCACCGAGGGTGGTTCCTTAGGGTTCCCCTTGGTGTTAGACACACAGTTACTATGGTTACTATGACTTTACACTGAACCATGTTACTAAAGACGGGTCGGCTCTGAGGGGTACCCGCGCGAGCTTAGTTGCGAGTGATGTGGAGTCGGGTTGACCTAGAAGGTGCCCGCGAGATAATTATGAGGCGTGGCCGGGCATTCTTAGCCCTTGCCGCAAGTCCTCGAGACGGGGCGCCGGGGTCACATCTTTCGTGAGTCTCTACTTATTACCGCGCGTTCCTAATCCACTACAATTTGGATATTTGATCCGAGGGGCCTCTGGCCTGATAGAACTAATCATCACGTGGGCATAGTATGGGCGTTCTGCGTCGTATGCATCAGGCGAAGCTTAATAGACGTCAGCGACTGAGCAGAGCGTGCCGGGTTGGACTGGTAAGCACCTGCCTTTTTAAGGAGGTAGCTAGGTCTGCTCACTGGCCACCCAATCAATGTGCAGGAGTTCCTGGGGCGATGGCCCAAGACCCCTGGGGGCATAGGTTTAGTCCGGCGTGCTGACCTCTCTATTAAGCCTAGGTCGGCTTGCGGCGTATTGTTTGGCCGAGGCCGGGCATGACCCAGGAAAGTGTGTCCGGTCGGAGTTAATGGAGCGTGGTGGGTAAGTTGGTGCACCCCTGCAGGGAAGAAAACATCTATCGATAGCCTGTCCTACGGTTACGGACACTCGGAGTTGTATCCCAATCGATACAACTAGAACTGGATGCTGAGGCATGAAATAGATATGTGGCTCCGGGAGTCGAGAAAGGATCCCGGGCCGTTGACAACAACATAAATATGACTTATGTTATACTATTCTACTCCCTCTTCTTGCTGCAAGACGGTGGTTTCCAGAAGATGCTAGTCTTCGATAGGACTAGCTTCTCCCCCTCTTATTCTGGCATTCTGCAGTTTGTCCACAAATACTACCCCTTTCATTGACACCGATGCATATGTAGTATCGATCCTTGCTTGCGAGTACTTTGGATGAGTACTCAAGGTTGCTTTGCTCCTTCCCCCCTTTTTCCATTCTTCTCGGATGATGCAACCAGATGACGGAGTCCAAGAGCCATATGTCACCACCAATGATTACTACTACACCAAGGGTGCCACTACTACGTGGAGACCGCCGCGACCAGGAGTAGTTAGGAGGCTCCCAGGCAGGAGGCATTGCCTTTTCGATCGATGTTGCTTTTGTGCTAGTCTTCTTAAGGAAAACTTGTTTAACTTATGCCTGTACTCAGATATTGTTGCTTCCGCTGGCTCTTGTGTATTCAAGCTTATGTATTCGAGCCCTTGAGGCCCCTTGCTTGTAATATAAAGCTTGTATTATTTTATTTGTGTCTAGAGTTGTGTTGTGATATCTTCCCGTGAGTTCTTGATATTGGTCGTACACATTTGCGTGCATGATTAGTGTACTATCAAATCGGGGGCGTCATAAGTTGGTATCAGAGCCGACTGCCTGTAGGTAGCCCCCTTTCTAACTCCTTGGCCAAAGTTGAGTCTAGTAATTACAAAACTTTTATTAGCATGGCTGTGCGGCTTACGGGCCCACGTCACCATTGGGTGGTGTTAGGATCTTTATATTCCCCGTCTATACTCTGGGACTCTGATCTCTTTTCTATTCGGGTTAAAATGAATCTACTAACTGTAACATTAGGATCTCGCGATCACAACCACCCGGAGGGCCTCTTGTTACAGATGATCACGTGCTGCACTAGAAGATTCCGAAGATACTCTATGTTGTTCTCTCGAGGCTTTGTGCTATCGCTTTTGTGTTCCATTCCATCGATAAACCCCCTATTGATAACCACGTGCACTTGCCATTCATACAATCATTCCCCATTGATCTTGTTATTACAAGATACCCTGTAATACTTTCAGGTATTTCGAGAGTCCATTGTGCCTGCTGCGTTGTAGCTCCTTTTCTTCATGAATACGTGTACGAATAATTCCTCGCACTTAATGAGGATCCGCTCATCCCAAGTTGTTCGTGTGTTTCACAAAATTCTTCAAAATGATATTCGATCTCCCAAAATCCTTAGTAGCCTATTGCTCTTGATCTTCCTTACCTGCTTGCATTTTGGTTAATTCCATATGTCTAGTAATGTACATTAGTATCCTTTGCCATCGTCATTTTGAGCCTTTGATTCGATATGTTTGTGAATGGTCGCACTCATTAGTCGAAACTAGAATTCGTCCTTTTGTCTCAGACATCACTCCGGACATGAGCTGGTTCTCGGCAACTCAAACCTCGATTGATAGTCGATCTATGTCTATTCAACTTGTCTTTTGATCAGAGCCTCTGCTTCTGATCCCCCGATTTGGAAACCATAATTCGTATTTAAGCTTTGAAATTATCCAGATATATCTATAATCTAATGCGTTTGCATTAATTCTTCCTATGGTTGAATACCGATAATCACATCAGATCCTTTGTGGACTGCCAAATCCTTTGTTGGATTATTATCCGACAGTGTCCTTCACATTCTAGATTCTCGTGAGTTTTCCCCTTGGCACATAATGCCTATTGTAAATTGTATCCTCTCCTTTTGTAAACCATGCTCTACTTCCGAGCTGGTGTTAAGTAGTCTTAAAGTTGGTGGTATACGTTCCTGAGATGCCCCAATGGGTTGGACCTATGCCTTCTCTAATCCGTGTGAACCCAAGAGTTTTGACGAATCGTACTCTTCTGGTGTTTTGCCAGATATAGATTCAACACTACAACTGCATCGAAAGCGAGAAGTGAATGGAAGGTTATGCATTGAAGAAGTGGGAGTTGACCTTGAAGTTTGTGTTCATGCCCATGGACCCAATGTGGAAATTATCATGGAAGCTTCTTGTGATAATAATAATACCCTTGCTCTAAGTTCATCTAGTATCTATGTTTGGTCCTTTGCAACCATGGTTCTGACCATGATTGTTCCCCTTTTAATCCATTTCTCGGACAAGTTAAAGCACTTGTCTTCTACAGATCAATGCATCTCCACAACCTCTATTTTGATCTTCCTTCGAGTATTACTCCGTGGTATCTCGAGAAGAACAAAGAACTGTGTTGCTTCCTATGAGTCTTCTTCTAGTATTACTTCTCACCAATTTCAGATTTCTCGGGTTCTGAGTTATTAGTCACTTGAGAACACCGATAAGTGAATTGATTCCGCACTATGATTCTATAACTCTAAGTAATTTTCGTTGCTGATGAGTTTAATAATCCTTCAAGTCATTCCTAGCCTGATCAGCTATATCATTATCGTACTAAATTTTTTAACTGTGCTACCCGGTCCTTCTTCCCGGAGCACAATTTCTGACACTGAGCTAAGCTTACATCGATCTTCCTTGTCTTATCATTTTTCGCCTTGAATAACAAGCTTGATTTCGAGTTTGTGTTGTACCCATGGTTCCAATAACCTTTCACCTCATCATTCCTTTGACTTGATGTCATCGCCGATCGATTACATCTACATGAAATCTCTCGACAAATGTGTCGTGATAATCACCAACATCCTGAGTTGTTCCAGGATATCAATCGAATTCTTGATGAGAAATACCATCCTTGCCCCCTCGATGAATTGTTCTTGATCCTGCCAGCCACAAAATCATCTTTTTCTTGTTGAAATTATATGAATTATTTTATAAGTTGTTCCGATGGAACCTTTGTGTATCCGAAGTTTGACCTTTCCCTGATGACCATGTCAACACTATCCCAAAGCATATGTGTGGTACTCCGATCGTCAACAAGAACATTGGGAGTGGAATGCTAATTGTTCTTGATCAATTATCCAAACACCGTTGTATTGGTAAACCTCATAAATTCCTTGCCCCTTTGTCTAAATGGTTTAATACTTGGAGCCCTATCATGCTTTGCCTTTCCTTGGGAAAGTTATACTCTAATACTTGGGTATAAACACCTTTCCTTTCCATTGGTCTGATTATCATAATAATTACATTTTCCTTTCCATTGTTTTGTTTCACGTTTCTTGTAATCTAACTTGTCTAAGCAGAGATAAATCCCTGCTTAAGTAAGCACCTCGGTGTACAACTCTGTCAGTAAGACCATGTTACTATTATTGATGACATTCTGGTAACCACCGATGGACGAGAACTTTGCCTATTGGTCTGTCTCGCCATACGAGCAGGAAAATGGTTCTCTTCGTCCCACGCCCTTTGGTACCAACATTGATGCTAAGATAACTGACAGGCTATCCTCTGACCTGCCTTGCTATCGTGACCGTGCAAGATGTCAGCATCCTTCTTACTTTTGAACCACATGGTGGGCCCATAACCCATAGTTCCACAGGATCGAAACCTGACTCTCCTGTACATCCTTGATTCCGAAGTATCCTTTGCACTTTCCTTCGTATGTAATTCATGAGCCATCGTCCTAGAGATGATCTATTCTGGTATAAGACGCAATACTTATTCCGTTGCTCTGAACCCCCCTTCACACTCTACTTCAGGCATCAAAAGATTGCTTACCCGTTTGAAACTTTCGTAACCCCCTATAATGCTCTCAAGGTGTTTCATGTAATCAACTCGATAGACACTTTATGCTTCTTCCCTTGAGTTAATCGGCCGATACTCAATCTTGTTAAAACCTGTCCTTATGGAATTTCCCGTCTCATCCTTTCGTATGTACGGTGAGGATCCTGAAGGGAGGACGATGACTTCCTGATGATGCCCTGATGCAGCGAAATGAAGGCGTCAATGAAAGGGTTCAACTTCTTCGAGAAGGGCAACCAAGAACGTGAAGACTCGTTAGAATTTTGTAACCAGAACTTCCCTCCTTACTCCACCTCTTAAGCCTCGGGACAAGATTTCTTGTAGTGGAGGAGATTTGTAACACCCCGAGGATCATGCTACAGCAAACTCTTGCTAATGATGCTATGCCATCATGTTTAGCTAAGCCAAATTGCCTCTCGATAAAAACAAAGTCAATTTAAAATTCAAATAACAAGTCAAATTATTATTTCTTCAAACCGCCAAATAAAAATGTTCGTTAGGTTGCCAATATTCATTACCTAATTGTCATGATGAAATCAACCTCATTTGTTTTCCAAAATGCCCCTGGTTTTAAAACAGTGGCCCTGGAACACTTTTCCAGCCTTTTTAAATGTCAGCAAAATTAAGGTGCATTCCAAACTGCCTCAAACTTTTTGTACCAACTCAGTATATTGCAAAGTATTTAATGTGGCTAGTGGCACATTTTACAAAAATCAGTTGGTGTGCAAAATAATCCAAGTCAGCAGCTCAATTAGAAAAAAAAGGAGAAAATGGGCTGAAGCTTACCTGGCCTGCAGCCCAAGACGGCCTAGCCCAGCCTTTCCCCGGTCCTGTTCCCCTCCCCCTGTTCAATCGACAGAGGGCGCGCGCCCGCGCATCACCGCCGGACCAGCTTGTCGTCCCGCGCCTCGCCAGCGCAGCGAGGGGACAAGACCGACGCCTCGGCCCCTAGATATTTTTCCCTGCCCGCTCGCTCTCTCTCTCTCTCGCCCATGTGCTCATGCTCTCTCTCTCTCTCTCTCTCTCTCTCGCTTCCCACCTCAACCAAGCTCCGCCGTCACCATGGATGTGGCGTAGCCGCGACTACCGCCCACCCCACGCCTCGCCAGCACGTCCACGAGATGCGCTGTCGACCTCTACGTCGACTACGCCTCGCCATCGAGCTTGGGGACGACCGCACGGTCGGGATCGAGCTCGTCCCCGTCTTCTCTGTCGCCGGTGACCACCGTCGTCTCCGGCCACCTCCGCGCTCCCAAGCTACCATAGGCTTTTCATAGCCGCTTGGTGAGCTCCTCCCTCGAATCCTCCTTTTCCCCCTTCGGTTTGAGATGCGAAGGGCACCGTCACCGTCGTGCCCGAAATCCCGCGTATGCGTACATGCGTGTAGCTGCTGCTCTTGACACTGCTGCCGTTTGTGCTGCGTCGCTGGCTGCTGCCGCCTACACTTGCTCACCCTCGCCCTTGTTGGGGAACGTAGTAATTTCAAAAAATTTCCTACGCACACGCAAGATCATGGTGATGGCATAGCAACGAGAGGGGAGAGTGTTCGTCCACGTACCCTCGTAGACCATAAGAGGAAGCGTTAGCACAACGCGGTTGATGTAGTCATACCTCTTCACGATCCGACCGATCCAAGCACCGAACGTACGGAGCCTCCGAGTTCAGCACACGTTCAGCTCGATGGCGTCCCTCGAACTCCGATCCAGCCGAGTGTCGAGGGAGAGTTCCGTCAGCATGACGGCGTGGTGACGATCTTGATGTTCTACCGGCGCAGGGCTTCGCCTAAGCAGCGACGATATGACCGAGGTGGAATATGGTGGAAGGGGCACCGCACACGGCTAAGGCGATCCGTAGATCAACTTGTGTGTCTAGGGTGCGCCCCGCCCGTATATAAAGGAGCCAAGGGGAGGAGGCGCGCCGCCTAAGGGCGCACCAGGTGGGAGTCCTACTCCCACGGGAGTAGGACTCCCTTTCCAAGTTGGAGTAGGAGAGAAGGTGGAAAGAGGGGAGGAGGAGAAGGAAAGGGGGGGGGGGGCGCCGCCCCTTTCCCTTGTCCTATTCGGACTAGGAGGTGGGAGGGGCGCGCGGCCCCCTCCTTGCTCCTTCCTATTCTCCCTCTTGGCCCATGTAGGCCCATTAACCTCCCGGGGGGTTCCGGTAACCTCCCAGTACTCCGGTAAAATGCCGATTTCACCCGGAACCATTCCGATGTCCAAATATAGGCTTCAAATATATCAATCTTTATGTCTCGACCATTCCGAGACTCCTCGTCATGTCCGTGATCACATCCGGGACTCCGAACAAACTTCGGTACATCAAAAACTTATAAACTCATAATAAAACTGTCATCGAAACGTTAAGCGTGCGGACCCTACGGGTTCGAGAACTATGTAGACATGACATAAAACCATTCTCGGTCAATAACCAATAGCGGGACCTGGATGTCCATATTGGTTCCTACATATTCTACGAAGATCTTTATCGGTCAAACCGCATAACAACATACTTTGTTCCCTTTGTCATCGGTATGTTACTTGCCCGAGATTTGATCGTCGGTATCCAATACCTAGTTCAATCTCGTTACGCAAGTCTCTTTACTCGTTCAGATGTCGTCATCTCATAACTAACTCATTAGTTACATGCTTGCAAGGCTTAGGTGATGAGTATTACCGAGAGGGCCCAGAGATACCTCTCCGACAATCAAGTGACAAATCCTAATCTCGAATTATGCCAACCCAACATGTACTTGGAAACACCTGAGAGCACCTTTATAATCACCCGATTCGTTGTGACGTTTGGTAGCACACAAAGTGTTCTTCCGTAAGCAGGAGTTGCACAATCTCATAGTTGTAGGAACTTTGTATATGTCATGAAGAAAGCAATAGCAGTATACTTAACGATCAAGTGCTAGGCTAACAGAATGGGTCAAGTCAATCACATCATTCTCCTAATGATGTGATCCCACTAATCATATGACAACACATGTCTATGGTCAGGAAACATAACCATCTTTGATTAATGAGCTAGTCAAGTAGAGGCATACTAGTGACTATAGTTTCGTCTATGTATTCACACATGTATCATGTTTCCGGTTAATACAATTCTAGCATGAATAATAAACATTTATCATGATATGAGGAAATAAATAATAACTTTATTATTGCCTCTAGGGCATATTTCCTTTAGCCCTCTCGCTCGCCGCTCTGCCACTGCTGCCAGCCACGGCGCCATTGCGCCGCTCATGACCGTGCCGAGCCTCTGTGTATAGCGGCCCCGGCCTTGCTGCCCACGCCTCTACAGCCTGCACCTCGCGCCCGCCCGCCTTGCCCGCTCTGCTCTGCTGCTGCTCTTTCGCCACCTCCATGGCCGAGCCCCCCCGCCATGACCTCGTGTGCCGTGCTTCCCCCCGGCCAGCACCAGCGCCACCGGCGCCGTACTCTTTGAGTACGTGCATCCGGGTGCCTCGAGTGAGGCCGATATGGGCCACTGCCACATGGGCCCCCTTGTTAATTAGGGAGGCCCTAATTAGTTTAGCCCCAACCCCCCTAATTAAGCTATTTACTTTTAGTCAAGAATCTGTTAATTAAAATGTGACTATGGCAATTGGGACCCACGTGCACTGTTCACTTTTGACTAGTCAAAATATTGACTGGGTCAACCCAGCCCCTGGCCCCACACATCTTACACATGCACACATTGCTGGGTACACTCCTGTGTACCCATAGCAATTTGTCTGTTTATTATTTCGAATTAAAGTAATTTCAGAAATTTCAAAATATTACTAAAACTTTAATAATTCATTTAGAACAAACCGTAGCTCAGATCGAAAAACTTCATACATGAAAGTTGCTCAGAAAATCGAGACGAATCCGAATACGCGATCCGTTCATCTGTCACATGCTCCTAGCATGCTGAACATGGAACCGTCCCCTCTCTTTCAACTCTCCGAAAAACATTAGACATCGGGAAAACCCCTCCAGATGTTTTCCCTCTCCGTCTGCAACGTCTAGCACTGCGTTAGTTCACCCCTAACACCGCGTATTTCCATGTTATGCTTTATGATGCTTTGTTTGCTTTATATTTTTGTTTCTTCACCCTCTTCTCTCCGGTAGACCCCGAGACTGATGCTGCCCCTGTGATCGACTACGTCGACGACGACCCTTCTTCCCTTTCAGCAGAGCTTCCAGGAAAGCCCCCCCCCCATTTGATCATCCCGATATCGCCCATTCCATTATCTCATGCTTGCATTAGATTTTTCTACTATAATTGATTGCTCCTATTTTGATGCATAGCCTGCTTTTGTAACCTGCTTATTGTTACCTACCTTCTTATCCTAAACTACTTATTATAGGTTGGTTAGTGATCCATCAGTGACCTCCACCTTGTCCTTATTGCCCCTGCTTCATCATCGATGAATCAATCAATGTTGTCGGTGACCAGAGCACGACACCTCACATCACATCACGCCCCTTTTGTTGCTCAACTCTGCAGAGTTACCATCGAGTGCTGAGGGTGGAACCTCATACATGACTCCTGATGAGATCTCTGTAGTGTAGCTATTCGGTCGTGGTCATCGAGGGTGATTTCCTCCTTAACCACTTTCGATATGACTCTATCGTGTAACCCCTCAAGTGTGAACCTCGAGGGTGGTTCCTCTTACGTTCACCTTGATGATTACATCGAGTGGAATCCACCGAGGGTGGTTCCTCTTACGTTCACCTTGATGATTACATCGAGTGGAATCCACCGAGGGTGGTTCCTCAGGGTTCCCCTTGGTGTTAGACACACGGTTACTATGGTAACTATGACTTTACACTAAACCATGTTACTAAAGACGGGTCGGCCCTGAGGGGTACCCGCACGAGCTGGAAGGTGCCCGCGAGATAATTACGAGGCGTGAATCGGCATTCTTAGCCCTTGCCGCAAGTCCTACGAGACGGGGCGACCGGGTCACATCTTTCGTGAGTCTCTGCTTGTTACCGCGTGTTCCTAATCTACTACGATTTGGATATTTGATCCGAGGGGCCTCTAGCCTGATAGCACTAACCATCACGTGGGCATAGTATGGGTGTTCTGCATCGTATGCATCAGCCGAAGCTTAATAGACGTCAGCGACTGAGCAGCGCGCGCCGGGTTGGACTGGTAAGCACCTGCCTTTTTAAGGAGGTAGCTAGGTCTGCTCACCGGCTGCCCACGCAATATGTAGGAGTTCCTGGGGCGATTTGGGGCATAGGTTTTGTCCGGCATGCTGACCTCTCTATTAAGCCTAGGTCGGGTTGCGGCGTATTGTTTGGCCGAGGCCGGGCATGACCCAAGAAAGTGTGTCCGGCCGGAGTTAATCGAGCGTGGTGGGTAAGTTGGTGCACCCCTGTAGGGAAGAAAACATCTATCGATAGCCTGTCCTGCAGTTACGGACACTCGGAGTTGTAGTCCAATCGTTACAACTAGAACTGGATGCTGAGGCATGAAAGAGATATGTGGCTCCGGGTGTCGAGAAAGGATCCCGGGGCATTGACAACAATATAAATATGACTTATGTTATACTACTCTACTCCCTCCTCTTGCTACAAGACGGTGGTTTCCAGAAGATGCTAGTCTTTGATAGGACTAGCTTCTCCCCCTCTTATTCTGGCATTCTGCAGTTAGTCCACAGATACTGCTACCTCTTGAGCACTGTGTTGGTTCCCTTGAAGAGGAAAGGGTGATGCAACAAAGTAGCGTAAGTATTTCCATCAGTTTCTGAGAACCGAGGTATCAATCCAGTAGAAGGCTCCCAGAAAGTCCCACGCACCTACACAAACAAACAAGAACCTTGCTACCAATGTGATAAAGGGGTTGTCAATCCCTTCACGGCAACTTGCGAAAGTGAGATCTTATAGAGATAATAAGATAAGATAAATATTTTTGGTATTTTTATGATATAGATTGGAAAGTAAAAGATGCAAATAAAAGTAGATGGGAAACTTATATGATGAAAGATAGACCCGGGGGCCATTGGTTTCACTAGTGGCTTCTCTCAAGATAGCATAAGTATTACGGTGGGTGAACAAATTACTGTCGAGCAATTGATAGAAAAGTGCATAATTATGAGATTATCTAGGCATGATCATGTATATAGGCATCACGTCCGTGACAAGTAGATCCACTCCTGCCTACATATACTACTATTACTCCACACATCGACCGACTCCTGCCTGCATCTAGAGTATTAAGTTCATGAAGAACAGAGTAACACATTAACAAAGATGACATGATGTAGATGGATAAACTCAAGCAATATGATATAAACCCCATCTTTTTATCCTCGATGGCAACAATACAATACGTGCCTTGCTGCCCCTGCTGTCATCGGGAAAGGACACCGCAAGATTGAACCCAAAGCTAAGCACTTCTCCTATTGCAAGAAAGATCAATCTAGTAGGCCAAACCAAACTGATGATTCGAAGAGACTTGCAAAGATAACCAATCACATATAAAAGAATTCAGAGGAGATTCAAATATTTATCATAGATAAACTTGATCATAAACCCACAATTCATCGGATCTCGACAAACACACCGCAAAAAGAGTTACATCGAATAGATCTCCAAGATGATCGAGGAACTTTGTATTGAGATTCAAAGAGAGAGAAGAAGCCATCTAGCTAATAACTATGGACCCGAAGGACTGTGGTAAACTACTCTCAACTCATCAGAGAGGCCTTGGAGATGATGTAGAGGGCCTCCATGGTCGATTCCCCCTTCAGCGGAGCATCGGTGAAGGCTCCAAGATGGGATCTCGCGGATACAGAAGGTTGCCGTGGTGGAAATAGTTTTTCGTGGTGCTACTGGATGTTTTCGGGGTACGTGGATATATAGGAGGAAGAAGTATGTCGGTTGATGCTCGAGGGGCCCACGAGGGTGGGGGGAGTGCCCACCCCCCTAGGGCGCGCTGGGCACCCTTGTGGCAGCCTCGTTTGCTGCTTGACGTCCACTCCAAGTCTCCTGGATTGCGTTTGTTCCAAAAAGATTGATCCCGAAGGTTTCATTCCGTTTGGACTCCGTTTGATATTCCTTTTATTCGAAACACTGAAATAGGCAAAAAAAACAGCAATTCGGGCTGGGCCTCCCGTTAGTAGGTTAGTCCCAAAAATGATATAAAAGTGTAAAGTAAAGCCCATAAACATCCAAAATGGGTAATATAATAGCATGGAACAACAAAAAATTATAGATACGTTGGAGACATATCAAGCATCCCCAAGCTTAATTCCTGCTCGTCCTCGAGTAGGTAAATGATAAAAACAGAATTTTTGATGTGGAATGCTACCTAGCATAATTCTCAATGTAATTTTCATTATTATGGCATGAATGTTCAGATCCAAATGATTCAAAATCAAAGTTCATATTGACATAAGAAATAGTAATACTTCAAGCATACTAGCAAAGCAATCATGTCTTCTCAAAATATCATGGCTAAAGAAGGTTCATCCCTACAAAATCATATAGTAAGGCTATGTTTCATTTTCATCGGACAAAATACTCCCATCAAGAACAACCCTGGTTTCAGCCAAGCAATTGGTTCATACTTTTCAACGCGCTTCAGCTTTTTCCAGCTCTCATGCAATACATGAGCATGAGCCATGGATATAGCACTATGGGTGGAATAGAATATGATGATGGAGGTTGTGTGGAGAAGACAAAAAAAGAGAAAGTCTCACATTGACGAGGCTTATCAACGGGCTATGGAGATGCCCATCAATCGATGTCAACATGAGGAGTAGGGATTGCCATGCAACAGATGCACTAGAGCTATAAATGTATGAAAGCTCAACAAAAGAAACTAAGTGGGTGTGCATCCAACTTGCTTGCTCACAAAGACCTAGGGCATTTTGAGGAAGCCCATCGTAGGAATATACAAGCCAAGTTCCATAATGAAAAATTCCCACTAGTATATGAAAGTGACAACATAAGAGACTCTCTATATGAAGAACATGGTGCTACTTTGAAGCACAAGTGTGGAAAAGGATAGTAACATTGCCCCCTTTTTTATTTTCTTTTTATTTTTTGGGCCTTTTTTTGGCCTTTCCCTTTTTTTCTTCTTCTTTTTTTCTTTTTGGCCTTTCCTTTTTTTTCTTTTTGGCCTTTGTTTATTTTATTTGGGGACAATGCTCTAATAATGATGACCATCACACTTCTATTTATTTACAGCTCATGAGTTACAACTCAAAACTAGAACAAGATATGACTCTATATGAATGCCTCCGGCGGTGTATCGGGATGGGCAATGAATTAAGAGTGACATGTACGAAAAATTATGCATGGTGGCTTTGCCACAAATACGATGTCAACTACATGATCATGCAAGGCAATATAACAATGATGATGCGTGTCATGATAAACGGAACGGTGGAAGGTCGCATGGCAATATATCTCGGAATGGCTATGGAAATGCCATAATAGGTAGGTATGGTGGCTGTTTTGAGGAACATATAAGGACGTTTATGTGTGATAGAGCGTATCGTATCACGGGGTTTGGATGCACCGGTGAAGTTTGCACCAACTCTCAAGGTGATAAAGTGCAATGCATGGTACCGAGGAGGCTAGCAATGATGGAAAGGTAAAAGTGTGTATAATCCATGGACTCACATTAGTCATAAAGAACTCATATAATTATTGCAAAAGTTTTATTAGCCCTTGAAGCAAAGTACTACTACGCATGCTCCTAGGGGGGAGGTTGGTAGGAGTTAACCATCGCGCGCCCCCGACCTCCACACAAGGGAAGGCAATCAAAAGAGCACCCCATGCAATAAATTTGTTACAAAACTTTTACCATACGTGCATGCTACGGGACTTGCCAACTTCAACACAAGTATTCTTTAAATTCACAATCACCCAACTAGCATGACTCTAATATCACCACCTCTATATCTCAAAACAATTATCAAGCATCAAATTGATCATAGCATCCAATTTACTTCCTATGATAGTTTTTATTATACCCAACTTGGATGCCCATCATTCTAGGACCAAATTTATAACCATAGAAAATACCATGCTGTTCTAAAATACTCTCAAAATAATATAAGTGAAGCATGAGATATCAACAATTTCTACAAAATCAAGCCACCACCGTGCTCTAAAAAGTATAAGTGAAGCACTAGAGCAAAAACTATCTAGCTCAAAAGATATAAGTGAAGCACATAGAGTATTCTAATAAATCCTAAATCATGTGGGTTTCTCCCAAAGGTGTGTACAGCAAGGATGATTGTGGTAAACTAAAAATCAAAGACTTATATCATACAAGACGCTCCAAGCAAAACACATATCTTGTGGTGAATAAAAATATAGCTCCAAGTAAAGTTACCGATAAACGAAGACGAAAGAGGGGATGCTTTCCGGGGCATCCCCAAGCTTAGGATTTTGGTTGTCCTTGGATATCTTGGGGTGCCATGGGCATCCCCAAGCTTGGGCTCTGGCCACTCCTTATTCCATAGTCCATCAAATCTTTACCCAAAACTTGAAAACTTCACAAACAAAACTCAACAGGAAATATCATAAGCTCCGTTAGTGCAAGAAAGAAAAACCACCACATAAGGTACTGTAATGAAATCATTCTTTATTTATATTGGTGTTAAACCTACTGTATTCCAACTTCTATATGGTTCATACCCCTCGATACTATCCATAGATGCATCAAAATAAGCAAACAACACACGAAAAACTGAATCTGTCAAAAACAGAACAGTCTGTAGCAATCTGTAACTTTCGAATACTTCTGGAACTCTAAAACTCGTACCAAAATAGGAAGTCCTGGGCAATTTATCTATTGATCTACAGCAAAAATAATCAATGCAAAATCACGATTCTGTGATTTACTAAACTTATTTTCGTGCGCGCAAAAGTTTCTGTTTTTCAGCAGAATCAAATTAACTATCACCGTAGGTTATCCTATAGGTTCTACTTGGCACAAACACTAATTAAAACATAAAACCACATCTAAACAGAAGCTATATGAATTATTTATTACTAAACAGAAGCAAAAATCAAGGAACAAAAATAAAATTGGGTTACCTCCCAACAAGCGCTATCGTTTAACGCCCCTAGCTAGGCATAAAAGCGAGAATAGATCTAAGTGTTGCCATCTTTGGCATTCAATTCATAAGTGGCACGCATAATAGATTCATAAGGTATTTTGACTTTCTTTCTAGGGAAGTGTTCCATGCCTTTCCTTAATGGAAATTGGAATCTAATATTCCCTTCCTTCATATCAATAATTGCACCAATCGTTCTAAGGAAAGGTCTACCAAGAATAATAGGACATGCAAGATTTCAATCTATATCAAGAACGATAAAATCTATGGGCACATAATTCCTATTTGCAACAAAAAGAACATCATTGATCCTTCCCATAGGTTTCTTAATGGTGGAATCCGCAAGGTGCAAGTTTAAAGAGCAATCATCAAGTTCACGGAAACCTAGCACATCACATAAAGTTTTCGGAATCGTGGAAACACTAGCACCCAAATCACATAAAGCATAGCATTCATGATCTTTAATTTTAATTTTTTTAGTAGGTTCCCACTCATCATAAAGTTTTCTAGGTATAGAAACTTCCAAATTAAGTTTTTCTTCATAAGATTGCATTAAGGCATTAATGATATGTTTGGTAAAAGCTTTATTTTGACTATAAGCATGAGGAGAATTCAACATGGATTGCAACAAGGAAATACAATCTACTAAAGAACAATTATCATAATTAAATTCCTTGAAATCCATAATAGTGGGTTCAATACTATGTAAAGTTTTGACCTCTCCAATCCCACTTTTACCAAATTTAGCATCAAGATCTAAAAACTCCGAACAATTGGGACGCCTTTTAACTAAAGTTGACTCATCTCTAGTCCCATCATTATCAAGATTCATATTGCAAAACAAAGACTTAATAGGGGACACACCAATAACTTTTAGATCTTCATCATTATTTTCACGGAAACTAGAAGAACACGCTTTTATAAAGCAATGTTTCTTAGCATGCATCCTAGCGGTTCTTTCTTTGCACTCATAAATGGAAATTCTCATAGCTTTGAGGGACTCATTGATATCATGCTTAGGAGGAATAGATCTAAGTTTCAAACAATCAACATCAAGCGAAAGTCTATCAACGTTCCTAGCTAATTCATCGACTTTAAGCAATTTTTCTTCAAGCAAAGCATTACAATTCTTTTGAGAGATCATAAATTCTTTAACACTATTCTCAAAATCAGAGGGCATCTTATTAAAATTTCCATAAGAGTTGTTGTAGGAATTTCCATAATTATTAGAGGAATTACTAGGGAACGGCCTAGGATTAAAGTTTCCTCTATACGCGTTGTTACCAAAATTATTCCTACCAACAAAATTCACATCCATAGATTCATTATTATTCTCAATCAAAGTAGACAAAAGCATATCATTAGGATCAATAGGAGCACTCTTAGTAGCAAACAATTTCATAAGTTCATCCATCTTTCCACTCAAAACATTAATCTCTTCTATAGCATGCACACTTTTACTTGTAGATATTTCGGTGTGCCATTGAGAATAATTAACCATAATATTATCAAGGAGTTTAGTAGCTTCTCCTAAAGTGATTTCCATAAAAGTGCCTCCCGCGGCCGAATCTAAAAGATTTCTAGAAGCAAAATTCAATCCGGCATAAAAGTTTTGTATGATCATCCATAAATTCAAACCATGTTGTAGGGCAATTGAGAATCATTAATTTCATTCTTTCCCAAGATTGGGCAACATGCTCATGATCAAGTTGTTTAAAATTCATAATATCGTTTCTAAGAGAGATGATCTTAGCGGGAGGAAAATACTTAGAGATAAAAGCATCTTTGCACTTATTCCATGAATCAATACTATTTTTAGGCAAAGACGAAAACCAAGTTTTAGCACGATCTCTAAGTGAAAACGGAAATAACTTCAATTTAACAATATCATTATCCGTGTCTTTTTTCTTTTGCATATCACACAAATCCACAAAGTTGTTTAGATGAGTAGCGACATCTTCACTAGGAAGGCTGGAGAATTGATCTTTCATAACAAGATTCAACAAAGCAACATTGATTTCACAAGATTCAACATCATTAAGAGGAGCAATCGGAGTGCTAAGGAAATCATTATTGTTGGTATTGGAGAAGTCACACAATTTGGTATTATCTTGAGCCATCGTGAAAAGCAATCCAACACACAAGCACACAAGAGGCAAGCGAAAAAGAGGCGAACAGAAAAGAGAGGGCGAATAAAACGGTAAGGGTGAAGTGAGGGAGAGGAAAACGAGAGGCAAATGGCAAATAATGTAATAGGAGGGAGGTGAGTTTGTGATGGGTACTTGGTATGTCTTGACTTGAGTGAAGAACTCCCCGGCAACGGCGCCAGAAATACTTCTTGCTACCTCTTAAGCACTGCGTTGGTTTTCCCTTGAAGAGGAAAGGGTGATTCGGCAAAGTAGCGTAAGTATTTCCCTCAGTTTTTGAGGACCAAGGCATCAATCCAGTAGGAGGCTCCTCAAAAGTCCCACGCACCTACACAAACAAACAAGAACCTCGCAACCAACACGATAAAGGGGTTGTCAATCCCGTCACGGTAACTTGCAAAAGTGAGATCTGATAGAGATAATAAGATAAGATAAGTGTTTTTGGTATTTTTTGATATAGATTGGAAAGTGAAAGATGCAAATAAAAGTAGATGGGAAACTTATATGATAAAAAATAGACCCGGGGGCCATAGGTTTCACTAGTGGCTTCTCTCAAGATAGCATAAGTATTACGGTGGGTGAACAAATTACTGTCGAGCAATTGATAGAAAAGTGCATAGTTATGAGATTATCTAGGCATGATCATGTATATAGGCATCATGTCCGTGACAAGTAGACCCACTCCTGCCTGCATCTACTACTATTACTCCACACATCGACCGACTCCTGCTTGCATCTAGAGTATTAAGTTCATGAAGAACAGAGTAATGCATTAAGAAAGATGACATGATGTAGATGGATAAACTCAAGCAATATGATATAAACCCCGTCCTTTTATCCTCGATGGCAACAATATAATACATGCCTTGCGGCCCCTGCTGTCACTGGGAAAGGACACCGCAAGATTGAACCCAAAGCTAAGCACTTCTCCTATTGCAAGAAAGATCAATCTAGTAGGCCAAACCAAACTGATAATTCAAAGAGACTTGCAAAGATAACCAATCACACATAAAAGAATTCAGAGGAGATTCAAATATTTATCATAGATAAACTTGATCATAAACCCACAATTCATCGAATCTCGACAAACACACCGCAAAAAGAGTTACATCGAATAGATCTCCAAGAAGATAGAGGAACTTTGTATTGAGATTCACAGAGAGAGAGGAAGCCATCTAGCTAATAACTATGGACCCGAAGGTCTGTGGTAAACTACTCACAACTCATCAGAGAGGCCTTGGAGATGATTTAGAGGCCCTCCGTGGTCGATCCCCCTCCGGTGGAGCGCCGGCGAAGGCTCCAAGATGGGATCTCGCGGATACAGAAGGTTGCGTCGGTGGAAATAGTTTTTCGTAGTGCTCCTGGATGTTTTCGGGGTACGTGGATATATATAGGAGGAAGAAGTATGTCGGCTGACGCTCGAGGGGCCCACAAGGGTGGGGGGCGCACCCACCCCCTAGGGCGCGCCGGGCACCCTTGTGGCCACCTCGTTTGCTGCTTGACGTCCACTCCAAGTCTCTTGGATTGCGTTTGTTCCAAAAAGATCGCTCCCAAAGGTTTCATTCCGTTTGGACTCCATTTGATATTCCTTTTCTCTGAAACACTGAAATAGGCAAAAAAAATAGCAATTCGGGCTGGGCCTCTGGTTAGTAGGTTAGTCCCAAAAATGATATAAAAGTGTAAAGTAAAGCCCATAAACAGCCAAAACGGGTAATATAATAGCATGGGACAATAAAAAGTTATAGATACGTTGGATACGTATCAGATACTACCCCTTTCATTGACAGCGATGCATATGTAGTATAGATCTTTGCTTGCGAGTACTTTGGATGAGTACTCACGGTTGCTTTCCTCCTTTCCCCCCCCCCTTTTCCATTCTTCTCGGATGCCGCAACTAGATGATGGAGTCCAAGAGCCAGATGTCACCACCGATGATTACTACTACACTGAGGGTGCCTACTACTACGTGGAGACCACCGACGACCAGGAGTAGTTAGGAGGCTCCCAGGCAAGAGGCCTTGCCTTTTCGATCGATGTTGCTTTTGTGTTAGTCTTCTTAAGGCAAACTTGTTTAACTTATGCCTGTACTCAGATATTGTTGCTTCCGCTGACTCTTGTGTATTCGAGCTTATGTATTCGAGCCCTCGCGGCCCCTGGCTTGTAATATAAAGCCTGTATTATTTTATTTGTGTCTAGAATTGTGTTTTGATATCTTCCCGTGAGTCCCTGATCTTGGTCGTACACATTTGCATGCATGATTAGTGTACGATCAAATCGAGGGCGTCACATTAATTTTCCAAATAAGATAGCGATTAACAGAGTTCTCTAGTCTCTATCACCAAGCTACTAGAACTTCATGATGAATTATAATATGCAAGGGATGACGAAAAAGATTCCCGAGCTCTTCGCGATGCTAAAATTGGCGAAGGTAGAAATCAAGAAAAGAGCATCAAGTGTTGATGGTTAACAAGACCACTAGTTTCAATAAAAAGGGCAAAGGGAAAGAAAGGGAACTTCAAGAAGAATTGAAAGCTGGACCACAGCTGGACCTAAGCATGGAAAAGTGCTTGTACTACAAAGGAAATGGTCACTGGAAGCGGAACTACCCCAAATATTTGGCAGATAAGAAGGATGGCAAAGTGAACAAAGGTATATTTGATATACATGTTATTGATGTGTACCTTACTAGTGCTCGTAGTAGCCCCTGGGTATTTGATACATGTTCGGTTGCTAAGATTAGTAACTCCAAATAGGAGTTGCAGAATAAATGGAGATTAGTTGAGGGTGAAGTGACGATGTGTGTTGGAAGTGGTTCCAGATTGATATAATCATCATCGCACACTCCCTATACTTTCGGGATTAGTGTTGCACCTAAATAAATGTCATTTGGTGTTTTGCATTGAGCATGAATAAGATAGGATCGTGTTTATTGCAATACAATTACTCATTTAAGACAGAAATTAATTGTTATTCTGTTTGCATGAATAAAACCTTCTATGGTCATACACCCAATGCTAATGGTTTATTGAATCTCGATCATAGTGATACACATATTCATAATATTGATACCAAAATATGCAAAATTGATAATGATAATGAAACATACTTTTGGCAATGCCGTTTAGGTTATATTGGTGTAAAGCGCATGAAGAAACTCCATGTTGATGGGCTTTTGGAATCACTTGATTATGAATCATTTGATACTTGCGAACCATGCCTCATGGGCAAGATGACTAAAACTCCGTTCTCCGGTACAGTGGAGCGAGCTAATGACTTATTGGAAATAATACATACCGATGTATGCGGTTCGATGAGTGTTGAGCTTGGGGCGTGTATCATTATTTGCTGACCTTCACAGATAATTTGAATAGATATGGGTATATCTACTTAATGAAACACAAGTCTGAAACATTTGAAAGTTCAAAGAATTTCAAAGTGAAGTGGAGAATCATCATAACAAGAAAATAAAGTTTCTATGATCTGATCGTGGAGGCGAATATTTGAGTTCCGAGTTTGGCCTTCATGGGTTGAGGTGTTAAGGAGCAGTGATAGCACGACATGAAGCACCTACGATGATGGTAGTGACTATAAAGGGGGGAAAACATAAGCTTTACGAGTATAGTGACCATGCCATGGCGGATCTGAAGGTGCAAACCGGACAAAGGCTACTTCGCAACCAATGTTTGCTTTCAACTAGCCACTATGATTTGGTGCGGACAAGTACAGTAAACAAGTTAGATATAGTTTCTCGGTGAGATCAATAACTTAAGCAGATATGAAAGAGTATCACCTCTCTTGCGACGCCGTGTATGCCCCTGCTGATATGTTGAGGGTGCTGCGGGTGCGATGGCTGTCGGCGGCGCGGAAGAAGATTTTAGACGGCAGGCGGTCGGGTCGGGGGATAAGTCCTGTTGCCATGGACGAGGCGGTCGTAGGAGCGGCAACAACAAGGTGGACGACAACACCGATGAAGCGAGAGGATGCGATGAAAGGATCCTGGTCCGGCGCCGTGGATAAGAGACGTCCATCTCTTGCAGTGGACAACAGGGTAGGGGTAGAGGCTCCAACAAGGTGGAGGATGGGGTGGCAGATGAAAGAGGCTGGTCGTGGTGGGGAGGTTGTTGTGGCGCCGACAGTGGATGAATGGGAAAATGGAGGGGGAGGGGGATCTCAAACTTTGGGACGCTCTTGTCTGAAATGTGGGAAAGTTACAAACTTATCCCCCGTTTAAAATTTCGGACATCACGTCGGTTGGGGATAGGAAGGTAATCTCGCATCTCCCAAATATTTGCTGGTAGCGATTTCAGGCTAGGAGATGGTGTTTTGCCACCCACGGTTGGCACCCATGGTGTATGAACGAGGCTGACAGGTAGGGCGGTAGTGTCACGTCTGAGGGAAGTTACACACCTGTCCCTATTAGAAATATTTGCCTACATCGATTTCGGACGATGAGAGTTTGTTTTGCCGCCCATAGTGTATGAATGGGGAAATGGAGGGAGACACACATGTATTTCGGACGAGCTTCAATCAAATGTGTTTTGCCGCCAACGTTTGGCACCAACCGTGTCTGAATGGGCTCAGAGGCGGTCGTGTCATGTCTGATTGAAGTTACTAGTCTACCCCTATCAACAATAGTGTAAATCCGGTCGATTAGGATGTCAAGTGTCAGGGGTAGACAGTAATTTCCATCTCGCAAACACTTGCTTTGGGCAGCCCACAAATGATAGTGGGTGTTTAGCCACTTCGTTCAAAACTTGGGAGAATTAGCATTCACGTTTACCCTGGGCCCTGGCAACTAAATTCAAATCCATTTCGTATCTGATTACGAACATCCATAGATAATTCTATGTTTTGTTATTTATTTCTTCAAAACAACGACAAAGATTTATTCCACCTTTAGATATGATTATGATTTAGAAATGCCGTGATCTTCGAATTTAGTAGATTGGATACACTTAGAGTCAAATAGTTATTTCATCCAATACAATATGCTCATACGAAAGAAATTCACCTTATGTCAATCATACAAGTACTGCGGATTACCTCGCCTAAAATAAATCGGATCATTACAACACATGGACAACATAGGGGTTCTTACAACATAATCCATTCAGAGACGTGACACAACATGCAAGTACAATAATCTAACGACAATTTCAACTGGTATCTAAAGAAGAACTGGGATTACCCTGGGCTTCAGATAGCAGAAACAACAGGACCTCCTCCATCTTCAAATGCAACTTTCTTACTTCCTCCAATTCTTGGGTTGCTTGCATAATGCGTGCAGCTAATTGCATAATTTCCTGCCTCAAGATCAAGATTACCTTATTCATGGCAGCCACACTATCTCTTTCCGCCTCTAGTAGAACCTCAATAACTATAATATCTATGCTTAGACTGCTCCCCGGCGGTGTTGCCTCTGAACTGCTACCATCTGGTAACATGGATGGAGGACTGCTTCCACAAATAGATTCTGAGGTAGTACATTGTGTCCTAGTGTGAACGACATCCTAAAAGGTTTCCGCTGGACATAAGTAAGAGATAGTTATCGCATGATCCAGGCAGTAAGCTTACATGGTAAATGACATACGAATTATTGCCGAGCATGACAAGCTATATTTAAATGGTTCGAAGCAGCATCAGCCGAAAAGAAATTAAAATGATAAGATGAAACGACATTCGCCATAACTTAGACCTCACAACAACAAACCAGCCGTCAGAGAAGAGCCGACTATGCCCCAACCATAACCATGTCTCCGATATTGCTCCCCTCATCATCGTTGCTACAAAAAAGTCTCGACGCCAACACCGACGTGTTCCACTGACCCCGCTCGCCAATACCCAGCTCCAAAGAAGAAGCCCCCATGGAAGGGGGACATGACACCAAGGCGCCGCCATCATCTGACAATTCAAGCTAAACTTGGGGCTAATATTGGAGATATTCCCCATGATGTGACCCGATTTTCAAGTTCACAGGCTCGAAGAGTCACAATGCTTCTGAGGACGCCCGCGCCCTGAAGAAGAAGCCTGCCGCTGCCACAGGCTTTTCCCGGCGGTGCACCACGACAGCGGTGAGGGGGGAAGACGGTGGAGGAGGCGGTTGTCTATGGTGGCTAGGTTCATTGCTGTGTGGAGCGACATGGACCCTGA
Source organism: Aegilops speltoides (assembly GCA_021437245.1). Taxonomy (NCBI): domain Eukaryota; kingdom Viridiplantae; phylum Streptophyta; class Magnoliopsida; order Poales; family Poaceae; genus Aegilops; species Aegilops speltoides. The sequence continues at coordinate 87,002,836 of CM038146.1, read as the reverse complement.
TGTGTGCTTCTTAATGGCATATGTGCAAAATATAATAACAGAGCGAGTGTATGACCACATCCCATTCGTTCCTTTATTTAAGGTGTATTTGTTTTTTTAAAAGTCAAATGATTGCATGTTTGATCATGTTTTAAAAAAAATATCAATATCCGTAACAAAAAATTTATATAAGTATGTAATAGAAATAAATTGTCATTTTCCTAATCCTAAATGATTAAAATTAAGTTTTCCTGCATTTCGTTTGGCGGAAATTATTTTGGCCCTTGGCGCGCTCCTATTATATCTCCCCGTATATATTCTCTCTCACCTACGCCGCCATCTCCCCACTTATCTCCTATTTCAACCTCCAAATCCATCTAATGGGACCCCTCCCTGGCCGGTGATGTGCATTGCCTCCACACAGGAGCGTCGATCAATTCGTTTGGTGGCGGACTGAGGGAGACTCGGTGGGCGGCGAGCGACTGGGTGCGGCGGAGGTTGGGGGACAGTCGGACAGAGACCAGCCGACGGTTGCCTCGGGGGCGGCGGCGGCGGCGATTGGGCGGCAGATCGGAGGAAGCATATGTTGCGACGAACAACTTCGTCTTCAACCTACAGATGGAATATGCAGAGCAAGCACGGAAGTGCATCCGTGCTGCCTAGGGTAGCCTAGCCACCCCAGATTTGTTGTTCCCCTGTCCATTGTGATGTGATCGCTCAAGCTATGGTACGGAAAATATTCACATTCTTCTAGTATCTCATACTTATGTAGTAAATTGATTTCCTGCTTAATCGTTGTAAATTTTAGTTGTTCAACTCTGCAAACTGCAAGAGCTCTGCTCCGTGGTAGCCTGGTAGGAGTCACATCAATAGAAAAATCTTTTGAACATTGGGTGTACATACAGTTTGCATGTTTGCTCGGTTTGATTGCTTCTCGGTTGGGTTGTGTGTTGTTTACAGATCGTGGGGAGAGATGAAAACCTACCAGCCTGGATGGCGCTCATCGTGTCTGGTGTACAACCTGTTGCGTGGCAATGACGGCCTTCTTGAGGCGGTGTTGAATTAGCGGCGACCACCTTTGGCTCCGCTCCTTGTCACCGTTTTGCCATCCGTCCTCGCGCGCGGCCCTCGCGGCAAAACTCTAGACATCGGGCGGGGATTGGTGACCATCGGCATTGTTGCCTTGGAGCTACCAGCGCACAATTCCACCTCTGACGTTTCATGCCCGAGTGCTATTTGTTGGAATCGCTCCACTTGATCTCAAGGGATGCGATCATACAGGTCTGTCTAGCCGCATCCCTTGTCTGTTTGTATTTGCTGCTTTCTGGCAAGTAGTACAAATTGGTCTAGCTACAGCCCACAGTCGTACCTGCCCCCCTGCATTCAAACAAATGGAACTATGATTCGAAGTTAGTAGAAACTAATAACATGTTGAGAATTTTCACATCACACAACCAAGTAAAATCCGATAGATAGGGGACATGAAAATAGCGCATCCATGTTTTGTTTGCATCTGTGTATTCAACAATCACATAGCATGTTATGTTTCACCCGGAAAATAATAATAATAAAAAGATCACATAACATATTTTACTTGAATACCTTAGTGAATTAGAGAATAGAAAAATAATGTATCTTTTGTTATGAGCATGATTGCATGAATAGTACATCTAGTTCAGCAAAAAGAAAAAAGGATCGGGAGAAAATATTTGATAGTTGGAAACCAACTATATCAGTTACAATATTCAAATATGCTAATTATTTGCTTAATGAAATGCTCACTGTATATATTCAGAAGTATAACAAAGTTATATAGGTGTTACTCTGCTGATTTGGCTCTGCTTCTCCTGTTTGCAAAGAGGATTTTCTTCTTTCTGCTATCTGGCAGTTCTTATCTAATAATGGCTATCATTTGCCATTGATAATATTATCTCGTAGTTTAGTTCTGCCTATAGCACGAGATTTGGTTTCATTCACCGTCCATTATTTAGCTACTTCAACGTCCTACTAGCCTTGCTATTTCTAAGGAGAAACATATAAATGTCTAATGATGTTGCCATTCCTGACACTAAAAAATGGTCATGTGTTTCATGCCCAACAGGTGTTACCTTTGATAAAGCATGCAAATCATTTACCATCTTTTTGTCCATTTCAGGGGAGAGCATTTCAAAGGAATCATGGACTGGAGGTGTAAGGTTAGATGGCAAGCTATTTTGCTCACACAGTTTGATGACAAAATTCATGAAGTCCACTTCCCTGTTTATTTGGCTCATGATTAATGTTTTGTTTAACTTCCAAATGTTGGCTAGCAATTGATATACTATGATTAAACATATCATAATCCATTGATTTATGGTCACTGTTACATTTGATAATTTCTAATCACATAAATGAACTTAAATTGTTACGGGCCTGGCTTGTTAGCATTGGTTTACATTATAGTACAATGAATATATGGTAGAAACAATGTCGCAAGATCACTCAACACTATAGGCCGGCATAGCAAAACATGCATACGCTTCCAGTTTACATGACGAGTATTTCATTTGTTTGCATCATGCATATGCATGTTTAGCTTTCAAAATAAATTATTATGTTTTAACAAAACCTTAATCTAAGCAGACCGAAAGTATGTGCAGAATAAAGCTACTTAGTGCATTCCTAGTAAATGATATCGGAACTCTTGGAAATTATCATTCTTGAGCTGATTATGTGTCTCCATTCACACCTCTTCCTATTTAATTGCAGAATGCTCATACTGAAAATAGCAATGCAGCCAAGTTAGGTGGTCTTCACCAAGTCACTAAGCAGGTACATATATGCTAGTATCCAAACGGTTGTATACTTGTAGTTGGTCTAATTCTCTATGAAATTGTCCTTCTTCGCGTAAAGTAAAATCTTCCGAGTTTTATGAATAACAAATGTTTATTTTCTTGCAAAAATGGGAAAAAACTGAAGTCTTGTTCTTTTCAATCATTTTGAGAAGCAAAAACAAACCTGTGACCAGTGGAATTTTAGGGGGTAAAGATAGAACATATGTGGTTGAAGGAAACATGCTTGGAGAGCAATATGTTGCAGTCTTTGTGTGTGGCTCTACAAATCTAGGGATGTGAACTGGATAGACCATATGAAAAATTCCACACAGTAGGAGATGTTTGTTATGTTTTTGCTTGGCCTTGCTCACATGTAAGTATGTTTCCATACAAGCACCGAGTGTGCTCCAATATCCACATTTAAGATACTTTAGTTATCAAAAATCTTTGTGCCTTTTAGGTACACAAAACTAAGCCAATCATTCAAATGAAGCATTTGTATGATACACTTTTCATGATTTATCAAAGAACATCTTATCTTGCACTTATCTAAAACATTGTTCATTTTGATTTTCAGGGCGGTTGAGGATTTGAATAGAGAGTGCATTAAGGGAGCCAGGAGTAATTGGGTAGTTGAGGATTTGAAAAGGGAGTGCACGGAAGGAGCCAGGATCAGTTAATGAACCAGTCTGTGAATGAACAAGTATTGTGGCCTATGTTATATTTTAGCTTAATTGAGAACCATAGTTCTAGACTATAGGATATTTTCTTATTTATTTGCATGTTCTGTATGAATGTTAATATTCAGTTGTGAACTTTGCTGTAAGTATCTGTTCGGGCTCATTATTCCACTCAGCTTGCCTTTGTTTGAGGGGAACTCAACTTGTCAATTTTGATAATGCGATGTTTGCAAATGCAATCTATGGCGTGGAATGGTGCCTTCATATAATGATATTATTTGATTAATCTGCATGTGCGGCCATGTCATGATAAAATGATCAAATTTGAAATGATGAAATACAAATTTGAAATAAATCAAACCATATTTAAAATAAAATATTACATTTGTATCGAGTCGCTTATGTATATTTAAAGATAAATATAATGTCTCTACACAACGTGTATAAGTACGGGGCCCATGATGAACGCATTTACAGAAACTTCTCAATGGTATCGGGACGGAAATGAATCGTGTCTATGTGAGTAGAGACATGATATGAGCGTGTCTTTCATAACGTCTCTACCTGTGTAGACACGATGTTGAACGTTCCTATATAGCGTCCCATGTCATGTAAAGATGCTTCACAAGCGTGTCTACATGGTTTGAGACGGTTCATGGGAAGACGCTCCAAAGACGCTTTACTAAAATGACTCTACAATTGCCTAGAGGTGGAATACCACGTCCCTATGTATGAAATTCGACGTCTCTACTAGCAGTTTTTGTTGTAGTGACAGGAGGTGCTGCTGGTGGCGGAGATCTAGTTCAGGCGAAATCATGGCCGGCCATGACCGGCCGCGCCGACGGCGACGCCTAAGGGCGCCGTTTCCATAGTTGGAGGCATCGGTATGGACTGATCTCCCCACTTCACCTTCCCCTAGGTCTCCCGGGCGAAAGCCCTGACTTTGTTGGGCGGCGGCGGCGCTCATGGCGCCGTTCCCTTCTTGAAGGCGCCGCTTTGGGAACCTTGGGGTTGGATGGCGCTTGTGGGTGGTGGACGACGATGGTGGTGCGACCCTTTCTTAGCATGGATTTACGTCTGTTGCTTGGAGATGGAATCGCGCAGGTGGAGGTCGCTGGCTGGCGTCGTGGTGGCGTCAATGGCGGAGGACCTGCCAATGCTCGAATAGGTGGAGGTCGTCATTTGGCGTCGTGGTGGCGTCGATGGCGAAGGACCTGCCAAGGTTGTTACCTCAATCTGCTCTGAAGATGGACCGGTGGAAGATGGTGGCGATGACACATGTGAGTGCGTCAGACTGGTTTGTGTTGGGAAACGTAGTAATTTCAAAAATTTTCCTACGCACACGCAAGATCATGGTGATGCATAGCAACGAGAGGGGAGAGTGTTGTCTACATACCCTTGTAGACCCGGCGAAGCGATCTGGCGTAGAGGAAGTAGTCGACGTTCTCCTCGCGATCCGACCGATCCCGGCGCCGTTACTCGGCGCCCGAGTTCTTGACACACGTACAGCTCGATGGCGTCCCTCGTACTCCGATCCAGCCGAGTGTCGAGGAGAGTTTCACAAGCCGACGGCGTGGTGGCGATCTTGATGTTTCACGGCGCGAGGCTTCGCCTAAGCTTCATGACAGTATAACCGAGGTGGAATATGGTGGAGGGGGCACCGCACACGGCTAAGGAACGATCTCACGATCAACTTGTGTGTTCCAAGGTGCCCCTTGCCTCCGTATATAAAGGAGCAAGGGGGGGGGCGGCGGCCAAGGGAGGCGCATACTGGGAGTCCTACTCCTCTGGGAGTAGGATTCCCCCAATCCTAGTTGGACTAGGATTCCTGGGAGGAAAGAGAGAGGGGCGGCCCTTCTCCTAGTCCTAATAGGACTAGGGAAGGGGGGAGGCGCCCTACCTAGGGCTGGCCCTTCTCCTTTCCACTAAGGCCCATCGAGGCCCATTTACCTCCGGGGGTTCGGTAACCTCCGGTACTCGAGTAAATTCCGTTTTACGGAACCATTCGAACTCCAAACATAGGCTTCCAATATATCAATCTTTATGTCTCGACCATTCCGAGACTCCTCGTCATGTCCGTGATCACATCCGGGACTCGAACTTCTTGGTACATCAAAATACATAAACTCATAATAAGCATCATCGAAACCTTAAGCGTGCGGACCCTACGGTTCGAGAACAATGTAGACATGACCTAGAACCATTCACGGTCAATAACCAACAGCGGGACCTGGATGCCCATATTGGTTCCTACATATTCTACGAAGATCTTTATCGGTCGGACCGCATAACATCATCGTTGTTCCCTTTGTCATCGGCATGTTACTTGCCCGAGATTCGATCGTCGGTATCCAATACCTAGTTCAATCTCGTTACGGCAAGTCTCTTTACTCGTTCCGTAATACATCATCTCACAACTAACTCATTAGTTGTAGTGCTTGCAAGGCTTGATGATGTGCATTACCGAGAGGGCCCAGAGATACCTCTCCGACAATCGGAGTGACAAAACCTAATCTCGAAATCGCCAACCCAACATCGCCTTTGGAGACACTGTAGTACTCCTTTATAATCACCCGATTACGTTGTGACGTTTGGTAGCACCAAAGTGTTCCTCCGTGGCGGAGTTGCATAATCTCATAGTTACAGGAACATGTATATGTCATGGATAAAAGCGGTAGCAACATACTAAGCGATCGTGTGCTAAGCTAAGGGAATGGGTCATGTCAATCAGATCATTCTACTAATGATGTGACCTCATTAACCAAATAACAACTCCTTGTTCATGGTTAGGAAACATAACCATCTTTGATTAACAAGCTAGTCAAGTAGAGGCATACTAGTGACATGTTGTTTTGTCTATGCATTCACACATGTATCATGTTTCCGGTTAATACAATTCTAGCATGAATGATAAACATTTATCATGAAATAAGGAAATAAATAATAACTTTATTATTGCCTCTAGGGCATATTTCCTTGATCTCTCACTTGCACTAGAGTCAATAATCTAGATTACATAGTAATGATTCTAACACCCATGGAGTCTTGGTGCTGATCATGTTTTGCTCGTGGAAGAGGCTTAGTCAGCGGGTGCGCAACATTCAGATCCGTATGTATCTTGCAAATCTCTATGTCTCTGTGCGGACTAAGTCCCGAATGGAATTGAAGCGTCTCTTGATGTGCTTGGTCCTCTTGTGAAATCTGGATTCCTTTGCTAAGGCAATTGCTCGATATTGTCACGTAAGATTTTCATTGGACCCGATGCACTAGGTATGACACCTAGATTGGATATGAACTCCTTCATCCGACTCCTTCATTAGCTGCTTCGAAGCTGCTATGTATTCCGCTTCACATGTAGATCCCTTCTGACGCTTTGTTTAGAACTGCACCAACCGACGGCTCCTCCGTTTAGTGTAAATACGTATCCGGTCTGCGATTTAGAATCGTCCGGATCGTGTCAAAGCTTGCATCAACGTAACCGTTCACGGTGAGCTCTTTGTCACCTCCATATCGAGAAACATATCCTTAGTCCTTTTCGGTATTTGGGATGTTCTTGACCGCTGTCCAGTGATCCACTCCTGGATTACTTTGGTACCTCCCTGCTAGGCTTATAGCAAGGCACACATCAGGTCTGGTACACAGCATTGCATACATGATAGAGCCTATGGCTGAAGCATAGGGAACATCTTTCATTTCTCTCTATCTTCTGCGGTGGTGGGGCATTGAGTCGACTCAACTTCACACCTTGTAACACAGGCAAGAACCCTTTCTTTGCTTGATCCATTTTGAACTTCTTCAAAACTTTGTCAAGGTATGTGCTTTGTGAAAGTCCAATTAAGCGTCTTGATCTATCTCTATAGATCTTAATGCCCAATATGTAAGCAGCTTCACCGAGGTCTTTCATTGAAAAACTCTTATTCAAGTATCCCTTTATGCTATCCAGAAATTCTATATCATTTCCGATCAGCAATATGTCATCCACATATAAGATCGAAATGCTCTGAGCTCCACTCACTTTCTTGTAGATACAGGCCTCTCCAAAAGTCTGTACAAACCCAAATGCTTTGATCACACTATCAAAGCGTTTATTCCAACTCCGAGATGCTTGCATACTTTGTTAACTCCTTTTGGATCGATAAAACCTTCTGGTTGCATCATATACAACTCTTCTTCCAGAAATCCATTCAGGAATGCAGTCTTTACATCCATTTGCCAAATTTCATAATCATAAAATCGGCAATTGCTAACATGATTCGGACGGACTTAAGCATCGCTACGGGTGAGAAGGTCTCATCGTAGTCAATCCCTTGAACTTTTCGAAAACCTTTTGCGACAAGTCGAGCTTTATAAACGATAACATTACCGTCGGCGTCAGTCTTCTTCTTGAAGATCCACTTGTTTTCTATTGCTTGCCTACCCTCGGGCAAGTCAACCAAAGTCCACACTTTGTTTTCATACATGGATCCCATCTCGATTTCATGGCCTCAAGCCATTTTGCGGAATCTGGGCTCACCATCGCTTCTTCATAGTTCGTAGGTTCATCATGATCTAGTAGCATGACTTCGAACAGGATTACCGTACCACTCAAAGCGGATCTTACTCTGGTTGATCTACGAGGTTCTGCGAGTAACTTGATCTGAAGTTTCATGATCAACATCATCAACTTCCTCGCTACTTGGTGTAGATGTCTCGTAAACTGGTTTCTGCGATTTAACTACTTTCAAGTAAGGGAGAAGGTACTATTACCTCATCAAGTTCCACTTTCCTCCCACTCACTTCTTTCGAGAGAAACTCCTTCTCTAGAAAGGATCCATTCTTAACAACGAATGTCTTGCCTTGGATCTGTGATAGAAGGTGTACCCAACTGTCTCCTTTGGGTATCCTATGAAGACACATTTCTCGATTTGGGTTCGAGCTTATCGGGTTGAAGTTTTTCACATAAGCATCGCATCCCCAAACTTTAAGAAACGACAACTTTGGTTTCTTGCTAAACCATAGTTCATAAGGTGTCGTCTCAACAATTTCGACGGTGTTCTATTCAGTGTGAATGCGGTGTCTCTAGAGCATAACCCCAAAAGCGATAGCGGTAAATCTGTAAGAGACATCATAGATCGTACCATATCTAGTAAAAACGACGATTCTGACGTTCGGACACACCATTACGTTGTGGTGTTCGGGTGGCGTGAGTTGCGAAACTATTCGCATTGTTTCAAATGTAGACCAAACTCGTAACTCAAATATTCACCTCCACGATCAGATCGTAGAAACTTAATTTTCTTGTTACGATGATTTTCAACTTCACTCTGAAATTCTTTGAACTTTTCAAACGTTTCAGACTTATGTTTCATTAAGTAGATATACCCATATCTGCTTAAGTCATCTGTGAAGGTGAGAAAATAACGATATCCGCCACGAGCCTCAACATTCATTGGACCACATACATCTGTATGTATGATTTCCAACAAATCTGTTGCTCTCTCCATAGTACCGAGAACGGTGTTCTAGTCATCTTGCCCATGAGGCACGGTTCGCAAGTGCCAAGTGATTCATAATCAAGTGACTCCAAAAGCCCATCTGTATGGAGTTTCTTCATGCGCTTTACACCGATATGACCTAAACGGCAGTGCCACAAGTAAGTTGCACTATCATTATCAACTCTGCATCTTTTGGTTTCAACATTATGAATATGTGTATCACTACTATCGAGATTCATAAGAAATAGACCACTCCTCAAGGGTGCATGACCATAAAAGATATTACTCATATAAATAGAACAACCATTATTCTCGATTTAAATGAATAACCGTCTCGCATCAAACAAGATCCAGATATAATGTTCATGCTCAACGCAGGCACCAAATAACAATTATTTAGGTCTAAAACTAATCCGAAGGTAGATGTAGAGGTAGCGTGCCGACCGCGATCACATCGACTTTGGAACCATTTCCCACGCGCATCGTCACCTCGTCCTTTGCGAGTTAAGCAATCAGTAGTCCTGTTTGAGTTGCAAATATTAGCAATGTAACCAATATCAAATACCAGTGCTACTACGAGCTCTAGTAAGGTACACATCAATAACATGTATATCACATATACCTTTGTTCACCTTGCCATCCTTCTTATCCGCCAAATACTTGGGGCAGTTCCGCTTCAAATGACGATGCGCTTAAGTAGAAGCACTCGATTTCAGGTTTAGGGCCGGACTTGGGTTTCTTCTCTGAGCAACAACTTGCTTGCTGTTCTTCTTGAGATTCCTTCTTCTTCCCTTTGCCTTTCTTCTTGAAACTAGTGGTCTTATTGACCATCAACACTTGATGCTCCTTCTTGATTTCTACCTCCGCAGCCTTTAGCATTGCGAAGAGCTCGGTATAGTCTTTACTAACCCTTGCATATTATAGTTCATCACGAAGCCTTTGTAGCTTGGTGGCGGTGATTGGAGAATTCATCAATGACACAATCATCCGGAAGATTAACTCCCAATTGTGTCAAGTGATTGTAGTACCCGGACATTACGAGTATATGCTCACTAATGTAACTGTTCTCCTCCATCTTGCAGCTATAGAACTTATTGGAGACTTCATATCTCTCAATCCGGGCATTCTGTTGGAATATTAACTTCAACTCTGGAACATCTCATATGCTCCATGACGTTCAAAACGTCGTTGAAGTCCCGGTTCTAAGCCGTAAAGCATGGCACCATGAACTATAGAGTAGTCATCGACTTTGCTCGCCAGACGTTCATAACATCCGGCGTTGCTCAAAGAAGGCAGTTCACCTAGCGGTGCATCCGGGGCGTAGCTCTTACGTGCAGCAATGAGGATGATCCTCTCGTTACGGACCCGATCCGTGTAATTGCTACCATCATCTTTCAACTTTGCTTTCTCAAGGAACGCATTAAAATTCAACGGAACAACAACACGAGCCATCTATCTACAATCAAACATAAACAAGCAAGATACTATCAGGTACTAAGTTCATGATAAATTTAAGTTCAATTAATCATATTACTTAAGAACTCCCACTTAGAAAAACATCTCTCTAGTCATCTAAGTGATCACGTGATCCAAATCAACTAAACCATAACCGATCATCACGTGAAATGGAGTAGTTTTCAATGGTGAACATCTTATGTTGATCATATCTACTATATGATTCACGCTCGACCTTTCGGTCTCCGTGTTCCGAGGCCATATCTGCATATGCTAGGCTCGTCAAGTATAACCCGAGTATTCTGCGTGTGCAAAACTGGCTTGCACCCGTTGTAGATGGACGAGAGCTTATCACACCCGATCATCACGTGGTGTGCAGGCACGACGAACTTTGGCAACGGTGCATACTCGGGGAGAACACTTCTTGATTATTTAGTGAGAGATCATCTTATAATGCTACCGTCAATCAAAGCAAGATAAGATGCATAAAAGGATAAACATCACATGCAAATCAATATAAGTGATATGATATGGTCATCATCATCTTGTGCTTCATGATCTCCATCTTGCTGCACCACCATGATCACCATCGTCACCGGCGCGACACCTTGATCTCCATCGCAGCATCGTTGTCGTCTCGCCAAACTTATGCTACTACGACTATCGCTACCGCTTAGTGATAAAGTAAAGCATTACGAGCGATTGCATTGCATACAATAAGCGACAACCATATGGCTCTCGCCGATTGCCGATAACCGGTTACAAAACATGATCATCTCATACAATAAAATATAGCATCACGTCTTGACCATATCACATCACAACATACCTGCAAAAACAAGTTAGGCGTCCTCTACTTTGTTGTTGCAAATTTTACGTGGCTGCTACGGGTTTAAGCAAGAACCAGTCTCACCCACGCATCAAAACCACAACGATACTTCGTCAAATAGACTCCGTTTAACCTTCTCAAGGACGGGCGAGCCACACTTCAGTTCAACTAAAGTGAGAGAGACAGCACCCACCGGTCACCTTTAAGCAACGAGTGCTCGTGGCGGTGAAACCAGTCTCGCGTAAGCGTCACGCGTAATGTCGGTGCAGGCCGCTTCATCTCACAATACCGCTGAACCAAAGTATGACATGCTGGTAGGTAGTATGACTTGTATCGCCCACAACTCACTTGTGTTCTACTCGTGCAAAACATCAAACCATAGAAAAAACCTAGGCTCGGATGCCTTTGTTGGGAAGCGTAGTAATTTCAAAAATTTCCTACGCACACGCAAGATCATGGTGATGCATAGCAACGAGAGGGGAGAGTGTTGTCTACATACCCTTGTAGACCCAAGCGAAGCGATCACAACGTAGAGGAAGTAGTCGACGTTCTCCTCGCGATCCGACCGATCCCGCGCCGTTACTCCGACGCCCGAGTTCTTGACACACGTACAGCTCGATGGCGTCCCTCGTACTCGATCCAGCCGAGTGTCGAGGGAGAGTTTCAAGACGACGACGGCGTGGTGGCGATCTTGATGTTTCACCGGCGCAGGCTTCGCCTAAGCTTGCGACGGTATAACCGAGGTGGAATATGGTGGAGGGGGCACCGACACGGCTAAGGAGCGATCTCACGATCAACTTGTGTGTTCCAAGGTGCCCCTTGCCTCCGTATATAAAGGAGCAACGGGGGAGGGCGGCGGCCAAGGGAGGCGCATACAGGAGTCCTACTCCTCTGGGAGTAGGATTCCCCCAATCCTAGTTGGACTAGGATTCCTGAGGGGGAAAGAGAGAGGGGCGGCCCTTCTCCTAGTCCTAATAGGACTAGGGAAGGGGGGAGGCGCCCTACCTAGGGCTGGCCCTTCTCCTTTCCACTAAGGCCCATCGAGGCCCATTTACCTCCCGGGGTTCCGGTAACCTCCGGTACTCCATAAATTCCGTTTTCGCCGGAACCATTCGAACTCCAAACATAGGCTTCCAATATATCAATCTTTATGTCTCGACCATTCCGAGACTCCTCGTCATGTCCGTGATCACATCCGGGACTCGAACTTCTTCGGTACATCAAAATACATAAACTCATAATAACCATCATCGAAACCTTAAGCGTGCGGACCCTACGGTTCGAGAACAATGTAGACATGACCTAGAACCATTCACGGTCAATAACCAACAGCGGGACCTGGATGCCCATATTGGTTCCTACATATTCTACGAAGATCTTTATCGGTCGACCGCATAACATCATCGTTGTTCCCTTTGTCATCGGTATGTTACTTGCCGAGATTCGATCGTCGGTATCCAATACCTAGTTCAATCTCGTTACCGCAAGTCTCTTTACTCGTTCGTAATACATCATCTCACAACTAACTCATTAGTTGTAGTGCTTGCAAGGCTTGATGATGTGCATTACCGAGAGGGCCCAGAGATACCTCTCCGACAATCGGAGTGACAAAACCTAATCTCGAAATACGCCAACCCAACATCGCCTTTGGAGACACCTGCAGTACTCCTTTATAATCACCCGATTCGTTGTGACGTTTGGTAGCACCAAAGTGTTCCTCCGTAAACGGAGTTGCATAATCTCATAGTTACAGGAACATGTATATGTCATGGATAAAAGCAGTAGCAACATACTAAGCGATCGTGTGCTAAGCTAAGGAATGGGTCATGTCAATCAGATCATTCTACTAATGATGTGACCTCATTAACCAAATAACAACTCCTTGTTCATGGTTAGGAAACATAACCATCTTTGATTAACAAGCTAGTCAAGTAGAGGCATACTAGTGACATGTTGTTTTGTCTATGCATTCACACATGTATCATGTTTCCGGTTAATACAATTCTAGCATGAATGATAAACATTTATCATGAAATAAGGAAATAAATAATAACTTTATTATTGCCTCTAGGGCATATTTCCTTCAGTTTGAGCCCCGGACCCGGTAGATGGCTTGGTCGGGGCCTCCGGCTTTAGATGTTAGGCTTAGGTGAGAGGTATGGGTATGTGGCCCAGCTTGCACTCCTTCAACATTTGGATAGGAGTAGGGGCAGATGCTGCAAAGATGGCGGATTCAGGCACATTGTTGTTATACTTTGTAAGGTCCTCGAGAATAATCAATAAAATGACCGTATGCATCTCCCAGATGCAGAGGCCGGGGGTCATCCTCCTTTTCGAAAAAAACAAGATATAAGATGTTAACACATACTTGCAAAAAAAAAAACTATGTACAGGACCCCCCTCCCTCCTCCCAAAAAACTGCTCGGGGTCGTTTCACAAAATTTATTGTGAGATACGGAATTCAAATTTAGGTCAACAAACCACTATACTCAAGCCCAACCCAGGCCCAATAGCCAACTTCTTTGCTTGATGATCTTGAACACATCCTGGGCCCATTTGTTTGACCCTTTTAACTACTACTAGTAAGTCTGCACGTGCAACACACGTTATAATCTTAGCAAGAAAATTTCTCATTACCATCTTAATATATATGATTTCTGATCTTCCTTATATACTTCCAATTTTGAACAAATGATGGGCAGGAATTACGTTTCAAAAAAAATTTGTAACACAGGACAATACAATGTGATAATCACGCAGTCATAAGGGGTGAAGAATGATTATCAGTATATCTACATCTCAGGACTAATAAGAAACGACGAAAATGCCGTCAAGATGGTCAACAAACTAACCTTCTTTTCCATTGAATCTTTGATATAATCGCACCAATGCGTACCAATGACTTTTAGCTTTTCAAATGGACGGTTCTCCCTTAGTTCTTTATGTTAATTCAATACTTGAATTGTTGCCTTTGCTACCTGCACATAGGAGCTGTTTAGACACCGAAGACTGGGGGAGTAACATCTTTCTCGATATGATTTTGCCATACTTCATACTTGTCATAACTTTGACATGTAATGGTTGATAGCTTTGCGAATCTGAGTTTGATGTTGAAGCAAACTTAAAATGAGCAAGACACACTGGTGTTCATTGAGATAATCTTTTGCTGGAAAAATTATTTTCATAATATCTGATGTCCATCTCATTTTTGAGACGGCAGATAGGCCCCATTGCTACATACTCCCTCCGTCTCAAAATTCTTGTCTTAGATTTGTCCCAAAATTTTGGGAGGGTGGATTAAACAGAACACCTCCATTTGTTGTGCTTCCTTTGTCTTCCAAGCTACATTTACATACTTGACGATATGGCCTCTGTCAACCGAAAACAACATAATGTTCAGCCGTGTTGCAGAGCAGACCTACACAAACATCCTGATGGCCGCAAGAAAAATTCAAGTAAAAACTGGCCTCCATGGTTGATATGTATTCTATATATTCTCCCTGCAACCAGAAAATCATCTGATCATAATATCATTTTTCTTCCTGCAACCAAGAAGAAAATTTTGATGATACCAGAAAATCATCTGATCACAATATAACTAAGTCATTTTTGTGATCATGTAAAGAAGAAAAATGATATTGTACTGATCTACTATACCTCAAACGCCTTGAACTTATGAGTCATGACCCACACTGCCTGTTGGGTCTTCTGCTTCAATAAGATCGGTGACTAGTATTTTTGGGTCTTCCACAGTACCAACACTTCCTAATACGTCTGGCTGCTTTCGATCTTTTTTATCTAGCTGCAAAGCCCCGTGCCTATGAGACGATCAACACTTTGCTAATATGACGGCAACGAATTAGATGATCAAGATCGACACACCTGTGATCAGCACTTCCTAATAAGTTAAGCTAGTAGTACTGAATCAATATCTATGTCAGAAATCTAGTCAAGCCACCGTACGCATGCGGTCGTGGAACGGCAAGCTTGGTCTTCGATGATGGCTCCGATGAGAGGGTGAGTGGAGTCTGGTCATTGGCCTCCGTGAGGACGCCGTTGTGGGGTTGTTGACCTCTCAGTCCGCCGCCGGAAGCCGTCTCAGAGCGAGGGGATGTCCCGCAGATCAAACCAGTCACCGCCCCGTAGGCTCGCATCGGCGCCATTCTCCACCTCTCGTCGTAGACGTCACCACCGGAGTTTCACCGTCGAGGCCACCGGCCGCGCCCCTGCCCTTCCTCATCTCCCTCCCTTCTGTTCGTCTCTAGCTCCTCACCTTCGAAGCTCTCTCTCCCTGGAACCGCAGCTAGCCAGGGAGGAGGTCAGCTGCCACCGGCGTCCCTCCGACTCGCCGGAGCTGCCCGTGATCTACCCATCCGACTGCCATCCGCCAGATCCATGCCAGCCCCGCCGGAGCCGCCCGTTGTCGACCCATCCGGCTGACTTCGGCCAGATCCACGCCAGCCCCGCCGGAGTCCACGCTCATCACCGCTCCTTACATCGAGCTACCGCCGCCGCACGGCGTTGACCACATCGCTCGCTCCGTATCTGTTTGCGACCGGGTTGTATTTAAGAAAGCGATCTATATGGGGGGTTGACGCGGGCCGCGGGACGATTTGCTTCGGCAGCGTTTTCGTCCGCCAGGTCAATTTACTAAACGCACTTTCGGATGAGGGGTTAGTATAATCTTAACGCTTAAATCAAGTTAAGTGGTTCTAATCGTAAGGTTGCAATTGATCTGTGTTGTTATGTGTACATTAGGCTGGGTGCACTTAGCGATGAATACGTTTAATTCTTTAATAGTAGTAAAGATAAATAGTAGAGATGCGCCTTCCTACAACGTTTTCTTTATATCATCTATTTGTTGGCCATATGCTTGGTGGATTTCTTGTTTCTCTGTTGTATTTTTCATGAATGAAGTAGTGCGGCATTACACCATTGGAGGTTAACACGCTTTGTTGCAACGTCAGTGGCGGAGCTTGGTACAAATTGCTGGGGGCCAATGCAAAAACATGAGTATTTGGGGTTGTAAATTGCTAAAAGAAATCTCTAAGCCCTCCCTAAAAATTTTCCTTCAGAGTTTCGTCCGAGGCTGGGTGTGTGTGTGTGTGTTTTGTTGGGGGGGGCCCCTCGACCTCAACATAGCTCCGCCAGTGTAACGCTAAACTGGTACGATGTTATGTACGTCTGGCATGCCATTGTCATGTCTAGCGGATGGACCTAGACGGCTTGGCAAAACATAACCTCCCACGGTACACTAGGAGACGGGGCGGCGGTGCCGATCTACATTCTCTTGTGCGCTTCTATCATCCTTCATAAACGTTTTCTTTACTGAACGATACATTTTACGAATCTCTTCTTCATGGTGGAATGTAACATTTCGGTAGAAAATTATTGACTACTTCCTAAGTCCCATAATATGCGCATCATAATGACTTAGGAAGCCGCAAAATAACATTATTGTCTACCATAATTATTGACTAAAATTATTGACAGCGCAGCAAGGCGGGCGAGAGAGGTCCACGTCTGCGGGTTCTGCCAGAGGGGGTTTACCAATCCCCAGGCGCTCGGAGGGCACATGAACATGCACCGGCGCCAGGAGCGCCGTCGTCAGGATCAGGCCCCTGCCCACCGGCTGGCGCTCAGCTCGCCGGTGGCTTGCAGCAGAGCGATCCCCGGAACAGCGACAACAACGGTGAGGTAGTAGATCTGGAGCTGCGGCTCTGGCATTAGCCTCTGATACATTCGGTTTGGTTTACCTGTTGGAGTTGTGTCGAATATAGTATACAAGGTAGGTTACAGTTGGACTATGAGTTGTATTGTGTTTACATAGGATATGAAGTCGTGTCCTAGTAGGACACTTGTATCCTAGGTCTCTCATATATAGTGGGGGTAGCCACACGATGTAACCTATGCCAACATAATAGCACAGGCGCGCAAGGGGGAGCCGGCGGCGTGTGCCGGCGCCCGGGTGGCCGGTGTGCGGTATTGTGACGGTGTCACGGGGAGGAGCGCCGTAGTCAGGCCCCGGGGATGTAGCCATATCGGTGAACCTCGTTAACAAATCTCGGTGTCATGCTCGTGTGATTGCTTGGTTCTTGGATGATCGACGGTATGCCTCGGATTTAATCTAACAAGTGGTATCATGAGCTAGGCTGTTCAGAGGCCGTGGATTGTTGATTCGAAGGAAGGTACATGTGCGCCAACTCGACGTGCGGCGATCTTGTTGATTGGGCGAGAGTAGAGGCAACGGCGGCGACACGTCGCACAGGCAGGCATGCAGCAGTTCGATCGGTCGATTGACGGGCGCTGGCTGCTGAGGCCCAAAGGCGCGTGCTGGGCACCGGCCCAGCTGGCGGAAGCCGCAAAGCTGCGGGCGGCGAGACACGGACCAAGCAGCGGATCGTGCTGGATCTGGTCGCGTACATCAGGCAAGATTAGAGACCGGAGATTTGTTTTGAGAAAAAAAAGGAGGACCGAGTCCTCATGTGCCACGCAAGGCAGCCAGATCGAATCGGCAAGCAGTACGTCCATCAGGAGGCATTGAAAGCAACTAGCCAGCATTATATTGAGGATTCAGCCAGGAGACACCACGTGAAGGCCAATTTTTTTGTTGGATTTGCTACTGTGTATGCTGTGTGTACTTGTGCATTGTGGTAAGAATCTCAGATATTTTTCGCAGGGTCAGTCGTACAAAGAACTGTGGCGCCATCAGGTTCCAGGTTTAAGGTGGAAAAGTTCGACGGGACTGAAAACCTTAAGTTATGACAGACAAGGGTGAAAGATTTGTTGGCACATGGATGCTTGAAGGCATTGCAGGAAGTCATGTCAGCTAAGATGGAATTGTCAGGTGATGGATGGAAATTTCATGGAAGACGATTTGGAAGCCTTGAGCGTGTCATACAGTCGAACGAGTTCGGCTGGGTCGGACTAGAGTCTGACGGGATCGACGCAAGTCTGTTGGAACAGAAGACGGTGATGGGATCGGCGACAGCGATATTGGAGCGTGATGCTGATGGTGACCGACTTTTGGGGCGTGGAAACACATGGCGCAGGCCCCGAGAGCTTGTTTGGCTTCGACAAGACTATGGCATGGGGTTGATTCAAGATGGCATACGCATGTGAGCTTGAAGTCGACGGGACGCGAGGGTGGACTGATCATCTACCATGGAGTCATGTTGAAGGTGGAGCTGGATTGAGGGGCTATGGTGTAAGGATCCAGAGAATCGAAACCTATTTCAGCGGGAAAAAGCGAGTGGCACGTAGTTCGGACTGGAGGCCGGTGGTCTGATGGAAGCGTGAAACTCGTCATTGGTAGGTGATGATCGATGGTACTCTGTAGTGGGGGTTGAGTGGTGTGGGCTGGTGACCCTTGAGACTCGACCGGGACAGCGGAGGCTCGACGCGGTAATAGCGGCGAGGCGTGCGGTACGCACGGTGCATGGAGACGGGCCAGGGCTCTGGTGGTCATACATGTGCTGAGACAACTGCGAACTTGACTCGGGATGACTACAAGCAACGGTGAAATTCCTTCATGTTTCAGACAGGCGGTCAAGAAAGGAGCGGTGATGTTGAGTTCAGGTAACTCTTATGCGTGACACCCAATATGTGAGTTGTTCACTTTCACACAGGTCATTGTTCAGTGTGTGATGGCGTTGGACGGATACTCTGAAAGTTCGGAGCACAAACTAGAGTAACAAGGAATTTAATTTTGCTCGAGTGTTGACTGTGGTCAAGAAAAGAAGGGACTACAAGTTGCAGGTGGAGTCACATGGAGTCTTTGGAGTAGCAGCGATACTCATGGGATAAGCTCAAGTCCAATGTACATGAAAGTTTAACGCATGGACAAATCAAGGGGTGGTGGAGTATATTCGCCAAGGTGAAGTTTGTTGAAGTTCTGTCGAATATAGTGTACAAGGTCGGTTACAGTTGGACTATGAGTTGTATTGTGTTTACATAGGATACGGAGTCATGTCCTAGTAGGACACTTGTATCCTAGGCCTCTCATATATAACGGGGGTAGACACACGATGTAACCTATGCCAACATAATAGCACAGACGCGCAAGGGGGAGCCGGCGGCGTGTGCCGGCGCCCGGGTGGCCGGTGTACGGTATTGTGACGGTGTCACGGGGAGGAGCGCCCGTAGTCAGGCCCCGGGAATGTAGCCATATCGATGAACCTCGTTAACAAATCTCGGTGTCATGCTCGTGTGATTGCTTGGTCCTCGGATGATCGACGGTATGCCTCGAATTTATTCTAACATTACGCTGGCGGAACTCTGGGTTAAGCTGCGTTTAGATGTTTATGGCTTAGTAATTCGTCGCCTGCTACTATATGCGCCTAGCAAATCATATAGATTTGTGTGTCCCTCTTTTATTTTCCGTGTAAATATGTGTGCGTGGATGTATGTGGTCGATCCATATGTATGATCAGGACACCATTGTATGGAAATGTATAATCCGTACAAATTATTTTCTTCTTCTCTAGTATGGAACATGTGTGTGCTACATACAGTAGATGAGAAAATCTTATTGATGATTGGACAAACTGATCCGCAAGAATACATAGATCGATGAAGAGTTTCTCAAGAATCTGTAATACTTAAATAGTTCATTTCCACTATCTTATTTCTCTTGACATGCAGGCTATTCACATCACTATTCAACATGCAACCAACCACCTCACTCCACATCAGCTGTCCAGCCACATCCTCGGCGTTAGTGCCACATGAGCAACTTTTGCCCGTGTGCATGATGTCAGGTCGTGCCTTCCGTTACCAGCCTGTAAATTGAGCCCTTTCGTTTCAACTCTGGAGCAGCCCATCTCCCCGAGAGAAATCCATCTGTGACGTTGCCCAAGTTCTCCATCGTGTGGCGCTTCGTGTTATCTCCACGCTTTTTCCTCTTCGGCTTCTCTAATCTCATTCAAATCCCACCACCTCCATGTCAAGTACGTCTCCTGCCCTTCACGACACATCTACCAAGCTTCTCCTCTGGTTCTCTCTATCCCCTTGCGCTTCCCTTGCAGTTGGAGGCTACAATGCTATACTGCAGCGGTGTAGCCTCATCCAACCTCCGCTGCGAGCACAGACGAGGCACAAGCTTTGCTCCAAATCTGCGAGATGGTATAGCATCGAGCATTCAAAGAACATTGAAAAACGGAGCGCAGTACAAGTCACAAGCATCTACGCAACAAGGAGCTCACCGTACATGGCGAGATAACTCCGCAACACGGAGCCCCCTGTCAGATCAATCCCTCATGGCACCCATCACCGGCACGCCGCCTTTGATATGGCTTGCGTGTAAGATGCCTGCCACACCAACGCCACCCCCGTGTTCTTCTGCGTCTTTCCAACGCTGAAGCTTTGCCTCCAATCTCTCGCTACCCCACTGTCCAGCAAGGCTTTATTCATTTGCCCATCTTCAACCATGTCGTGCAAGGCAGACTCATGGTACGTAAAGCTGGCCAACTTAACAAGGATTCAGCCTTGCCTCTTTCTTTCACTTTTACATAATATTTATTTTATGTCTTTGATAAAACGTGGAGGCTACTTGCTCAGAGAGCTTAACTGCTCCATGGGGTCTATGTTTAGATCATCTATATGGAGTCCGGGCAGAGTCTTGCACTGGTAGTACGAATTACCAAATCTGATTCTCGACACAGTTTTGGCGATTGACAGTGCAATTTTGCAGGTGAAGTGGTTCCATTAAATCATTACAACATGAAAAAAGACAAAAGTCACATGCTGCAGAAAATGTGAGTTAGAATTTCATGGCATGACACTAGGAAAGTTTTCTTTATAATATGCGCATCTTAGCATAGGTATTAGCGCTAAATTCTTCTAGATGCATTCATGTTTCCATGTTGGATAATACGGCTGATCGTCATGCACTAATACATTATTATATATTGTTTTGTTATATCTTCACTAGGATGTTGATTTTCGGTATTCCTGGATGCATGCATGTTCGCGGGGTGATGCAGCTACCAGCAATCCACGCCGTCCCTCGATCGACACGCCGTCTCTGGGCGCCGCATCTGTTTTGTGTTGTCACATCGTCACTTGAACTTGATTATTGCACAAATTGTTTGTGGGAACCATGAAGCATGCACCTTTAGTATTACGAATTCTTTACGATGAAGCTAGGTGTTGTCGTACTTCTTTCAAGATCTGGTATAGAATGGTAGTAACATATCTTTGCTTGGTAGATTACGTACATATTCAATTGATCTTTTCAAAGAAATTTCAATTCATATTTCAGTTTTTGCAGAAGGGGTCCATAGGAAAATAAACTATTGCAATCTTATAAAAGGTCTGTCTTTTTCACAAGTTCCATATATCTTTTCCAACCTCATATACTAGCAGTTATGCGTTTTATATTATCTTTTGGAGGAGGCATGCATTTTACTTTCAGGAAATGATGTTCGTTCAAGACATCCCTGCCTCCCGTTTGGTATGTTTATCTGTTCCATGATACAAATCAGGACTCAACAAATGTTTGGATAATCCAGATGTTGGAAGCAAGAATAAATAATTTAAATTCACAAGATGCATGTGGTATGTGTTTTCTGACCAGACATAGAATTGGAATGGTATGCTCATTTTCTATTTGCCTGAATATTTATACACTTGCTGACTTACTCATTATATATGGGTATTGGTAAAAATTAAATTGCAACGGTTTTATTTTATTTTCCTTACAGAAATCTAGAGAGAAAAAAAGATCAAAGAAGTAAAGTTGTTTTTTAACCTATGTGACTGATCAACAAACCTCTTATATCTCAATGTATGTGTATCTCAAATCTGACAAAAACAATGTGGTATATACAACAGACGTCAAATATATATATTCTTATTTGTTTACACACAAGCTCATTCACTAATGTCATGCATAGATCTGTTCTTTGTATTTGTTTTGCATTATCCCCTTACAAATTATCACCTTTAGAGATTTTTTTATGTGTCTAATTTTACTAAACCTTTTTGTGTGTGCGCGCGCGCACGCACGCGTGCACGCACACGCGCGCGCTCTTAATGAGTAAGTTTCTTGGGTCCCGGAGTACAATGAATCAGATTAGTGTTGCATTACCTCCCATTATGTGTTGTTGTGTCGGATGCTGGTATTGTCCTACTAAACATGATTTTATGGTCCAAGTGCACCTCATTGTTTGTACCTAATATTTTGTCAAGAACATATCATCTTTACTACACCGTGACAATCATTCTTATTAGGTTTCAATAATTAACTTATTTTGTTCTTGCATACATCCCGCAGCAACGCGCATGGTGTTATCTAGTTTGAACAAAGCACTGTTGTTTCGTCACGAACCCAAACGGTGTGGTGGCTACCGTGTAGATCTTATTGATAAATGCGAGTGAGCATGAGGTCGATAGTTCCACAGCCTCTCTCACCCCATTTAAAAATTCCTTATGATGATGAAACTCTCCGTGTCAACTTGGGTCGTCACAACACTCAACCTGCTCCCTCTTTTTTTTAATGCAGTATATATATATAAACCAAATTCTTGCATGTATAACTTGCCAACTACGTACATTGCTCTTTATTACTTCCACCACACTCAACCAAGCCTCTGCTGCTGCATAGGCCATTGATTCTCAGAGAAGCTCTAAGGGCATGTACAATGGTTCTATCTTAGCAATGCCACATAGGATAAATGATGAGGTGGAGGAGAGAGAAATCATAAGAGAAGGCTTGTCTTCTCTTAATTAAGAGAAGGCAAGAGATGATCTCTTAGCACAATATGTCTCACCATGTTTTTAGGAATAACTACTTATTGAAGATAAGGCCAAGAGATGACCCATTGTAGACTTGTTTTTTTGTCATCTCTAAATTACATGCAAGATTTAAGATAAGACTACCTTATCGACCATTGTACATGCCCTAATTTCTCTACAGAAATGAGCTTGATTCTCCAAGAATCTTTTCTTTTCGCAGAGATGAGCATACTTATGGAAGCTCAGATGCTCTTCTTCACTTCTGTACTAGGATGGAGTGAATTAAACGAAAATCCATTTCTGCACCCAAGTTACAACTAACTCCCCCTCTGGCCCTGCCTATTCCATGAATGGCCTGACAAATTCCATGAGTGTATGCTTCTGTTGCATTGTTTTTGGATGTGAAGTTTTGAGGGCCAGTAAGAAATAGATTTCATGGTAAATGTTGCCTTAATGAAGTATGCACAAAGTTGCTTTGCTGGATAAATAGAACGGATGGAGAAAAAAATAGAGACAGGAATACCTGCACAAGCACAATGGAGGAAGCATTAGAAAATTACATGGGAACAAAAAAACATTTGTAAACAAGATGAAGGGGGTTCCACATTTGTATGTTTATACGTAGGTTAGCAGAACGTGTTATGGCCGACTGCTTTTTTGAGGGAAAGTTGGTTTGCACTTCAAATATTCTCAAAGAATGTATGAATTATTCTTTATAAAATACGAACGTGTTCAAGTTCATGTTTTCAAACTTCCTTCCGCACCGCTTTGTCGCTAGCCCACCTCTCTTCATCCCCACCGCTGCGGCCTCCTCCTCTCGCCGGGGAGCGCCCACTTTCGCACCCTCTCAAGCTTCACGCCCCATCTCACCCGCCCCCACTCATGATCACATGCTACCACCTGCCGCTGCGGAGCTGCTGCTGATTGCTCCGTCGCCTTGCCGCTCCTCCTCGAGGTGGATCACCACTGCTTTGTTCACCTCACATCGCCCATGCACAATCCTTTCACCTTCATCAAGCGCGCGCTCGCTGCTCGCCGCAACAAGCGCTCCGTCGGTGTCACATTCTCTTCTCGCGGCGCCGCACTGCCCACTCCTCTCCTTCCCCAACCGTGACATTCGCTGGAACGTCACCGGCCATAGCGCCACCGAGTTAGAGGGGAACACGCTCTCCTTCGAGCGCGTCGAACACACCGACAACCGCGCCATGCCAACTTCGACGACCTCATGGAGATTGAGGCCAACGACTTCCCCCATGAGCTATAGCACGAAGACGGCGTCAAGTACTTCTTCGCGCACCTCGGTTTTGTCTGCGCCCTCGACCAGTATTGCGTCGGTGCTGGCGACTTAGTCAGCGTGCGCGCCATGGACGGAGTGAGCGTGCTTTTCGGCCCGCTCGTGGCCTGTTGTGGACCGGGCCGACCGGTCCTGGCTCGCTGAAGGAATTGGCCGGTCCGATTACCAAATTTCAGCCCGAAATTTTATCGGTCCCGCACGGTCTTTGACCAGTCCGTCCGACCAAGCGGACCAAAGGCGCACGTTGTTCCGCGTCATCGCAGCCACCAGCAACGTCCCGGCCGTGCCCCGCCCCGCTGCTGATCACTGGCATCAAGCAGTGTAATACAGTCAATTGACATAGGGACAGGGGCAAGAGGTAGAAGAAGACTCGGGTCACGCGCTACCTTTTTCCTTTTAATTTATCCAGTCAAACAGAAAATAGCAAGAACGAGAGAAACGGGATTAGATCCGACAGTCACGGCGCCACGCATCCCATGACTAAGGCCCTGTTTGATTACAGAGACTAGACTGGAAAAAGTCCTTTTAGTCCTATGTTACCAAACATGAGGGACTTTTTTTTTAAGGACTAGAAAAAGACTGTACTGGATTTTTCTTTGGTCCTGTGACCGAAAAAAGTCAAGTCCCTTGCAAACAAACATCCCTAACTCTGCGCTGCCGTTTCCTTTATTCGCTACTAGGCTTATTTGATCAGATATTCACGCGCCATCCCAAGCTGCCGTTTCCTTTTATTCAATCGAAGAAAAAACAGAAGGAAACTCCAATATTATTCCTATGTACTCCCCCGTTCCTAAATATTTGTCTTTCTATAAATATCGACAAATGACTACATATAGAGTAAAATGAGTAAATCCACACTCTAAAATATATCTATATACATTCGTATGGGGTCAATAGCTCCCATGCGACGTCGTTGGTGTGAATTGTCTCTCATGCGACATCGTTGGCTACAATAGCTCTCATGCGACATCTGTGTTGGAAAAAATAGCTCCCATGCGACACTGCTGCCTAATCCAAAGACACATGTTTAAAACTCGAATCAGGTGAACGGGACCCACAGCATGGGACCCACTAACTTATCCAACTCAGCATTTGGTCAAGTGAGCAGGACCCACAGCGTGGGACCCAGTCAACATTGGTACAAGAGGACACCGAGCCGTGGACCGAGCGTGCGCAGCACCGAGCCCATCCTCCCCCTTCCCCCCTCCCCGACCGTTGTTGTTCTTCTTCTCCGCGACGACGCTGCAGCAACGCTGTCCAGACGCGCCTAGCAATGTCGAGCTCCGCTTCAGCCCTCCGCCGCTCATGGCGCGCTATGGCGCGATGCCCATGACAAGGTGCCCTGCATGCCCACGATCGCACCTCAGGCGGCTAGTCACAACGACCGACAAGAATGGCAACCTTGGGCGGGAATTCGTGAAATGCGAGAGCAAACCAGAGCAGGGAAAGGTGAGATTTTACTTCTCAATATGCCAATTTTGGTTTTTGTCTCCCAATTTCATATTTGCCCAATTTTTCCCCATTTTTCATCGGATTAGGGGATTTAGGGTTCATCTTTCCCAATTTCAGAAATTGAAGCAATGCACCCATTTTGAGTGGCTAGACGAGTACATAGAGCGGATTCAACTGGAGGGTGCATCAGGGGAGCTCGATTTACCGTTGGAGGCGGAGAAGTTGGGCAAGTTTGGATCGGGCTATTCTGCATCTGGGGCGCCTGGATCTGCCCATTCCATTGGGGCTCTTGTGGGGATGCAGAGTGACGGCAGAGTGAAGAAGCTGAACAAGCAGATGAAGAAACTCATCGAATTGCAGAAGCAGGGCAATTTGATGGGGCTGATGACCGGACTTTTTTATGTTTGTGTAATTGCTCTCGCATTTGTTTATGTGATGATAATTAGTCGTAAGTGAATAGATTGGGCATCATTTGTAATCGTAATGATGTATATTTGAATAAAAGTGTTGCGCTCTCTGAATTCAGCATGTCCTCTCCACTGCTTGGCGGCTCTGTTTCAGTTCATCGGTTAGTCATCTGTTTCAGCCAGTGGTAGAGGAAGAAAAGGAAAAAACAAATTCGTCCACAGCCCGTTGCCCAAAAAGGCCAGGCCCATATAGAAGTTAGGCAGGGCTGAATAGAACATATCTAGGCCCATTAATAAAAGAAGTGTAGCTAGTGCAAAAAAAAGTGCACACGGTCATTGACATCGATATATGTTTTCGGCTTTAGGTTATTTCACAAATTTTAACCCGTTTCCTGCAGTCACCTTTTTTGACATAACTCATCTGATGATTATTTGAGCTATTTTTATGCATAAGCTATCGTGTGAACCATAAAAGTTGCAATTGTTTGGTTCTAGTTTATTTCAACCAAGCACCATTTTTTAATTTTTTTCCTGACTTGTGCTATGGTGTTTTCAGAGTTTTTACTCGTGTGTTTCAACCGAAAAAGATTGTGCCCCTCTCAAAAAAAGAAGACATCTAGTGTGCCCCTAGTAGCATCTCCTTACAACATAGAGGGGCATCCCCTTACAACATATAGTGCATAAAACATAAAAGGAAGATAATTAACTATACACGTGCTAACAACAATTTATATGATTGGATCATGTTTTAGTGCATTTTTTAGTACACATGGCCACATAAATAAAATGCAATGGAGAAACTTTAGGACCGAAAAAACATATAGATAGATAGAGGGGCATCGGGTACCCTAGTAGCATAGATAGATATAGAACATATAGAGGGGCATCCCTCCACTACACATAGTTCATAAAACATGAAAGTAAAATAATTAAAACGAAGACACGGGCACACACGCCCGAACCAACACAAACACAAACTAGATAGATAGAAGACTCGCACTTGAACAACTCCTTGGCCCCTCCTCCTTGCCACTCCTTGGCTCCTCCTCCTTGTTCCCCTCACTCGTCGTTCTCCGGCATCTGGTAGGGGAGGGTGTGCATGCCGTTGGGGTGAGGGAAGATGTGGTGGAAGTTGGTGAAGATGTTGTAGGTCGTGAACGCGATAAACTCGCATCCACACCAGAACACCTCCCGAGGAGGTGGTGCGTCGCCGAGGGGTTGGTGAAGGTGACGAGAGGCCGGCGACGGCCGTTGGGCCGGCGTTGCCATCGTCTCGCTCGTGGAGGTGGAACATGGGCGGAGTGCCCGGAGGAAGGTGGCGGTAGCGGCTTGGAGGAAGAAGCGAGCCAACTCTCTAGGGCCCTCCACCTAGAGATGGCCCACACCTCGAGCTATTCTCGGCAGACGACTCCGGCGGTCTGCCTCTCCGCACGCGGTGCGAGGGCGACGGTAGGTAGGGCCGTTGAACTGCATGGTGGCTCGGGCGCCCGGTGGCTCGAGTGGTGGATTTGGCTCAAAAGAAGAAGGGAGGAGGCTTGAGAGATGAGTGAGAGAGGATGAGGAAATGGTGCCCTTTATAGCCGTGTTGCAGCCGGGTCAATGTGTACACGGTGCATTCCCGATCGTTTTCTCTTCTCCGTTCGCACTGGCATAAGTAATTGCGATCATTAACTCAAAAAACGGCGGGCCGAGCATCCAAAGAGGCACGGGCGGCACAG
The DNA here is from genome assembly GCA_021437245.1 of Aegilops speltoides. Lineage (NCBI taxonomy): Eukaryota > Viridiplantae > Streptophyta > Magnoliopsida > Poales > Poaceae > Aegilops > Aegilops speltoides. The sequence continues at coordinate 86,974,999 of CM038146.1, read as the reverse complement.
GCGAGATGCATCGTTTGTGCACTTGCATCGGCGCCGACGCCGCGTGGGAAACAGGCCTTGCCATCCGCGTGACACCGAAAAGGAGCTGCACCACCGACGCGTCCATCCATTCAAACGGGTATGCATTAAACATGCATTTGTTAAAATAGCTTAGATGCGACGTACCCATACGCTGCGCCCCTGCCGTGCTTTACTGCGTCGATGCGTGCATGCAATCCTGCATGAAAAAGGCTACTCCCCCGCGCGACGCTCACGAGCAAAGAATAGCTAGGCTGCGACGTTGCATGGCATGCATGGGACAGGATGGCCCACATGTCATTGACCCTCTCGCATGCAGCCCATCCCCTCTCGAGCCGTGCGCGACGCACGCCAGCCCGATCCGCTTTCCCAACGGTAACTTAGATGCTCCCCGGCTCAACGTTATCTGCTCGTCGAGAGAAAAACGGTGGCCAATCAGATTGAGCCCACGGATCGCCTCATGAATCCTTCTAGAAGGCCTATCCGACGACCGTAGTTTGGCGTTAGGGTTAGATCGACGGTGGATGTTTGGCGCTAGGGTTACATGGGGTTTGGAGGCGGTCAACGGGTTTTGAAAGGTTTGACCGAACATTCAAATGTGTATAACTAATTCAAAAAATCTAAAAATGAAAAACCTCGCATATAGCCTTTTTATGTTACATAGTTATGATATAAAATGATAAACTTGATCTAATGATCTTTGCATGAAAAAACCTTCACAAATTGGACTATCTCGATCGAGGTTGCATAGAGTTCAAAGGAGTGAGAAGAGGGTTTGAGGTTTTGAAAATGCAAATAAATCAAAAACATCACCTTAGCTTCATTTTAGAGTGACTAAGGAGGATCTGAAGTTATTTTTGCATATAAAATTTTTAACTTGTTTTATTGCTGACTTTGTATTAAAGGGTGTTTTTCAAAATAAATTAAATAATATTAATACTTATTCAAAAAAGGTGAGACTTCAGATTGATCCTATATAGGTATAATATAAGCTAAGAAAATCTTTTTGGGTGATTTTGAGAAGGTCGAAAAAACTTGCTTAGAAATGGGGCCGTTTTCCTTACTTTGGAGCCTGTTTGGACAACATTTTCGGTGACTATGAGTTGGACTTCAAAAAAGGGTTGGATTTATGAACTAAAGTGCATAGTAGTACATAAAACGATGCAACATCACGAACAAACAAATGAACTCAAAAATATTGAGATAGGTTCAAATTTGAATGTCGGTTCAAATTTGAATTTTATTTCAAGTCAAATCAACATCATAGCACATAAGTTTTCACATGAAAGAACGTAAGTTTTCACATCAAATGACAACAAACTTAAGTTTTCACATCAAATTTGAATGATTTCGACTCTATTTCTTTTGCTTCTTTCTACCACTCGATTTCTTGATTTTTCCACCGCTTGGTTCCACGCCGCATAGTTTGTTGATTTGATGCTCTTGCTTTTGGCCCTTGCAAACTCCACTAGGCCCCTCAACTTTTGCACCGACCATGTCCCACTTCTTCACTTGCACTTCGCAGATTGAGTAGATGGCACACATTGTTCAACTACTTCAGTTTGCAACTCAACACTTGGCAGCACAACCTCCAAACATGGCAACACAGTTGTCAAAGCAGATTCGCATGGCAGACAACAGTTGCTTCATACGCAAGCAGTTTCAGATTGCCCTAGCGTCGCAAAACAGATTCAAGATGCATCACATCGTCCAAAACAGAAACACTTAGCTCATGTTCAGCAATAACATTTTCAGTTAGCTCCATATCTTTGTCACCAAACATTATCTCGCTTAGTGCTCTTCCTTCTATAGCCATTGAGTCTTGCTTTTTCATCGGCCAGCATTGTTCAACAAGAAGAGGTGGGGCTTTTTCTGACGCTTCCTCCTAAAAATAAAGCATTTGACTTGGTTAGATACTAGAACAAGTAGCAAAATCAAAAACTTGCAAAAACAGTAACATAAACATACTTTGGCCTCGAGGAGTGTAGATGCACTTGGATGAACCAACTCTGTGCCCAAGTACCTCACACAACTTGCACCTATTTTTGTTACCTTTTGAGCCCTTTTGGGCTTATCATTCTTTTCCTTTTCATTTTTCCCTTCTTACTACAACCACCTTTCTCAAACCAAGCTTTGAATCTGCTCTGCTTAGGCCTCCCAGCCTTTCTTCTAGTGACAGGGGACACAAGGTAAATTCTATTTCCACCTCGGGCCACCGAGATTGGTCGTCAAGGCAGGAATTGGACTTGCATATGCAGCTTTGAATTTTGTCTTGAATAATACTCATGCAAATATGGGTGCATATTTAACCTGGGTTTAGATGCCAAAAAAGTATGGAATGCTCACATGGTTTTCCGGTGTGTTGCCACTCTTGGCAAGTGCACTCATGCAACTCAAGATTTACCACATGCCTCTTGCCACTCTTTGTATCTCTAACTTCAGCACCCCACAAGGAAGATTTCTCAACAGATAGATGTGAAAGATTTCTACTCCTGTTGACCACTGTTGTACCTTCTTTGGAAGTTTGTCCCTTCCAAAATATTAGCAATTTTTCCTCTCAACTCCCACAAACGCATGATCATGATCCTTATTTGGTCCACCATGTCATGCACAGCAAGTCTTTCAAATCCTTCACTTTGTTGTTAAAACTTTCGCCAAGTTGTTATTGATATGATCACATTTTATGGCAGTATTAAAACCTGATCTATACCACAATAGAGAATGGTGGGTGTTCAACCATGAAGCAAATTCATTATCACTACATGATGCCAATATCTTACCAAGGTGATAGGAATGTGTGCATCGGTGTAGGATCTTCTGTCTGGCCACATGCGCCCAAATTCATCTCCTCTGAATTTTTTATCGATTCATCCACATATGTCCAAAGCACTCCCTCTGCTCGGCATGGGGAAAACATTTTTACTGCATTTTCCAACCCTTTACATGCATCTGTGTGGATGGCCAAAGGAGAAACTCGGCCCTATGCATCTTTTCGGTTGCATCATGAACCATATCCATGATGCCTCTGTCTCTCGATCAAACATTCCTATTGCAATTGGGAACATCCAGTTGTGTCCATCTAGAGCATTGCATGCAGCCAACTGACCATTCCACTTTCGGTCAAAAAGATGAGTCTATGCTCAAATATGGACGACAACCTGCTTTGAATCCATCTATGCAAGGCTTCAAACACATAAAAAACTTGCTGAATAAAACCCTGCCATCCTCTGTTACCTCTGTATCTATCTCCACCACACTCCCAGGTGACCTCTTCTCTACTTCTGCTTTAAAACTATACAACATCCTAAATGTATTTGCCCAGTCACCATACAATGATTTCATGGCCCTTTGTTTTGCTTTCCACACTGTGGTATATTGCAGCTGGATGGGGTACAGCTTCTCCAAGTCAACTTTAAGCCTCTTTGCAGTAGTGTTTGGAGTCTTGGCTAAAATAGGAGTAATCTTCTCTGTAACCCAAAGCTGTGATGTCATCTTTGAAACTCTCTGTGAAGTGGTCATACATGTATGCTGGTGTGGTATTTGATTTACCCTTCTTGTATTTCCATCAGGTTGTAGTCCGCGGACAAGTACCATTTGCAAGGATTGCCACCACCATCATAACCTTTGCACCGAGCATAAAATTTCTTTCGATCAGTCCACATAGTCTTGGCATCAAACTCTTTTTCACCTTTGCATAGGTCCTGAAAGACATCCTAAACTCCTTCATGCTTGGCCACAACTTTCCCACCTCAATAACTGGGTTCTCTTTGTCATACAAACAAACCAGCTCATTATCATCTGCATCATCCACATCATCTGCAGCCTCTCTCATCAGCTGTTCTTCATCCTCATTTGCATTTCTAGGGCCTGTGTTACCTTCAGCAGCAAAGAATCATCATCCTTCTCCTTATCTTTGTCATCAACTTGAATGCCAAACATTTCGCCATATCAATGTCGATATTGGTGCAATGACCAAATCTGTTTTTCATTCAACTCTACTACATTCCAGTCAACAACAATCTTCCTAGCACCATGGGTTCCTCCTCTCCATCTGCATCAATCCTCAGATCTTCAGCTACTACAGTTGGTTCACCAACAAAGGCAACATCTTCTTTGTGAAACCCACTCATCATCTTCCATCTGTGCAGCCATCTTTGATGGCACATAACCAACTCGAATGAGTTTGCAGATCAATTAGCTCTGCATAAAATGTTACTTGTTTGCTTGCCCACCCTTCTTGCTGATCAATTTCAGCAACCATGGATTCTCCATCTTCAATTCTCACATATTCACCATTATAGTTATCGAAACGCTGCAGAGATACCTCTTGTTCGGACCCCAAACAATACTCTCCCCAATTCTCTCCACCAAATTGCCCACAGCCTTCTTCTTCATTCTCTCCAATTCACGGGATCAACATCTGCAAATTCGACATCCAACCTCACGGTGGTATCTCTATCAATGTCTTGGACACTGCCATCACGAGCTTGGCTTTACAGGAAAAAATTCCACTATAATTGCGAATGTGGTGGCGTAACCGAACCTCCCCTGTTTTGTCAATGGCAGCAGCGGCGGCAATCACTACCAAATCGAGTTCGATTCTAAATAGCCAAGAAAAGAGGGTGGCATTACCGATTTGAAGCACTGTCTCTCGCTCCATCTCATCCAGCCCTCGCTCCATCTCCTATCCAATCGAGATTCTAAAACGCCAAGCAACAGGGCAGCATGAGGCCCAGATTTATCCAAAATTCAGTGGAATGGGAGTGGTGTTTGGAAAATACTCACTCGCAATAGCCGCTGCAGAGATAGGCGCTCCACCACCGGGCTGCGGAGAAGAAACAACCCCCGGATCCAATGGAGCCCGATTCTAAATCGCCAAGAAACAGAGGGCAGCATGAGGCCACAGATCCCTCAAAATTCTGGGGAGTGGGACTAGGGTTTCGGGCTCACCTCGCAATAGCTCTGTCGCTGCCGAGAAATGCGCTCCACCACCGCGGAGAAGAACCCGCTGCCGGAGAAGATGCTTACGGCGGCGCCGCTCACCCAGTCCAGCACGGCGAGTCGAGCACGGTCACACAGTCACCGGTCGAGTCGTGGATGGTTGACTCTTGACTACGTGGCCATAGGTGGACCCCACCAGTCAGAGCACATAACCCCCAGTGTCCTAACCAAATCTCAGCCTAACGGACAGCCAACTAGCCGCGTAAATGGTGTGTCGCATGGGAGCTATTTTTTCCAACACAGATGTCGCATGATAGCTATTACAGCCAACGACGTCGCATGAGAGACAGTTCACACCAACGACGTCGCATGTGAGCTATTCGCCCCATTCGTATGTGGTAGTCCATTTGAAATCTTTAAAAAGATAAATATTTAAGAACGGAGGAAGCAAGAGGCTTACGAAATCTGTACGTGCCATTTTATGTCGATTGAATTGTCCCACGATTTTAGGTAACCACAATCCATTTCAACTACTAGTACGTACTTAGAGGTTAGTATACTTCAAAATCGTTCGTAGTTAAGTTACGTAACATTACGTAGAGTTTGACGTAAGTGTAGGCTTTTTTGCAGAAAGAACGAGACAAACACGGTTGGTTCCGATAATTATGTCGCCATCCCACGACTGACTGCACGTCGGATTTGATCCACTAATCACGGCAATGCCCGCGCACAGAAATTCGAGGGGTCATGCACGCGTACATTACTTGCATGCAAGAGAAAAAACTGAAAAGAACAGACATGCACAGATTCATGGCTAACAGTCTCGCCCCAGCCGACGCCGCCGCGTCCTATCGCTGCCGGTGTGCATCGTCGCCGATATCGACAATGGAGTTCTCTGCGCCTCTTCCTGCTCCGTCCAGCACCCCCCGTGCGTGCTCTGCCCTTTACTGCGGTGATCACGGCCGGTCCTCTCGGTCCAGCACGGGCTGGAGCGCTGCCAACAACACCCACGCCTCCGCTGTTCGCGAGGCTACACTCCGGGAGTTCCCCGAATGAGCCAGAGGTAGGGGGCCGCCCCCTCACGCCATGGCTCTATGTGGAGCCGTCGTGGCGCTGCCAAAGGGAAGATGGCCGCTTGGGACTGTTGGAAATATGAGCAATTTACCAAGTGATTTTACTAACAGAAATAATAGATAAAACATGACTAATATTGAAGAGATAAAACAAGTCATGTGATCTAGCAGAGAGAAGGTAAATAGTATCTGCATATATAAACTAGAACCAAACATATATAGGGCAGACACTAGTACTAGAAACTGAAGCAGAACCTGAAACAGAAAGAGTATAGAACATACATAGCGGGAGCCCCGGTCTTGGGTGCAGTGTCCTCGTCGGCCATGTCGTCGAAGAGGTTGTCGACGTCAGGGAAGAAGTCGTCGTCGGGGAAGTAGTCATCGGCGAACGGATCATCCGTGATGAAGCAGGCAGTAGTCGCGCTGATTGCTCTCCAAAAACCTTATCACCCTTCTCCCGTACAAGACTCAAAAGGTGCGATTTTGGAGGCCTATTGTCCCAACCCGTGGTGCACGCCGCAAGTCAGGATGGGGAAGATCGTAGCAGCAGCGCAGTGCTCAGGAACTTTGTGGCGAGAGGAAGATGATCTTCTGGTGTGTCTCTCTGGAGAGGAGCGACCTCTCTTATATAGGCACAGGAGAAGGAGGCGAACAGGCTGCGGCGGGAGGTGAAGCAACAGAGGGAGACGAAGCGTACAGACTTCAGCTGAAGAGGCGAGCCGTTCGGATTCAGTGTCCACTACAGAAAAACGTTTCAGCTGCCACGTGACCTTTCGTATACCCGTGGTGCGTGGCAAAAATTTAGAGATCGACTCATTCCCGGCCCACAACCCGCGGCGCGGCGTGCCGAGGCGGGCGGCGGCGGCGGAGCGCGCGTGGATGTCCCTCTTGTTCTTATCCTCATAAATGTGAAGAAAGAGCCTCCCTTATAAAGAGGTCTAACTCCCTCTAAATTAGTAATGTGGGACTAAACTTTAGTTGCACCTCTTGCCTTGCACGAATGGGCTGCATGGGCCTCTAGGATTTATTAGGAATTTTTGAAACTGCTATTGGACTAGGTCCAAAATAGACAAAATTCCAGCAATCCCTCCCCTCCATCATCGCACTGCACGCAGGCGGCGCCATGCCAACGCTCCTGGTCCCAACCCCGCCTGCTCACCTCTCCGCCGTGGTGGCGACATCGGTTGACTCCGAGCCGCGCCTACCTTGTCTTCCTGCACCGTTTACGATCCTGTGGCTGCGGCCCCGTCCCCAGCTGTCGCCCCGGCAACAGTCAGCGCCGCGGTCAGCCCTGCCGCCGCGCCGTGCAACCCTGTCAACGCGCCGCTCACGGTTGACCCCTCGTCCTCTACTGTTATGTCAAACCTTGCCATCCACGACAACACCATCTGCAAGCGCGCCGTCCACACCCACTGTGTGGTCTCCGCGGCCAAGCTGCATCACAGCGCGTGCATCGCCGATCGGGAGACGACGTCCTACTCCACAATGGCACATAAGCCCCCCCGGCTCAAGGCTGCTCGTTTCAACCTCACCGCAGCCTCGGATGACCTCGCTGCAGCGGTCCAGGGCTCTTCCCTCTGCATATCTGATGGTGATGCCGCTGATGCCGACGAGGCAGCGCCAGCGGACAAGCTCGCCAAGATTGCTCTGGTCTACGGTGTTGACGCCAACGAGGCTGACGCCGTTTGCGCTGCCGGTGCTCTGCCTTCACCATGATCGGTGTTAGGAGTTCAGCCAGGAGAGCGCACCCGTCTGAAGGGTGATTTTGTATCTTCGTTCCGTCAGCCGCGCCCACTTCTCATTCGCTTTGTAGTCGCCTCTACTTCCCACTGTATTTCCTTGCTGTTCTGCTCCCTGGCTTTGTGATGTTTCTACGTTTATGTTAGAGCATCTTGTGCATAAAAGTTTCGGGTGCTAAAATAGTTTTAACGCGTCACTATAGCATTTTTAGCGCTGGACATAACATTGATTTAGCAGATGTCAAAAAACGCGAGCCCAAAAAACATATAGTGCAAATTGTGAAGCGCGCATAATTCGGTGCCCCAAATTTTCAGCTTCTGATAGCGTTTTTTAGTGCGTGCTCAAATGTTTTTTTGCGCGTGCACTATTTTACAGTTTCTGCTGGAGCTGTCCGGTGCCCAAAAATCCAGAACTTTTGCGCGCGGGGCAGTTTTTATGTGCGTGTTGGAGATGCTCTATGAATTAGTGGGAAATACCCTTTGGCTCCCGCATGTATATACACCCTATATGGGGTATTTTTATTAAATAGTTAAACAAAAATTCAAAATAGTTCAAAAGTATTTTTAGATTAAACTTGACTTACTTACACACCAGTATATAATTTTCACTCAAAAAATTAACGTTGACTTCACAGCGAAAAAGACAAAATTTATTTGCTATTATAGGTCACTATTCATGCTATTTTGACCAAAAAATTGCCTTTTTGAAAAGAAGCCAAAGAGGAGTTTTCTTTTTGTGGAACTTTTCTCACTAGTACAATGAAAGGTCAAGTTTATTTCAAAAATATTTTCAGAAAATTTTGATTTTTTGTTGAATTGCTAATTTTTTTCTCATATAGGGTACATATTTACCCAGGAACTAAACGTTCCCCTCCATGAATCAGTCTCCTTTCTCCATGCTCTCTTGGAACGTTCACGGCCTCGGAGACGTAGATAAGTGCAAAGACGTCCTCTCTGAAATCATCACGATTAACCCCTCTCTCGCTCTTCTGCAAGAAACAAAACTAGACGTCGTGGCTACCCCTAAATTAACGGATTTGCTATTTTATAGCTGACTGTCTTGCAATTCGTTTACATTCAAATCGGTGCCCGTCCATTCTTGCGTGGAGATTCACGCTGGTTTCTATTTTTGTTCCGGCTTGTTTCGGGTCCCTTTTTTTGTTTGTGCGGTTTTCTCTCTGCCCGTTACCGCTGCCCCGGCCGGCTCTGGTTTTTATCTTGTTTGAATTTGGGAGAGTGTGTCTTTTCCTCTTTAATTTTTCTCTCTATTTTGATAAGGCCGAGGGTGAGCTCGAGCAGGGGAGCAGAGGAGTCGATTCTCCCTGCCCATGGCGATTTCGAGGGACGAGGATCCCCTGCCATGCGGCAGGGTGCCGTTCCGTCGCTGACTCATGGGCCCGACTGAAACTTGACCCACCTGTCAGTGGCCTAACGGCAGGCGCCGTACGTCAGAGGAGCTCCCTCCGATTTCGAGATCTTCCACTGCTCGAGCTTGATTTCTCATCCCTTTCTCCTCGCTCCCCGGTGTCACGATTGGTTGTTTCTCTCTCTCCCGCGCGCGTGTGCTGTTCTGCTTGTGTTGGTTCTAGATCTAGGTCAGTTCATGTCGCCCACTCGCGCAATCTGATGCAGCCGCTGGTAGGTGCGATTGCTAGGTCTTCTGGTTGTTGTGGTCGTCCCACGTGCGCTCCTGTTGTAGTTTGTAGATGTAGCGGTTGTTTTCCCTTTGTCTCTATAGATGTAGCGTGTGGGATTCTGTAGATGTAGCATGGTTGATTTGTGCAGATGTACCTGCAGGTGCTGGATTCTGTAGATGCAACGTTCGCGATTTCTGTAGATGCACTGTTCATGTTCCTGTAGGTGAGGTTTGTGTAGACGCCTAGCTTTTTCCTGCTCATGTCCTGATGCTACCTGATGCTCATGCGTTTTTCCTGCTCTTGTGCTGATCCTACCTGCTCATGTCAAGCTTTTTGTAGTCTATGAATTCATCTCCTGATTTTGTTGTTGTCAGCCGTAGGTGTTTAGTTCACCTTGTACCGTGATTGTTTTGTTGGGGAATGCAGTATTTCAAAAAATTTACCTACCAACATGCAAGATCTATCTAGGAGATGCATAACAAAGAGCGGGAGAGTGTGTCCACGTACCCTCGTAGACCGAAAGCGGAAGCGTTTAGTAACGCGATTGATGTAGTCGAACGTCTTCATGATCCAACCGATCCAAGCACCGAACGTACGACACCTCCGCGTTCAGCACACGTTCAGCTCGATGACGTCCCTCGAGCTCTTGATCCAATTGAGGACGAGGGACAGTTCCGTCAGCACGACGGCATGGCGACGATGATGATGAAGTTACCGGCACAGGGCTTCGCCTAAGCACTACGACAATATGACTGAGGTGTGTAACTGTGGAGGGGGGCACTGCACACGGCTAAGAAAATTGATCTTGTGTGTTCTAGGGTGCCCCCTACCCCCATATATAAAGGAGGAGAGGGGGAGGCCGGCCGGCCCTGTAGGGCGTGCCAAGGAGAGGAGTCCTACTAGGACTCCAAGTCCTAGTAGGATTCCACTTGGTGGAAGGGGGAAGGAGGATGGGAGATCGGGAAGGGAAGGAAAGGGGGGGGGGACGCCCCCTTCCGCTAGTCCAATTCGGACCCAAGGGGGGGGGGGGGTGCACGACCAGCCCCTTGTGGCCCTTCTCTCTCCCCACTAAGGCCCATGAAGGCCCATTAGTTTCCCCGGGGGGTTCCGATAACCCTTCGGCACTCCGATAGTTATCCGGTACCTCTCGGAACGAATCCGGTGTCCGAATAAGATCGTCCAATATATCAATCTTTATATCTCGACCATTTAGAGACTCCTCATCATGTCCATGATCTCATCCGGTACTCCAAACAAACTTTGGTCTCTAATCACATAACTCATAATACAAATCATCATCGAACGTTAAGCGTGCGGACCCTACGGGTTCGAGAACTATGTAGACATGACCGAGACACATCTCTGGTCAATAATCAATAGCGAAACCTGGATGCTCATATTGGCTCCTACATATTCTATGAAGATCTTTATCGGTCAAACCGCATAACAACATACATTGTTCCCTTTGTCATTGGTATGTTACTTGCCCGAGATTCGATCGTCGGTATCATCATACCTAGTTCAATCTCATTACTGGCGAGTCTCTTTACTCATTCCGTAATGCATCATCTCGCAACTAACTCATTAGTCACATTGCTTGCAAGGCTTATAGTGATGAGCATTACCGAGAGGGCCCAGAGATACCTCTCCGAAACACGGAGTGACAAATCCTAATCTTGATCTATGCCAACCCAACAGACACCTTCGGAGATACCTGTAGAGGATCTTTATAATCACCCAGTTACGTTGTGACGTTTGATAGCACAAAAGGCATTCCTCCGGTATCCGGGAGTTGTATAATCTCATAGTGACAGGAAGATGTATTTGACATGAAGAAAGGAGTAGCAATAAAACTGAAGGATCATTATGCTAAGCTAACGGATGGGTCTTGTCCATCACATCATTCTCCTAATGATGTGATCCCGTTCATCAAATGACAACACATGTCTATGGCCAGGAAACTTAACCATCTTTGATTTAATGAGCTAGTCAAGTAGAGGCATACTAGGGACACTTTGTGTTCTCTATGTATTCACACATGTACTAAGTTTCTCGTTAATACAATTCTAGCATGAATATAAACATTTATCATGATATAAGGAAATATAAATAACAACTTTATTATTGCCTCTAGGGCATATTTCCTTCAGTCTCCCACTTGCACTAGAGTCAATAATCTAGTTCACAGGGTCATGTGATTTAATACCAATAGTTCACATCTTTATGTGACTAGTTCATATCTCCATGTGACTAACACACAAAGGGTTTACTAGAGTTAATAATCTAGTTCACATCGCTATGTGATTATCACCCAAAGAGTATTAAGGTGTGATCATCTTTTGCTTGTGAGAGAAGTTTAGTCAATGGGTCTGCCATATTCAGAGACGTATGTATTTTGCAAATTTTCTATGTCTACAATGCTCTACACTGAGCTGCTCTAGCTAATTGCTCTCACTTTCAATATGTATCCAGATTGAGATTAGAGTCATCCGGATCAGTGTCAAAGCTTGCATCGAGTAACCCTTTACGACGAACTTTTTGTCACCTCCATAATCGAGAAACATGTCCTTCTTCCAGTAAGGATAATTTTGACCCCTGCCCAGTGATCCACTCCTGGATCACTATTGTACACTCTTGCCAAACTCATGGTGAGGTACACAATAGGTCTGGTACACAACATAGTATACTTTATAGAACCCATGATTGAGGCATAGGGAATGACTTTTCATTCTCTTTCTATTTTTCCGCTATGGTCGGGTTTTGAGTCTTTACTCAACTTCACACCTTGCAACACAAGCAGGAACTCCTTTGTCTGTTCCATTTTGAACTACTTCAAAAATTTGTCAAGGTATGTACTCATTGAAAAAACTTATCAAGCGTCTTGATCTATATCTATAGATATTGATGCTCAACATGTAAGCAGCTTCACCATGGTCTTTCTTTGAAAAAACTTCTTTCAAACACTCCTTTATGCTTTCCAGAAAATTCTACATCATTTCCGATCAACAATATGTCATTCACATATACTTATCAGAAAGGCTGTAGTGCTCCCACTCACTTTCTTGTAAATATAGGCTTCACCGCAAGTTTGTATAAAACTATATGCTTTGATCAACTCATCAAAGCGTATATTCCAACTCCGAGATGCTTGCACCAGTCCATAGATGGATTGTTGGAGCTTGCACACTTTGTTAGTACCTTTAGGATTGACAAAACCTTCTTGTTACATCATATACAACTCTTCTTTAAGAAATCCCGTTAAGGTATGCAGTTTTGACATCCATTTGCCAGATTTCATAATCATAAAATGCGGCAATTGCTAACATGATTTGGACAGACTTAAGCATCGCTACAGGTGAGAAGGTCTCATCGTTGTCAACTCCTTGAACTTGTCGAAAACCTTTCACAACAAGTCGAGCTTTGTAGACAGTAACATTACCGTCAGTGTCAGTCTTCTTCTTGAAGATCCATTTATTCTCTATTGCTTGTCGATCATCGAGCAAGTCAGCCAAAGTCCACACTTTGTTCTCATACATGGATCCCATCTCAAATTTCATGGCCTCAAGACATTTCGCGGAATCTGGGCTCATCATTGCTTCCTCATAGTTTGTACGTTTGTCATGGTCAAGTAACATGACCTCCAGAACAGGATTACCGTACCACTCTGATGCGGATCTTACTCTGGTTGACCTACGAGGTTTAGTAGTAACTTGATCAGAAGTTTCATGATCATCATCATTAGCTTCCTCACTGATTGGTGTAAGAATCACTGGAACTGATTTCTGTGATGTACTACTTTCCAACCCTGGAGCAGGTACAATTACCTCATCAAGTTCTACTTCCCACTCACTTCTTTCGAGAGAAACTCCTTCTCTAGAAAGGACCCATTCTTAGCAACGAATATCTTGCCTTCGGATCTGTGATAGAAGGTATACCCAACAGTCTCCTTTGGGTTCCTATGAAGGCACATTTCTCCGACTTGGGTTCGAGCTTACCAGGTTGAGGCTTTTTCACATAAGCATCGTAGCCCCAAACTGTAAGAAACGACAACTTGGGTTTCTTGCCAAACCACAGTTCATATGGTGTCTTCTCAACGGATTTAGATGGTACCCTATTTAACGTGAATACAACCGTCTCTAAAGCATAACCCCAAAACGATAGAGGTAAATCAGTAAGAGACATCATAGATCGCACCATATCCAATAAAGTACGGTTACGATGTTCGGACACACCGATGCTGCTGTGGTGTTCGGAGGCGCATGATTTGAAACTATTCGCGACTGTTTCAAATGAAGACCAAACTCATAACTCAAATATTCACCTCCACGATCAGATCATAGAAACTTTATTTTCTTGTTACGATGATTTTCCACTTCACTATGAAATTCTCTGAACTTTTCAAATGTTTCAGACTTATGCTTCATCAAGTAGATATACACATATCTGCTTAAATCATCTGTGAAGGTCAGAAAATAACGATACCCACCGCGAGCCTCAACACTCATCGGGCCGCATACAGTAGTATGTATTATTTCCAACAGTCTGTTGCTCGCTCCATTGTTCTGGAGAACGGAGTCTTAGTCATCTTGCCCATGAGGCATGGTTCGCAAGCATCAAATGATTTATAATCAAGTGATTCGAAAAGCCCATTAGCATGGAGTTTCTTCATGCACTTTACAACAATATGACCTAAACGGCGGTGCCACAAATAAGTTGCATATCATTATTAATCTTATATCTTTTAGCTTCAATACTATGAATATGTTTATCACTACTATCGAGATTCAACAAAAATAGACCACTCATCAAGGGTGCATGACCATAAAAGATATTACTCATATAAATATAACAACCATTATTCTATGATTTAAATGAATAACCGTCTTGCATCAAAATGGATCTAGGTATAATGTTCATGCTTAACGCTGGCACCTGTTGGGGAACGTAGTAATTTCAAAAAAATTCCTACACACACACACACAAGATCATGGTGATGCATAGCAACGAGAGGGGAGAGTGTGTCCACGTACCCTCGTAGACCGAAAGCGGAAGAGTTAGAACTATGGAGCGAGCAACTGATTTGTTGGAAATCATACATACTGATGTTTGTGGTCCAATGAATGTTGAGGCTCGCGGCGGGTATCGTTATTTTCTCACCTTCATAGATGATTTGAGTAGATATGGGTATATCTACTAAATGAAACACAAGTCTGAAACATTTGAAAAGTTCAAAGAATTTCAGAGTGAAGTGGAAAATCATCGTAACAAGAAAATAAAGTTTCTACGATCTGATCGTGGAGGAGAATATTTGAGTTACGAGTTTGGTTTACATTTGAAACAATGCGGAATAGTTTCGCAACTCACGCCACCCGGAACACCACAACGAAACGGTGTGTCCGAACGTCGTAATCGTACTTTACTAGATACGGTGCGATCTATAATGTCTCTTACTGATTTACCGCTATCGTTCTGGGGTTATGCTTTAGAGATGGCCGCATTCATGTTGAATAGGGCACCATCAAAATCCGTTGAGACGACACCTTATGAACTGTGGTTTGGCAAGAAACCAAAGTTGTAGTTTCTTAAAGTTTGGGGCTGCGATGCTTATGTGAAGAAACTTCAACCAGATAAGCTCGAACCTAAATCGGAGAAATGTGTCTTCATAGGATACCCAAAAGAGACTGTTGGGTACACCTTCTATCACAGATCTGAGGGCAAGATTTTCGTTGCTAAAATCGGATCCTTTCTAGAGAAGGAATTTCTCTCGAAAGAAGTGAGTGGGAGGAAAGTAGAACTTGATGAGGTAATTGTACCTGCTCCCTTATTGGAAAGTAGTTCATCACAAGAACCGGTTCCTCTGACAACTACACCAATTAGTGAGGAAGCTAATGATATTGATCATGAAACTTCAGATCAAGTTTCTACTGAACCTCGTAGGTCTACTAGAGTAAGATCCGCACCAGAGTGGTACGGTAATTCTATTCTGGAAGTCATGTTACTTGACCATGGCGAACCTACGAACTATGAGGAAGCGATGATGAGCCCAGATTCCGCAAAATGGCTAGAGGCCATGAAATCTGAGATGGGATCCATGTATGAGAACATAGTATGGACTTTGGTTGACTTGCCCGATGATCGGCAAGCCATTGAGAATAAATGTATCTTTAAGAAGAAGACTGACGCTGATGGTAATGTAACTGTCTATAAAGCTCGACTTGTTGTGAAAGGTTTTCGACAAGTTCAAGGGGTTGAATACGATGAGACTTTCTCACCCATAGCGATGCTTAAGTCTGTCCGAATCATGTTAGCTATTGCTGCATTTTATGATTATGAAATTTGGCAAATGGATGTCAAAACTGCATTCTTGAATGGATTTCTGGAAGAAGAGTTGTATATGATGCAGCCAGAAGGTTTTGTTAATCCAAAAGGTGCTAACAAAGTCTGCAAGCTCCAATGATCCATTTATGGACTGGTGCAAGCATCTCGAGTTGGAATAAACGCTTTGATAGTGTGATCAAAGCATATGGTTTTATATGAGACTTTTGGAGAAGCCTGTATTTACAAGAAAGTGAGTGGGAGCTCAGAGCATTTTCGATATTATATGTAGATGACATATTATTAATTGGAAATGATATAGAATTTCTGGATAGCATAAAGGGATACTTGAATAAAAGTTTTTCAATGAAAGACCTCGGTGAAGCTGCTTACATATTGGGCATCAAGATTTATAGAGATAGATCAAGACGCTTAATAGGACTTTCACAAAACAATACCTTGATAAATTTTTGAAGAAGTTCAAAATGGATTAGGCAAAGAAAGGGTTCTTGCCCGTGCTACAAGGTGTGAAGTTGAGTCAGACTCAATGCCCGACCACAGCAGAAGATAGAGAGAACATGAAAGATGTTCCCTATGCTTCAACCATAGGCTCTATCATGTATGCAATGTTGTGTACCAGACCTGACGTATGCTTAGCAATAAGCTTGGCAGGAAGGTACCAAAGTAATCCAGTAGTGGATCACTAGACAGCGGTCAAGAACATCCTGAAATACCTGAAAAGGACTAAGGATATGTTTCTCGTATATGAAGGTGACAAAGAGCTAGTCGTCAATGGTTACGTTGATGCAAGCTTTGACACTGATCCGGATGATTCTAAATCGCAAACTGGATACGTATCTTTATTAAACGGTGGAGCTGTAAGTTGGTGCAGTTCTAAACAAAGCATCGTGGCGGGATCTACATGTGAAGTGGAGTACATAGCTGCTTCGGAAGCAGCAAATGAAGGAGTCTGGATGAAGGAGTTCATTTCCGATCTAGGGGTCATACCTAGTGCATCAGGACCAATGAAGATCTTCTGTGATAATACTGGTGCAATTGCCTTGGCAAAGGAATCCAGATTTCACAAGAGGACCAAGCACATCAAGAGACGCTTCAATTCCATCCGGGACCATGTCCAAGTGGGAGACATAGAAATTTGCAAGATACATACGGATCTGAATGTTGCAGACTCGTTGACTAAGCCTCTCTCACGAGCAAAACATGATCAGCACCAAGACTCCATGGGTGTTAGAATCATTACTATGTAATCTAGATTATTGACTCTAGTGCAAGTGGGAGACTGAAGGTAATATGCCCTAAGGCAATAATAAAGTTATTCCTCATATCATGATAAATGTTTATTATTCATGCTAGAATTGTATTAACCGGAAACATAATACATGTGTGAATACATAGACAAACACAACGTCACTAGTATGCCTCTACTTGACTAGCTTATTAATCAAAGATGGTTATGTTTCCTAACCATAGACATGTGTTGTCATTTGATTAATGGGATCACATCATTAGGAGAATGATGTGATTGACATGACCCATTCCGTTAGCCTAGCACTTGATCGTTTAGTATATTGCTATTGCTTTCTTCATGACTTATACATGTTCCTGTAACTATGAGATTATGCAACTCCCATTTACCGGAGGAACACTTTGGTGCTACCAAGCGTCACAACGAATCGGGTGATTATAAAGGAGTACTACAGGTGTCTCCAAAGGTACATGTTGGGTTGGCGTATTTCGAGATTAGGTTTTGTCACTCCGATTGTCGGAGAGGTATCTCTGGGCCCTCTCGATAATACACATCACTATAAGCCTTGCAAGCAATGTAGCTAATGAGTTAGTTACGGAATGATGCATTACGTAACGAGTAAAGATACTTGTCGGTAACGAGATTGAACTAGGTATTGGATACCGACGATCGAATCTCGGGCAAGTAACATACCAATGACAAAGGGAACAACATATGTTGTTATGCGGTTTGACCGATAAAGATCTTCGTAGAATATGTAGGAGCCAATATGGGCATCCAGGTCCCGCTATTGGTTATTGACCGAGAATAGTTCTAGGTCATGTCTACATAGTTCTCAAACCCGTAGGGTCCGCACGCTTAACATTACGATGACAGTTTTATTATGAGTTTATAAGTTTTGATGTACCGAAGTTTGTTCGGAGTCCCGGATGTGATCACGGACATGACGAGGAGTCTCGAAATGGTCGAGACATAAAGATTGATATATTGGAAGCCTATGTTTGGACATCGGAAGTGTTCCGGGTGAAATCGGCATTTTACCGGAGTACCGGGGGGTTACCTGAACCCTCCCGGGGGTTATTGGGCCTTCATGGGCCCTAAGGGAGAAGAGGAGAGGAGGCAAGAGGTGGGCTGCGCCCCCTCCCCTCCCTAGTTCGAATAGGACAAGGAGAGGGGGGCGGCGCCCCCCCTTTCCTTCCCCTCTTCCTCCTTCTTCCCCCTTCTCCTACTCCAACTAGGAAAGAAGGGAGTCCTACTCCCGGTGGGAGTAGGACTCCCCCTTGGCGCGCCCTCCTTGGCCGGCCGCCCCCTTCCCCTTGGCTCCTTTATATACGGGGGCAGGGGGCACCCTAGAACACACAAGTTGATCTACGGATCGTTCCTTAGCCGTGTGCGGTGCCCCCTCCACCATATTCCACCTCGGTCATATCGTCACGGAGTTTAGGCGAAGCCCTGCGCCGGTAGAGCATCATCATCGTCACCATGCCGTCGTGCTGACGGAACTCATCCCCGACGCTTTGCTGGATCGGAGCCCGGGGATCGTCATCGAGCTGAACGTGTGCTGAACTCGGAGGTGCCGTACGTTCGGTGCTTGGATCGGTCGGATCGTGAAAGACGTACGACTACATCAACCGCGTTGTCATAACACTTCCGCTTACGGTCTACGAGGGTACATGGACAATACTCTCCCCTCTCGTTGCTATGCCATCACCATGATCTTGCGTGTGCGTAGGAATTTTTTTGAAATTACTATGTTCCCCAACATAAAATGCGGCAATTGATAACATGATTCGGACAGACTTAAGCATCGCTACAGGTGAGAAAGTTTCATCATAGTCAACCCCTTGAACTTGTCGAAAACCTTTCGCAACAAGTCGAGCTTTGTAGACAGTTACATTACCATCAGCATCAGTCTTCTTCTTGAAGATCCATTTATTCTCGATGGGCAAGTCAACCAAAGTCCATACTTTGTTCTCATACATGGATCCCATCTCAGATTTCATGGCCTCAAGCCATTTTGCGGAATCTGGGCTCATCATCGCTTCCTCATAGTTCGTAGGTTCGCCATGGTCAAGTAACATGACTTCCAGAATAGGATTACCGTACCACTCTGGTGCGGATCTTACTCAGGTTGACCTACGAGGTTCGGTAGTAACTTGATCTAAAGTTTCATGATCAATATCATTAGCTTCCTGACTAATTTGTGTAGTTGTCACAGGAACCGGTTCTTGTGATGAACTACTTTCCAATAAGGGAGTAGGTACAGTTACCTCATCAAGTTTTACTTTCCTCCTACTCACTTCTTTCGAGAGAAACTCCTTCTGTAGAAAGGATCAGAATTTAGCAACAAAAATCTTGCCCTCAGATTTGTGATAGAAGGTGTACCCAATAGTCTCTTTTGGGTATCCTATGAAGACACATTTCTCCGATTTGAGTTCGAGCTTATCTGGTTGAAGTTTCTTCACATAAGCATCGCAGCCCCAAACTTTAAGAAACGACAATTTTGGTTTCTTGCCAAACCACAGTTCATAAGGCGTCGTCTCAACGGATTTTGATGGTGCCCTATTTAACGTGAATGCGGCCGTCTCGAAATCATAACCCCAAAACGATAGCGTTAAATCAGTAAGAGACATCATAGATCGCACCATATCTAGTAAAGTACGATTACGACGTTCGGACACAACATTTTGTTGTGGTGTTCCGGGTGGCGTGTGTTGTGAAACTATTCTGCATTGCTTCAAATGTAAACCAAACTCGTAACTCAAATATTCTCCTCCACGATCAGATCGTAGAAACTTTATTTTCTTGTTACGATGATTGTCCACTTCACTCTGAAATTCTTTGAACTTTTCAAATGTTTCAGACTTATGTTTCATTAAGTAGATATACCCATATCTGCTTTAATCATTTGTGAAGGTGAGAAAATAACGATATCCGCCACGAGCTTCAACATTCATTGGACCACATACATCAGTATGTATGATTTCGAACAAGTCTGTTGCTTGCTCCATAGTTCCGGAGAACGACGTTTTAGTCATCTTGCCCATGAGGCACGGTTCGCAAGTACCAAGTGATTCATAATCAAGTGATTCTAGAAGTCCATCAGTATGGAGTTTCTTCATGCGCTTTACACCAATATGACCCAAACGGCAGTGCCACAAATAAGTTGCACTATCATTATCAACTCTGCATCTTTTGTCTTCAACATTATGAATATGTGTATCACTACTATCGAGATTTAATAAAAATAGACCACTCTTCAAGGGTGCATGACCCTAAAAGATATTAGTCATATAAATAGAACAACCATTATTCTCTGATTTAAATGAATAACCGTCTCACATCAAACAAGATCCAGATATAATGTTCATGCTTAACGCTGGCACCAAATAAAAATTATTCAGGTCTAAAACTAATCCCGAAGGTAAATGTAGAGGCAACGTTCCGACCGCGATCACATCGACTTTGGAACCATTTCCCACGTGCATCGTCACCTCGTCCTTAGCCAATCTTCGCTTAATCCGTAGTCCCTGTTTCGAGTTGCAAATATTAGCAACAGAACCAGTATCAAATACCCAGGTGCTACTGTGAGCATTAGTAAGGTACACATTAATAACATGTATATCACATATACCTTTGTTCATCTTGCCATCCTTCTTATCCGCCAAATACTTGGGGCAGTTCCGCTTCCCGTGACCAGTGTGCTTGCAGTAGAAGCACTCAGTTTCAAGCTTAGATCAGACTTGGGTTTCTTCTCTTGAGTAGCAACTTGTTTGCTGTTCTTCTTGAAGTTCCCCTTCTTCTTCCCTTTACCCTTTTTTCTTGAAACTGGTGGTCTTATTGACCATCAACACTTGATGCTCCTTCTCGATTTCTACCTCTGCAGCCTTTAGCATTGCAAAGAGCTCGGGAATAGTCTTGTCCATCCCTTGCATATTATAGTTCATCATGAAGCTCTTGTAGCTTGGTGGCAGTGATTGAAGAATTCATCAATGACACTATCATCGTGAAGATTAACTCGGTTGAATCAAGTGATTATTATACCTAGACATTTTGAGTATATGTTCACCTTGTGAACTATTCTCCTCCATCTTGCAGCTATAGAACTTATTGGAGACTTCATATCTCTTAATCCGGGCATTTGCTTGAAATATTAACTTCAACTCCTGGAATATCTCATATGCTCCATGACGTTCAAAACGTCGTTGAAGTCCCGGTTCTAAGCCGTAAAGCATGGCACACTGAACTATTGAGTAGTCGTCAGCTTTGCTCTGCCAGACATTCTTCACATCGTCAGTTGCATCTGCATCAGGCCTGGCACCCAGCGGTGCTTCTAGGACATAATTCTTCTATGCAGCAATGAGGATAATCCTCAAGTTACGGACCCAGTCCGTGTAATTGCTACCATCATCTTTCAACTTAGCTTTCTCAAGGAACGCATTAAAATTCAACGGAACAACAACACGAGCCATCTATCTACAACAAACATAGACAAGAAAAATACTATCAGGTACTAAGTTCATGATAAATTTAAGTTCAATTAATCATATTACTAAAGAACTCCCACTTAGACAGACATCTCTCTAGTCATCTAAGTGATCACGTGATCCAAATCAACTAAACCATGTCCGATCATCACGTGAGATGGAGTAGTTTTCAATGGTGAACATCACTATGTTGATCATATCTACTATATGATTCACATTCGACCTTTCGGTCTCCGTGTTCCGAGGCCATATCTGTATATGCTAGGCTCGTCAAGTTTAACCTGAGTATTCCGCGTGTGCAACTGTTTTGCACCTGTTGTATTTGAACATAGAGCCTATCACACCCGATCATCACGTGGTGTCTCAGCACGAAGAACTTTCGCAGCGGTGCATACTCAGGGAGAACACTTCTTGATAATTAGTGAGAGATCATCTTAAAATGCTACCGTCAATCAAAGCAAGATAAGATGCATAAAGGATAAACATCACATGCAATCAATATAAGTGATATGATATGGCCATCATCATGTTGTGCTTGTGATCTCCATCTCCGAAGCACCATCGTGATCACCATCGTCACTGGCACGACACCTTGATCTCCATCGTAGCATCATTGTCGTTCCGCCATCTATTGCTTCTACGAATATCGCTACCGCTTAGTGATAAAGTAAAGCAATTACAGGGCGCTTGCATTTCATACAATAAAGCGACAACCATATGGCTCCTGCCAGTCGCCGATAACTCGGTTACAAAACATGATCATCTCATACAATAAAATATAGCATCACGTCTTGACCATATCACATCACAACATGCCCTGCAAAAACAAGTTAGACTTCCTCTACTTTGTTGTTGCAAATTTTACGTGGCTGCTACGGGCTAAGCAAGAACCGTTCTTACCTACGCATCAAAACCACAACGATAGTTCGTCGAGTTAGTGCTGTTTTAATCTTCGCAAGGACCGGGCGTAGCCACACTCGGTTCGACTAAAGTTGGAGAAACTGACACCCGCCAGCCACCTGTGTGCAAAGCACGTCGGTAGAACCAGTCTCGTGTAAGCGTAACGCGTAATGTCGGTCCGGCCGCTTCATCCAACAATACCGCCAAACCAAAGTATGACATGCTGGTAAGCAGTATGACTTGTATCGCCCACAACTCACTTGTGTTCTACTCGTGCATATAACATCTACGCATAAAACCAGGCTCGGATGCCTTTATTGGGGAACGTAGTAATTTCAAAAAATTTCCTACGCACACACAAGATCATGGTGATGCATAGCAGCGAGAGGGGAGAGTGTGTCCACGTACCCTCGTAGACCGAAAGCGGAAGCGTTAGAACAACGCGATTGATGTAGTCATACGTCTTCATGGCTCGACCGATCAAGCACCGAAACTACAGCACCTCCGAGTTCTAGCACACGTTCAGCTCGATGACGTCCCCGTACTCCGATCCAGCAGAGTGTCGAGGGAGAGTTCCGACAGCATGACGGCGTGGTGACAATCTTGATATTCTACCGTCGCAGGGCTTCGCCTAAGCACTGCTATAATATTATCGAGGAGGACTATGGTGAAGGGGGGCACCGCACATGGCTAAGAGATCAAGAGATCAATTGTTGTGTCTAGAGGTGCCCCCCTGCCCCCGTATATAAAGGAGCAAGGGGGGAGGGGGCGGCCAGCCTAGGAGGGGGTGCTCCATGGGGAGTCCTACTCCCACCGGGAGTAGGACTCCCTCCTTCCTTGTTGGTCTAGGAGAGGGGGAAGGAAAGGGAGAGGAGGAGAAGGAAAGAGGGGGCTCGACCCCTTGCCCTAAACCAATTCGGTTTGGGCCTTGGGAGGGCGCGCCCCACACTCCCCTTGCTGCCCTTTATTTCCACTAAGGCCCATGTAGGCCCATTAAGCTCCCGTGGGGTTCCGGTAACTTCCCGGTACTCCGGTAAAATGCCGATTTCACCCGGAACACTTCCGACATCCAAATATAGGCTTCCAATATATCAATCTTCATTTCTTGACCATTTCGAGACTCCTCGTCATGTCCGTAATCACATTCGAGACTCCAAACAATCTTTGGTACATCAAACTCATAAACTCATAATATAACTGTCATCGAAACCTTAAGCGTGCGGACCCTACGGGTTCGAGAACTATGTAGACATGACCGAGACTCGTTTTCAGTCAATAACAAATAGCGGAACCTAGTTGATCATATTGGCTCCTACATATTCTACGAAGATCTTTATCGGTCAAACCGCATAACAACATACGTTGTTCCCTTTGTCATCGGTATGTTACTTGCCTGAGATTCGATCATCGGTATCCCAATACCTAGTTCAATCTCGTTACTGGCAAGTCTCATTACTCGTTATGTAATGCATCATTCCGTAACTAACTCATTAGCTACATTGTTTGCAAGGCTTATAGTGATGTGCGTTACCAAGAGGGCCCAGAGATACCTCTCCAACAATCGGAGTGACAAAACCTAATCTCAAAATACGCCAACTCAACATGTACCTTTGGAGACACCTGTAGAGCTCCTTTATAATCACCCAGTTATGTTGTGATGTTTGGTAGAACACAAAGTGTTCCTCCGGTAAACGGGAGTTGCATAATCTCATAGTTGTAGGAACATGTATAATTCATGAAGAAAGCAATAGCAACATACTAAACGATCAAGTGCTAAGCTAACAAAATGGGTCATGTCAATCACATCATTCTCCTAATGATGTGATCCTGTTAATCAAATGACAACTCATGTCTATGGTTAGGAAACATAAGCATCTTTGATTAATGAGCTAGTTAAATAGAGGCATACTAGTGACATTAAGTTTGTCTATGTATTCACACATGTATCATGTTTCCCGTTAATACAATTCTAGCATGAATAATAAACATTTATCATGATATGAGGAAATAAATAATAACTTTATTATTGCCTCTAGGGAATATTTCCTTCAGCACCAAATAACGATTATTTAGGTCTAAAACTAATCCCAATAGTAGATGTAGAGGTAGCATGCCGACGACGATCACATGGACTTTGGAACCATTTCCCACGCGCATCGTCACCTTGTCCTGAGCCAATCTTAGTTTAATCCGTAGCCCCTGTTTCGAGTTGCAAATATGAGCAACATAACCAGTATCAAATACTCAGGCGCTACTACGAGCATTAGTAAGGTACACATCAATAACACGTATATCAAATATAACTTTCACTTTGCCATCCTTCTTATCCGCAAAATACTTGGGGTAGTTCCGCTTTCAGTGACCAGTCCCTGCGCAGTAGAAGCACTCAGTCTCAGGCTTAGGTCCAGATTTGGGCTTCTTCACTTGAGCAGCAACTTGCTTTCCGTTCTTCTTGAAATTCCCCTTCTTCCCTTTGCCCTTTTTCTTGAAACTAGTGGTCTTGTTAACCATCAACACTTGATTCTCCTTCTTGATTTCTACCTCCGTAGCTTTTAGCATTCACTGGTACAACTAGGTGCTAAATAAACGGTTTTTAACCCCTTTCCGCGACGACATTTGGAACTGTTGCCAAGTGAGTGTGTGCGATAGGGTGTCCTTCCCACACGACCCAAAAATTGTCGGGGATGGGCCCTCCTGGGACCCAGGCTGGGGCCGTGTGCGGTCGGGCGAGGCATCGAAACCCAATCATTTCCGTAGGTATGTACATCCCACACGGTAATCCGAGAAAATCATTTCCGTAAGTATGTACATCCCACACAGTGAATCCCAGAAAATCATTTCCGTAGGTATGTACATCCCACACGGTGAATCCCAGAAAATCATTTTCGTAGGTATCAACATCCCACACAGTGAATCCTAGAAAAACATTTCCGTAGGTATGTATATCACAAACAGTTCTTTGTGTGGAAACATTGGTGCAAGGTGGCCTTAAACAGTTCACTGCTGGAAGCCGTGTGTGATTGTTAGTTGATCGAACACGCCTACTTTCTAGAAACCATGCGGGTGAGTTCATCGCCCACGGTGCTGTCTGAGTAACCGTCTGCAATAGAAAACCCCAATAAACAAGGTAATTAGTCTATTATTGATAATCCATGTACTAATCAAACTGATATTTCTTATAAAACACACCAGATATTTCATATTCGTATAAAAGCAACCAGGATTTCATAATCGAATTACATCAGATAGCTTCGGCACTCAGTTACCCCACTACACAACAACACCAAGTTTCACATGCAACATCAAAAACCTTTGGAAAGTACCATCATACACGGTAAATAGACAGATGAATCTCATCTGGGAAACTGCAGAAGCGGAAGGCAAATATTGAGCCTTAAGTGATGTTGAATGTCCTACAAACTTTAGGCCAGTGGCTATGGATAATTGCCCGCCCAACCTTCGTCCTCTTCAGCAAGACTTCAACATTGTACTGTGGGTGTTGAATGAATACCTTCCTTGCCTCTTGACCATGCAGGTGGTTTGAGAGGTAATCATCGGTGAACTGCTTTGAAAAGTACCGAAAACAAAGCTATGCATAAATCGTTGTTGTAAATTTTGAAATGGTGCAAGGGGTAGAAACAAGGTAAAAGAGTTGGTACCATCCTATAGTTGACTAATGTCTTCTTCACTGTGCAAACAAAGATCTTGCTATTATTCGTCGTAAGTTTCTTCATCCTAACAATCTTTCTGAGTTTCTTGACTTGACTGATATTCATGGACATCTCATTTCCCCATATGCAAAATGGGTCGAACAGTGGGTCTAACCCTCTGATAGCAGGACCTACATGTGCAAGACCAAATTGTAAGAAACCTAAATATTAGAATGATTCCTGCAACTGCACAATAATGTGCTATTAGCCAAAGGACCCTTCTTGAACAAACCTTGATGGTACACCACAGTGTCTCCCATTGTTTCCCTACAACACACATAAGGAAGATCTTGATCAGGTTAACTGAGAGTTGCCATACTATCAGTAGAATATGTATTGAGTACATCCAAATTCGATTGGTGTCACATGCATAACAATCCAAAATTGTACCCACAACAAATGAAAATCAAATTATAGAACTGAACCAAACAGTTAAATGGACAATAAACCAAATGAACGAAAATAGTTAACTGAGCACGACATTGCAGAATAGAAACATGTACTAGAAGATAATGTCAGATCATGGGTTCCGGCAAAACCCTCGAGGTTCGAACACTGGGTGTGCACAAAGATCTCTCTCTCCCTTGTTGGCTAACTCGCTCAAGAATCTCACGACCTAGCTCGACGAGCCCAAAGAACACAAGGGTACACAAGGTTTATACTGGTTCGGGCCACCATTGCGGTGTAATACCCTACTCCAGTGTGATGTGGTGGATTGCCTCTTGGGCTGAGGACGAACAGTACAAAGGGAAGAACAACCTCCTGAGGAGAGGTGCTCTTGTGCTTGGTGAACTTGTGTGTGGTAGAGGATGATCTGGATCCATCTCTAGACGATTTGCCTCTCTAAGATGGTGGCTACTCCTATTTATAGAGGCCCGGGTCCTCTTCCCAAATATTGTGCGGGAAGGGATCCCATAATGGCCAAGTTTGAAGGGGGACAGCTAGTACAGCTTATCCTGACAAAAGTGGTCTTCACCTGCCAAAGGCTCTAGTGGTGACGCCGTCTTGGGCTCCATGGTGACCTCCGTCCTGCTGGCCTGCTGGTCTTGGTCTTATTGCTCCGATATGGAAACCTTTGGATGATGCCTCGGTACTCCTCACCTGCGCTTGCCTCCTTAGCACCAAAGAGGAAACGAGGACACTGCGCGCGCTGGCGCCCGCCTGGCCTTGGTCGTCATGGCTTGTGTCTCGGGAACCTCGCGACGTACCCCCTTGCCTTGATCTCTCCGCCCCTTGCTAGCCTGCCTGGTGAGGCCGCTCCTGGGGAGGTCTTGTGTCATCCGCCTCGCGATGCTTGGCCCCTGGCGAGGGTCTTGAGTGTTTGCTGGCGAAGATGGGCCATACGGGGCCGCTAGAGGAGCCACACCACGGGCCACAGGCAGGCAAGTCTGGGGACCCTCGTTCCCAGAACACCGACAATAGCCCCCGAGCCCAAGGTGTTCTCGGACTTGGCTTCGAGGCGAAGCCAAAGGACAAGTGCGGAGTGCTGCGGGCCCCAACAGCTTGTGGCCTTGGACGACGCATGGCGATTGATTAGACGTGGGCCTCTCCGCTTCCCCATGCTGCCTCGGCAACTGCCCGTCTGACAAAAGGCTGATGCGGGCAATGCTTCCCTACATTTGCTTTCCTTCGTCTTGCTCCAGATCCCCTTTCTCGCTCCTTGCTTCTGAAATCTCCAGATCCGCTTCAATCCTTTCCCTTTTAGTGATCGGTGGTGCCCCGCAAGGTCAAGGTTGATGCACCGCGAGCTTGGTATGATCCGGCTCTCGATGCACCTAAGGGAGTCCTAGATTAGGGGGTATCGGACAACCGGACTATATACTTCGTTCGGACTATTGGAGCGTGAATATACAAGACTCAAGACTCCGTCCCGTGTCCGGATGGGACTCTCCTTTGCGTGGAAGACAAACTTGGCGATCCAGATATTGTATTTCCTTCTTTGTAACCGACTCCATGTGAACCCTAGCCCTCTCCGGTGTCTATATAAACCAGAGAGTTTAGTCCTTAGAGGGACGATCACAATCATAATCATCATAGGCTAGCTTCTAGGGTTTAGCCTCTACGATCTCGTGGTAGATCAACTATTGTAGTACTCGTATCATCAATATCAATCAAGCAGAAAGTAGGGTTTTACCTCCAGCGAGAGGGCCCGAACCTGGGTAAACATTGTGTCCCTTGCCTCCTGTTACCATTAGCCTAAGACGCATAGATCGGGACCCCCTACTCGAGATCCGCCGATTTTGACACCGACATTGGTGCTTTCATTGAGAGTTCCTCTGTGTCGTCGGTGCAAGGCTTGATGGCTCCTCCAATCATCAACAACAACACGGTCCAGGGTGAGACTTTTCTCCCCGGATGGATCTGCATGTTCGACGGCGTCACACTGCGGGCCAATTCGCTTGGCCATCTGGAGTAGATTGACAGCTATGCCCGTGGCCACCAGGTCAGGTTCGGAAACCTGAACTACACGGCCGATATCCGCAGAGACTTGATCCTCAATGGATTCGGGCCTGCGCCAGGAACGTCGGGCAGTCACGATGAGCACGACCTAGACCTATTGTCGGATAATGCTCGGGATATCACCCCTGCAGGAGCGCCGGACCTAAATCCGGAGCAGATTGCGTCGCCCAAGGACGGGTGGATGGCCCCGCCCCGGAGGGCGCACACTTATCGGCGGTAGAGCCGAACACAGGCCTCACCCTTAAGGAAGCCTATGACACCGGACCCCCGGACTCGTATTCGGATATAGGTTCCAGTCCGCGCACTCCTAAACTCGCCGAACCTGGTTGGGCTCCGGTAATGGAGTTCACCGCTGCGGATATCTTCCATCACTTGCCCTTCGGCGACGTGCTGAACTCGTTAAAGTCTCTCTCTTTGTCAAGAGACTCTTGGCCGAACTATGTCCGGCTCGAGTGGGAAGCAGGCGACAAAGTAATTCGTTGCCCACCCACCATCCACTTCGTTGCCACAATCAGTGATTTAACCGATGTGCTGGACTTCGACTCCGAAGACATCGACGGTGCAGATGACGATGCAGGAGAAGAACAGGAACCACCACCCACGGGGCGGTGGACAGCCACCTCCTCATATGATATATGCATGGTGGACACTCCGAAGGAAACCAATGGCAATGAGGCAATCGAGGATAACGTATCAAGGATGAAGATAAAGCACGAACGTCATCAGCGCCACCTCGAGCCCCGCCACAGCAATACTGGCACAACAGTCAAAAACAATCCATACGGTGCCAAAGATATATACAATCCCGACCAGCCTGCTTTCGAGCAGGTTGGACAGGCGGTGGCCGGATACTTCGAAAGGGATAACCACATGCCCCCTCCAAAGACGAGGTGAGCCTCGGCAACGACGAATTCGGCGTGCCTGAAGATCCCGTGGAGCAAGCTCGCTTTAAGCAACGGCTCATGGCCACGGCAAAAAGCCTGCAAAAGAAACAACGACAACTCAAAGCCGAGCAAGAACTGCTAACAGACTGATGGACCTGGGTCTTGGCCACCGAGGAATCAGACTCGACCGTCCCACCAAAAGTAAAATAAGGAACCTAAAGCCCACACCCCGGCGCCAATATACCACGGTCCGGGACAATACGCAGGAAACACGAGACAACATCCACAAATCTTGATGCAATCGTCATAAGCGTCAAGTAAAGGAAGTTGGGGCAGAATTCAGCGGCCCCCAGTCTGATCAGCGGAAAAAGAACAGCTCAAGCCCATTCGGCCCGAGCAGCATACTCAATCAACCATGTGAAATTCATGGTACTCCTAGAAGGACGGCCAAGCATACCAATGGAGAATGCCGGATCCGCAAAACAAAGCGGCCGGTCGTGTGCTGGAAACAATGAAGGGAGGTTCCCAACAATGAAAGACCAATCAAACATGGCAAAGTCAAAAGAAGATCCTCCACAACACAAAAGTATGACTGATCTTCCCCGATCACATCGACTGTCTGGACAACGTCAACCACAACAATTTAATTGCACTAATTATCGACCCAATAGTCAAGGGGGCTCCATCTTACACAAGCCCCCGCGGGCATAAAACTATTAATGACATCTTCTAAAAGATGCCGGGTGCAAATGCCAAGTTTTATTGGCCCACCACTCCAACGGTTGTCTTCGGATCACCAAGCAAACACCACGCCAAGGAATAAGTCTTCAGCACTGTCCCCTCATACAGTAACTACCACATGTTAACGGGACGAACCACGTTGGCTAGATTCAACGTGGTACAACATTAGGCCTGTTCCGTGTGACATAGTTATATTTATGGGCAAGGCCGAACCCCACCCTTAGAGTGGAAATCATACCGCTGCCGGAATAGAGAGTCGTGCCTGTTTATCAAATTTTGATTCGGAAGCTAACAACCCAGACACCAACTAAGGAGTCCGCGCTATTTTACGGAACGAAAACCTGGTTCAGCCAGGCTCCGATCAGGCACCCTTGGTTCAACCACAAGAGGACGTGCGACTGCCTTCAAGCATTTGCCTCTACATATTAACCTTGGCGCAGAACATGACTGGAGACATGGAATCAACTTGGACACACAAGGGCAGGAACACACAAGTAACCCCCCCAAAGAAGGCAGTACGGATTTACTTCAGACCTACACACAGCCTCCTCCAGTCCGGCCACGACAGGTTCCGCCAAAAACACCTCTTTTCATAATCACAAACCGTAATCATATGCATAGACATGTCATCCTAGTACAGTGCGTAGATTTAAATAACACTTACCGGCTGTCATTCTACATTAATGCCATTTTTGCCATAAACGGCACCCGTACATTGTATTATGCCCCACTATGCCAGGGGCTTCATAATACTCATAATACGGCAACAAAAGTCCAGCCACCTTTCCGGTTGCTCGGCACCCTGAACTTATAGCATTATATGCATCAGCTCCGAATCATGTCTTGTGTCATTAGTTGGGTTTGCCCGGCTCCCATGTTTTGGTACCTTACGTTCCGCTCTATCGGCTAAGGTAGCGCTGGGAGAACTACTGCGATTGTGTCCCGGTTCTTCTGGACGAGCACCTCAGTAGAGAAAGCCGAAAACTGACTGTCATGATACGGCGAGAGCTATACAGCTATTTGAGAGGTTGTAAAATCCTTAAAGATTTATTCCGCATAATGCCATTATAAATGCAAAGTGCGACGGATCGGTCTCCCGATCAGGCGCCGATAGAGGCCCTAGCACGGTCTTCCGAATACCAGGGGCTTCGCCCACCATAATCGAATTCCTATGGCTAAGTGAGAGTAATAAAGCCCTATAGTCTGATTGCCTGGTTCGTGGTGAGGAACACCTCCTTAAAAGGACCCACAAATTGGATAAAGAGTGTTCAGGTTTGGCCCGAACACCCCCGTAATCTTTACGTGGGGGCAGAAGTCGACGACTGGCCAACTCTCAGGTTTTATATACACTAAATGGCCACACAGGAAGAACAAACGTTTGCATAAACAGGGAATAAATAATAAAAAGTCTCATTTTCCCGCATTACAATGGCACGACTGCCTTCAGGTAAATATAGTGTCTTTGGTACACTTATCCGCCAGAAGGCGGGCCCCTTTCAGGACACCCTCATAGTACAACTCGGGCTTGCGATGCTGCTTACCCTGCGGTGGCCCTTCAGTCATCAACTTCTCAGCATCAAGCTTCCCCCAGTGCACCTTCGCACGGGCAAACGCCATGCGCGCACCCTCTATGCAAACCAATCGCTTAATGACATCGAGCCGAGGGCAAGCACCAACAATCCGCTTCACGAGTCCGAAGTAACTGCTTGGAATTGGCTCCGCGGGACACAACCGGACAACCAAGTCCTTCATGGCTAGTTCGGCCGCCTGGTGCAGTTCGACCAGCTGCTTCAGCTGATCGATAAAGGGCACCGGATAATTCGGCGCCAAATACTGCAACCAGAAATCCTTCTCCACAGACTTCTTCTCCTCAGTACGGTAGAATTGGGCACCATCTGATATGCTGCGTGGCAGGTCCGCACACACACCTGGAGAGACAAGAATTCAGCTTGTCGCTTAGAGCCCCCATTACTATGAAAAAAGGGCCTTGAGTACAAAAGGCCTTACCAGCCACAACCTTTCGTGCCTCCTGACTGTCCTTCAGAGCACCTCGGGCTTCTTCCCGAGCATCCTCCGCGGCTTGGAGAGCTTGGGCGAGTTCGGATTCTTTCCCCGCTAAACTCTGCTCCAAGGCCTCACTTTTCTTCATAGCCTCCTAGAGCTCTCGCTCAACTTCAATGACCCTGGCCTCGTGTTTCTCACGAAGAGCCTGTTCCGCGGTGGCCTTCTTGTTGGCTTCGGCCACAGCCTTCTTCAGTGTCTCAAATTCGGCACTCGCTCCTAGAGCGTACAATATAAATATTTTTCATCAGGCACAACTACTCACACGTGCCGAATTTAGGACAAAGTCTCGACATACCTTGCTTGTCCTCCAATTGCTTCTTCACATGGTCCGTTCCAGACTCTGCTTTAGTTCAAACACCTCCGCATTATGAGCGGCGGCCGTCTCTGCAGACGCCTATTTCCAAACAAAGGGATATACATCATTAACCGAGTCTCCTGCAAAATGCGGATGATTCGATCCCCTGTCCGGCTTTCTCTCTCTTTCACCGGACAGTGCATCAGGGGCTACTACTAATACTGTGACAATCTCCAAAAGGTTTGTAAAAATATACCTCAAAGGCCTTTATAAGGCCAAGGCAGGACTCATTCAGTCCACTTTCGGCGGACTGAATCTTTGCAATCACCGCACCCATGAGGGTCCGATGTTCATCGACGATAGACGCGCTCCTTCGCGCTGTCAATAGGCCTCCCGGCAGCTCTGCTTGGATAGAGGTTGCTGGCAGGGTAGGCAAGCCTCCCCCCATCAAAGGTGGCTGCTCGCCTGATCCGGGTCCGGCTGTGGTCCAAACCTGAGATCGCCCCCGCCGTCGACACGCCAGGGGGCCACTGCTCCCGTGTGTCCGGCCCCAGTGATATGCCCCCCTGGTCTGGGTCCCGCTGGGACGATAGCTCGGTGTCGCGCCTAGGCTTTGGGGAAGGGGCCTCTAGAGGCGTCCCGCTCAACAAAGCATCTGAGCTCAGCAAATCCTCCGATGATGACTGTCCGGCGTGGGACCTCGCCGGGCTACATAAAATGTGGTGACGGTTAAAACTACTATGTTCTAATAACCTCGAGCGCGTAGGTGTGTGCAGGGTTCGCATACTTATGATTTTACCAGGGGCTGGACCCTGGGATCCCACTCCGGGCTGCTATCGGCAGCCGTGGTGGACGCCTCCGGAAGGGAGCCTTTCCCCCTCTTTGGCGATTCGGCCTCCAGGGATGAGGAGGCCGTCATTTTCTTTCCTCCCCCTGCGGGGGACTCATCTTCTTCCTCCTCCTCTTCGTCTTCGGAGGAGGAATGGTCGCTGGAGTCTTCGGATTTTGCGTCCGAAGCATCGCAACGATCGGAGGCCGCTCCGGGTCTTCTTGACCTTCTTAGGGGCCTCTTTCTTCGGCGCTTCGTAAGGCGCTGGGACCAGCATCTTCGTTAGAAGAGGTCCGGCTGGTTCCTCCGGCAGCGGGGCAAGACAGTGTATCCGCTCCACCTTTTTCGTCCATCCCTGGGATTATTGTAAGGCATGATAAAAGCGCTTCCTTTAGGACGTGCCAGCTAAAACATGGATGGACAAGGCACAACAATGACTTACCGGACATGCAGAGTGGGATAGTTGGTACCCACGGTCCTCGGCGGAGCCCGGCCATGGTTTGCCGGACTTGAAGAGCACCTTCTAGATATCCTTGTGGGAGGAGCCATAGAGCTACCGAAGGGTCTAGTGCTTGGTTGGGTCGTATTCCCACAAATTGCAGGCTCGATGCTGGCAAGGGAGAACCAGGCAAATTAACATCACCTTGACTATGTTGACGAGCTTGACGTCCTAGTCGACCACACTCTGGACGCGCGTTTGGATCAGCAACAGCTCATCGGACGAGGACCAGTTCAGGCCTTTCTCGGGCCAGGACGTGAGCCGCAGTGGGGCTCCGGATCTGAACTCAGGAGCAGCGGCCCACTTTTTGCCGCACGGTTCAGTGATATAGAACCACTGCTGCTGCCACTCCTTGACGGAGTCGTTGAAGGTACCCGTCGTCCATACAACCTTGGGCATCTTGCTCACCATGGCGTCGCCGCACTCGGCGTGCTCGCCACTCACCACCTTGGGCTTCACATTAAAAATCTTCAACCATAGGCCAAAGTGAGGTAGAATTCGGAGAAAGTCCTCACACACGATGATGAACGTTGAGATGTTAAGGAAATAATTGGGGGAAAGATCATGAAAATCAATCCCGTAATAATACATGACGCTGCGAACAAATGGGTGAAGGGGAAACCCAAGCCCGCGAACAAAATGAGGAAGAAACACGACCCTCTCGTGGGGCTCCGGAGTAGGGACGATCTGTCCCGCCGGCGGTAGACGGTGGCCGATCTTCTTGGCCAGGTACCCGGCCTCTCGGAGCCTTTTGATATCCTTCTCTTGGACGGTAGAGGCCATCCATTTGCCTCCTGCTCCGGATCCGGACATCTTCGAAAAACCTCTCTTCAATGAAGAAGAAGAGTGCTTGTAGGGCTCGAACAGAGGGGAATGGACTAGCGGAAAGAAAAGGCGTGTGTAAAGAGGAAGAGATCTTATCTCTTTATAGAGGCGTTACAAGCTTTTGCGCCTCCCCACTTGCCTGGTGGAACCCGCTCGCTCCCCACTCGCCGCAATTAGCGGTGCGGTTGGGTTACCCACACCCGTATTGATGGGAATCCCGTGATAAGGGGACATGATCTCTGCTTCGGCAAGAAGTGCAGAGGAAACTGCCTTGCAATTTGCGATGTGGCTGGTTACGGGAAAACGGTCCGAATAATGACTCGACCATAGTGTCATATCACGACGTATGAAAATTGCCAGCAGATTGGATTTATGCTATACTCTCTACGGCGGTATGTGAAGATCATCTTGCAGATCTGGACACGGTTTAGGTGTTCAATAATTATTCTGGAGTATTCAGAGATGGAACCCGCCTTGCAATGCCGAAGACAAAACTGTGCATCGGACTCATCGTCATTGAAGCCTAGTTCAGGGGCTACTGAGGGAGTCCTGGATTAGGGGGTATCCGGACAGCCCGACTATATACTTCGTCCGGACTATTGGAGCATGAAGATACAAGACTCAAGACTCCGTCCCGTGTCCGGATGGGACTCTCCTTTGCGTGGAAGACAAGCTTGGCGATTCGGATATTGTATTTCCTTCTTTGTAACTGACTCCATGTGAACCCTAGCCCTCTCCAATGTCTATATAACCCGGAGAGTTTAGTCCTTAGAGGGACGATCACAATCATAATCATCATAGGCTAGCTTCTAGGGTTTAGCCTCTACGATCTCGTGGTAGATCAACTCTTCTACTACTCGTATCATCAATATCAATCAAGCAGGAAGTAGGGCTTTACCTCCATCGAGAGGGCCTGAACCTGGGTAAACATTGTGTCCTTTGCCTCCTGTTACCATTAGCCTAAGATGCACAGATCGGGACCCCCTACCCGAGATCCGCCGGTTTTGACACCGACAGCACCCACTGTCGCGGAGAAGAGTCTCACCGCCACGCGCCTGCTAACGGCGGGGGGAGGGGGGGAGCAATGAAAAGGCGAGACCGAACTCCGGGCTAGCTCCGCCGTGCCGGAAGCTCAGGGGAGCACCTTCTATCCCTTCTTGATGAGCGCCGTCATCGCGGGCCTAGTTCCCCCTTCTCCGACTTCTTCTACGCCGTCCTCTGCCAAGGCGCAGGCCGCTGAGCGCAGCCGGCTGGAG
This sequence comes from Aegilops speltoides, assembly GCA_021437245.1. NCBI lineage: Eukaryota > Viridiplantae > Streptophyta > Magnoliopsida > Poales > Poaceae > Aegilops > Aegilops speltoides. The sequence continues at coordinate 86,939,059 of CM038146.1, read as the reverse complement.
GAGCTGGAGCGGAAGGTGAAGGCGGAGAAGGCCAAACTTGATGCCAAGGTGAAGGTTCTGGCCGAGGGCCGCGCGGCCTTTGCACTCCTCGAGGAGAGGTCTCGCATGGCACTATAGGCACTTTATGAGAAGGGCCTGGAGAAGCCGCTGACTACCGACAAGGACGGCCCCGTGATAACCCACAAGTGTAGGGGATCGCAACATGGTAAAGTATTCAACCCATATTTATTGATTCGACACAAGGGGAGCCAAAGAATATTCTTGAGTATTAGCAGTTGAGTTGTCAATTCAACCACACCTGGATAACTTAGTATCTGCAGCAAAGTATTTAGTAGAAAAAGTGGTATGATAATAAAGGTAACAGTAGCAAAAGTAAAGACAACGGAAAAGTAAATAAGCGAACAGCAATATATGAAAAGCTCGTAGGCAATGGATTAGTGATGGATAATTGTGCCGGATGCTATTCCTCATGTAATAGCTACAACATAGGGTGACACAGAACTAGCTCCAATTCATCAATGTAATGTAGGGATGTATTCCGTAAATAGTCATACGTGCTTATGGAAAAGAACTTGCATGACATCTTTTGTCCTACCCTCCCGTGGAAGCGGGGTCCTAGTGGAAACTAAGGGATATTAAGGCCTCCTTTTAATAGAGAACCGGAACAAAGAATTAGCACATAGTGAATACATGAACTCCTCAAACTACGGTCATCACCGAGAAGTATCCCGATTATTGTCACTTCGGGGTTGTCGGATCATAACACATAATAGGTGACTATAGACTTGCAAGATAGGATCAAGAACACAGATATATTCATGAAAACATAATAGGTTCATATCTGAAATCATGGCACTCGGGCCCTAGTGACAAGCATTAAGCATAGCAAAATCATAGCAACATCAATCTCAGAACATAGTGGATACTAGGGATCAAACCCTAACAAAACTAACTTGATTACATGGTAAATCTCATCCAACCCTTCACCGTCCAGCAAGCCTACGATGGAATTACTCACACAAGGCGGTGAGCATCATGAAATTGGTGATGGAGGATGGTTGATGATGACGACAACGATGAATCCCCTCTCCGAGCCCGAACGGACTCGAGATCAGCCCTCCCGAGAGAGATTAGGGCTCGGCGGCGGCTCCGTGTCGTAAAACGCGATGAAACTTTCTCTCTGATATTTTTCTCCCCGAACGTGAATATATGGAGTTGGAGTTGAGGTTGGTGGAGGTCCAGGGGGGCCACCAGATAGGAGGGCACGCCCTAGGGGGGGTGCCCCCTGTCTCGTGGACAGCCTGTGGGCCCCATGGCATTGATTCTTTCGCCAAAAATTCTTATTAATTCCAAAAAGTGCCTCCGTGGATTTCCAGGACATTCCGAGAACTTTTCTTTTGTACACATAAAACAACATCATGGCAGTTCTGCTGAAAACAACATTAGTCCGGGTTAGTTTCATTCAAATCATGCAAGTTAGAGTCCAAAACAAGGGCAATAGTGTTTGGAAAGTAGATACGTTGGAGACGTATCACCCTGCCCAGCTGCTTCCTTACTTGGTCGAGGCGCTTGAGGAAGTCATGAGCGGCATCGGTCCCATGGCAGAGGAAGATGCCTGCGTCCTTTATTCAGCTATGCTGACACACGTTTTTAGCCACCTCCTTCTTGACGACCCTGTCGCCCGCCTTGACGAGCTGCTGGAGCCTGTGGACGACGAGCGCTACATAGCTACTACCGCAGCCGTGAAGGGACAAGTGGAGGCCCTGCTGAAGAAGTTCCACGCCTTTGCTCCGACGCCTTTGTCTGGCGGTGCCACTAATCCTGTAGCCTCGGCCGGTGGTACGGGTGAAGATGCCGCCGCCAAGGAAGGAGTGCCTCTGGCGAGCGCCAGCGGTGTCCAGGGATGACTTGCTTGCGGCTCCTTTCCTGTTTGAACTTCTGCAACATGTACCGTGCCTCGTGGAGGCATTAAACTCGTGTTTGATGCTTGGAGAACAATATGACTTGTCGTATTTGCTTTGAGATTTTGCGATTTCCTTCCTATTTGCTTTACGTTCCACGTCGGCAGAGCCCGATGCTACGTCTTGAGCTTGCGTTGGTTTTCCTTGAAGAGGAAAGGGTGATGCAACAATAGTAGCGTAAGTATTTCCCTCAGTTTTTGAGAACCAAGGTATCAATCCAGTAGGAGGCTCCTCAAAGTCCCACGCACCTGCACAAACAAACAAAGAACTCGCAACCAACGCAATAAAGGGGTTGTCAATCCCTTCACGGCCACTTGCGAAAGTCAGATCTGATAGAGATAGTATGATAAGATAAATATATTTTTGGTATTTTATAATATAGATTGGAAAAGTAAAGATGCAAATAAAAGTAGATTGAAAGCTTATATGATAAAAGATAGACCCGGGGGCCATAAGTTTCACTAGTGGCTTCTCTCAAGATAGCATAAGTATTACAAAGGTGAACAAATTACTGTCGAGCAATTGATAGAAAAGCGAATAATTATGAGATTATCTAGGCATGATCATGTATATAGGCATCACGTCCATGACAAGTAGGCCGACTCCTGCCTGCATCTACTACTATTACTCCACACATAGATTGCTATCCAGCATGCATCTAGAGTATTAAGTTCATAAGAACAGAGTAACGCATTAAGAAAGATGACATGATGTTGAGGGATAAATTCATGCAATATGATATAAACCCCATCTTTTTATCCTCGATGGCAACAATACAATACGTGCCTTGCTGCCTGATGGATTCATGTACCTAGGGTAGGGTCATAGGCCTGACCTAAACGTCCTACCCAAGGGTACTCACAGAAGAGATCATCTTCCAGTCGACCAAAGAGGAATCCACTCGACCAGACTGGAAGCACTCGACCATGGAAGACCCACTCAACCATGAAGACTCACTCGACCACCAGAAGGTCAGAGGGCACTCCGCAGTGCAACGGTTTACTATTGAATAGACTTAATGATAGTTAAAGCGCCTTATGAGGGGCGTTACCAGTAACCCCCCTGGCTTAATGTACTTTAATCCCTCCATTATGTGAGCTGGCTGGGGTCCTGGCGCACTCTATATAAGCCACCCCGCTCCACAGTTAGAGGGGTTCAGATCTTTGTAATACTCATACTCATAATCCACTCGACCGCCTCAGGGCTCCGAGACGTAGGGCTGTTACTTCCTCCGCGAAGGGCCTGAACTCGTACATCCTTTGTCTCCACAACTGCTCCATAGCTAAGACATCACCTCTCCTTAACCTACCCCTACTTCTACTGTCAGACTTAGAACCACGACAGTTGGCGCCCACCGTGGGGCGGGTGTTTTAGCGATTTGTGGAGGAGTTGCTGTACTTCCGAGTACCTTCATCATGATGACTTCGAGTTTTGGGTAAAAGGGTGCGAGATCCGCTCGGTGCTCTCACCTTTGTTGCCGACGACTCCGATGGCTCCAGAGGCCCCTCTTGACGCCGAGGCGCCCCCGTCCGCTGGGCAACGACTTCGCGCATGTGTTCGCGGCGTTTTGCTGCGGCAACCATCGACTCCGTATCGGTCGATCCCCTTATCGGTCGCCCGCCCAGTCTCCCACCAGCGCAAGCGCTCTGGTCGGTCGAGGCTTCAGCGGTGGGTGAAGCACGCGGTGGCTCGCCAGACAGCCATCGCCCAGGTCGCGGCTATCGAGCCCGACGAATCTCTCTACGGCCTGTTCGATCTGTCGACTGGCTCCGTAGAGACTGCATCCGAGTGTGATAGCAGTGATCCAGCGGCGGAGATTCTCATGGTCGACGGCCCTCGTAGTCCCCCCGGTTTTGCCCATGGCGGTGGAGCCGCCGGAGGGGGTGACCCTGTGCATGAACACGAGGAGTACCAGCCCGAGACACTCGACTCTCTCCAGAGAGAGGATCTTCGTCGCAGGAATATGGATGCACTACATACTCCTATCATCGGAGAGACCCCTGAGGCTCGTGCCTTGGAGGAAGCACGTTTAATGTGGCTGAACGACTCGCTGGAGAATCTTCAGCGAGCACTCGACGCAGCTGCTGCAACGACTTCGAATCCAGCCGACGCCGGCTCTTCCCGCCGACTCAGGTATACCTGACGCCAATTCAGAATTTAGCGGCTGCAACTCGCATTGCAGAGTCCATTCAGCCGCCCGGTCGGAAGCTGGAAGAGGCTTGCAGCAGATCGTAGATTTACTCCGGGCAGCGGTGACCGAACTCAGCCGTGTCACGGCCGCGCAACAGATTCATGATCGATCCGTCGCTGCGAACACCGCCGATCAGCTCACGAGCCCCAGATCGCCTCCAGCGGCGGAAGGGCGCGACAACAGGCGAGAGCAGCTCGGAGACCGATTCGACCGGGATGATAGGCGTCGAGTGCCCCTTTCCCCTCCGAGGGAAGGGTCATACGCTCCCCGGCGACAAGATGACAGAAGACAGTTCAGTACAGGGCGAAGGGTTCCAGTCGACCCCAGGGAACCAGGCTTTGATGCGCGTTCCATTATCGTGCAAGGCCTGGTCGACCGGAACAGAGCCCATCGAGGAGGACCCGAGAGGGATGCACCCACCAGCAGTCGAGTGCATGTCTCCGGTCCGGAGTGTTTTAGCAGGGCTATCAGAGCCGCTGTGATTCCCCCCAATTTCAGATTGGCAGCAGGAGTCTGCAAGTTCACTGGAGAATCTAAGCCTGAAACTTGGCTCGAGGATTACCGAGTGGCTGTTCAAATTGGTGGTGGAAATGACGAGGTGGCCATGAAACATTTGCCCCTCATGTTGGAAGGTTCGGCCAGAGCATGGCTGAGTCAATTACCTCACAGCAGTATATATACTTGGGAGGATTTATCCCGAGTGTTCGTCAGGACTTTTGAAGGGACTTGCAAGTTTACCCGCTGGTTTGTGAGCTGCAAGTTTGTGTGCGAAGACCAACGAAACTCTCCGAGAGTATATTCAGAGGTGGATTACCTTGCACAATACTGTGGAAAATGTGTCTGACCATCAGGCGGTTTGCGCCTTCAAGGACGGTGTCAAAAACAGAGAATTGAGTCTGAAGTTCGGTCGAACCGGGGACATGACCCTGAGTCGGATGATGGAGATTGCTAGCAAATATGCCAACGGGCGAAGAAGAAGACCGACCGAGTGGCAAGTACAAGCCGAGCCATCGGAGAAAGGCAATTCGGTGGAAGCGAAACATAAAGCCGAGCCAGCAGCTCCCGGTGAGGCCCTGGCCGTCACTCAGGGGAAGTTCAAGGGGAAACCCAAAGGATCCTGGAATCCGAAGAAAGTGAAAGATAAGGAAGGAAATGACGTGATGGATATGCCATGCCATATTCACACGAAGAAAGATGAGGAGGGCAACATTATTTACCCGAAGCACACCACACGCCAGTGTCGACTCTCGATCCAGCGAAGCCAGGCAAAGCAGTCTAAGGACAAGGAGAAGGAGCGACAAGGCCGGGATAAAGAGGACAGTGAGGAAGAATACCAGATGTCAACTCCACTGATGATCTTCGCGATGTGGAGAGTAAAAGTCGACTGGAAGTCATCAATCGAGAGGTGAATATGGTTGCCCCAGTTAAGCCAAGTTATGTGAAGTGGTCCCAGACACCCATCACATTCGACCAGTCTGATCACCCAACTCACATTGCCACCCCTGGGCGGCAAGCGTTAGTGGTCGATCCAGTTGTCGAAGGCACTCGACTGACAAAAGTGCTGATGGATGGTGGCAGTGGGCTAAATTTGTTATATGCGGATACTTTGAAAGGAATGGGCATTCCGATGTCCCGATTGAGCGCCAGCAATATGAGTTTCCACGGAGTCATCCCAGGGAAGAAGGCCAACTCACTCGGCCAAATAGCCCTGGACGTAGTTTTTGGCGATTCCAAGCACTTCCGCAAGGAAAAGCTGACCTTTGAGGTTGTGGATTTTCAGAGTGCATACCACGCCATTTTGGGAGGCTCGCCACGCATCGATTCATGGCTCGACCATGCTACGTGTACCTCAAACTGAAAATGCCAGGGCCCAAGGAGTGATCACCGCCACCGCGATCGGAAAAGGCGTAAGAGTGCTTTTAAGGGCTCAAGATTGCCGACTCTCGGTGACAGCGGTCGAATTCAAGAGTATATGCAAAACGCAGATCCGAAAGTGATTTGCTAAAATCTAAGAGGCCAGCCACGAGTCGCATTCAAGTCGCCCGTGAGACAAAGCCCGTCCATATTCACCCGACTGACCCCGAAGCAGCTCCGACTCACATATCCACAACACTCGACTCGAAATAGGAAGAAGCGCTCATCCAGTTCCTCCGTGAGAACTGGGACATTTTTGCATGGAAGCCAGCTGACATGCCAGGTGTTCCCAGGGAACTGGCTGAGCATCGCCTACGAGTCGACAAGACAGCGAAACCAGTCAAAGAACATCTTCGGCGGTCCGCCGTCCAGAAGAGAAAGGCTATTGGTGAGGAAGTGGCTCGACTGTTGACAGCAGGATTTATCCGAGAGATTTACCACTCCGAGTGGCTCGCTAATGTTGTCATGGTCCCCAAGAAGGATAACTCACTCCGCATGTGCATTGATTTTAAGCACATTAATCGGGCCTGCCCGAAGGATCATTTTCCTCTCCCCCGCATCGATCAAATTGTCGACTCGACAGCAGGGTGCGAGAGGTTGTCTTTTCTAGATGCGTATTCCGGGTATCATCGATCCGCTCAGTATGGACCCGACGAAATAAAACAGCTTTCATCACTCCATTCGGTGCTTCGCTATATCACCATGCCATTCGCCTCAAGAACGCCGGAGCCACATTTATGCGAATGATTCAAAAGTGTCTTCACTCAAATCAGTCGGAATGTGGAAGCGTATATGGATGATATCGTCGTTAAGTCGCGAAAAGGTTCCGACCTGCTCGCTGACCTCGCCAAACATTTGCCAACCTCCGAAGGTACGATATCAAGCTCAATCCGCCCAAGTGCACATTCGAGTTCTGGTGGAAAATTACTCGGTTTTCGTTTCAACGAGGAATCGACGCTAACCCGCAGAAGATAGGCACTATTCTCCTAATGAAACGCCTGCGGCGAGTGCACGACGTCGTAAGCTTCTTGGATGCTTGGCCGCTTTAAGTCGATTCATCTCACGACTCGTGAAAAGGCATTACCTCTTTACCGATCGATGAAGAAGGCCGACAGTTCGAGTGGACTCCGGAAGCTGATGCAGCGCTTGTCGAGCTAAAAGCTCGCTCTCCACCCAGCCGGTGCTTGCTGCTCCAATCAGCAAAGAGCCTCTATTGCTTTACATTGCAGCCATCGGACAAGTTGTCGATTCTGTGCTTATGGTCGAGCGGGAAGAGGAAGGAAAGGCCTTCAAAGTTCAGCGCCCGGTGTATTATTTGTCTGAAGTTTTGACTCCATCCAAGCAAAGATACCCACATTATCAGAAGCTTGTGTATGGTATATACATGACCACAAAGAAGGTTGCTCACTATTTCTCTGATCATTCTGTCACAGTCGTCAGCGATGCTCCTTTATCAGAGATCTTGCATAACAGGGACGCAACCGGTCGAGTGGCGAAGTGGGCGATTGAACTTCTTCCCCTTGATATCAAATTTGAGGCAAAGAAAGCCATTAAGTCCCAGGCTATAGCTGATTTCCTTGCCGAGTGGATTGAACAACAGCAACCGACTGAAGTTCACTCGGAGCATTGGACCATGTTCTTTGACGGCTCCAAGATGCTGAATGGTTCTGGTGCTGGGGTTGTTCTGGTTTCCCCCAGAGGAGATAAGCTTAAGTATGTGCTCCAGATTCACTTTGATTCCTCCAACAATGAGGCAGAGTACGAGGCCCTTCTATATGGATTGCGCATGGCCATCTCACTCGGCGTCCGTCGCCTGATGGTTTATGGCGACTCAGATCTAGTGGTCAATCAAGTGATGAAGGAGTGGGACGTGAGAAGCCCGGCTATGACCGGATACTGCAATGCAGTGAGGAAGCTGGAAAAGAAGTTTGAGGGGTTGGAGCTCCATCACATCCCCCGACTGAAAAATCAGGCAGCAGATGATCTGGCGAAGATAGGGTCCAAGAGGGAAGCCATTCCGAGTGGCGTGTTTTTGGAACATATACACACTCCGTCAGTCAAAGAAGATCCTTACACAGAGGAAGCTCCACAACCCAAGAGTGCCATGACCGACTGAAGTTGAGGTCCCGGCAGTGGTCGACTTGGTCATGGAGATTTTAGTAGTCACTCCCGATTGGACAATTCCATACATTGCGCGATATTCTGAGAAAGGAACTCCCAGAGGATGAGGAAGAGGCCCGACAGATCGTCTGGTCGATCCAAAGCCTTTTTTGTTATCAATGGGCAGTTATATAGAGAAAGCCCAACGGAGTCGGACAAAAGTGCATAACGCCGTAAGAAGGTCGAGTCATTCTCAATGATATCCACTCGGGGACCTGTGGTCACCATGCGTCCCTCTCGACCATTGTAGCCAAAGCATACCGAGCAGGATTTTACCGCCAAGGGCAAATGAGATGGCGAAAGAAATAGTGGACAAGTGAAGGATGTCGGTTCTACTCCAATATGTCACACAAGCCTGCGTCAGCCTTTGAAGACCATTCCGCTCGTTCGCCTTTTGCAGTATGGGGTTGGACATGATCGGTCCCTTGCGAACGGGTCGGAGCGGCTTCACGATGTATTGGTAGCATCGACAAGTTCACCAAGTGGATTGAGGCTAAGCCAATCAAAAACTTGATCTTGGTACTCGCTGTTTCCTTCATCGAAAGTTGACGCTCAGATATGGAGTCCCGCACAAGATATATCACGGACAATGGGTCGAATTTTGACTCGAAGAATTCAAGGATTTCTGCAACTCTCAAGGCATACGAGTCGACTATGCTTCACCGCCATCCGCAATGAATGGACAGCAGCGAACGAGCCAATGGATTGATCCTCAAGGGTCCGAAACCCGCTTGATGCGAGATCTCAAGCATGCGGCTGGTGCTTGGGTCGATTTAACTTCCTTCGGTGCTTTGGGGTCTGCGGACCACGCCTAATCGGTCGATGGGAGAACTCCTTTTTCCTGGTCTATGGGGCAGAAGCAGTTTTACCGAGCGATCTCCTTCACAACGCTCCACGAATTGAACTTTATAATGAAGCGAAGCTGAGCAAGCGTCAGATGCATCGATCTCTTGAAGAGGAAAGGAAATGGCTCGATCCGCTCGACCATTTACCAGCAAGACTTGCGCTACCAGACGCCTTTAAATGTGAGAGGTCGAGCCTTCCAGAAGGGGATCTGGTCCTTCGGTAGATCAGCAGAAGCAACATAAGCTTGCTCCCTCCTGGGAAGGTCCCTTCATCGTCACAAAGGTTCTCCACAATGGGGCATATCGTCTCTACAATGTCGAACACAATATCGATGAACCCCGAGCTTGGAATGCGGATCTGCTCCGCCCGCTTTTACACTTAAAGTTTTTCACCGGAAGAATTGTAATAAAGTACTCTTGTAGCTCACGAGCTTTGAAGTAATAGTGTCATAATTCCTTCATAATTTTTGTCACTTTTTATTTTGCGTCGAGTAAAATCTTCACTTCCCCCAGTGGGTGGCTTAGGCGCGAATCCGTTCCGCCTGAGTATTACAAATCCCACCGAGTGGTAAGCCGACTTCCACTCGGAGGCTTAGCTGCAGCCCGGTGTTCGACTAAGTATTACAAATCCTACCGAGTGGTAAGCCGACTTCCACTCTGGAGGCTTAGCTGCAGCCAGTGCTCGCCTAAGTTATTTCAAATCCTACCGAGTGGTAAGCCAGACTTCCACTGGGGCTTAGCTGCAGCCCAGCGCTCGCCTAAGTTATTTCAAATCCTACCGAGTGGTAAGCCAGACTTCCACTCGGGGGCTTAGCTGCAGCCCAGCGATCGCCTAAGTTATTAAAAATCAAACCGAGTGGTAAGCCGACTTCCACTGGAGGCTTAGCTGCAGCCAGTGCTCCGCCTAAGTTATTAGAAATCCTACCGAGTGGTAAGCCAGGCTTCCACTCGGGGGCTTAGCTGCAGTCCAAGGATTCGCCTAAGTATAAAGTATATCAGCAAGGAAAACAAGGCGCAGGTCGACTGCGACTCTCTTCTCCGAGCTTCGACACAAATACAACGTGTCGACTGAGATCCTCTTCTCCGAGCTTCGACACAAATACAACAGAAATCCTACCGAGTGGAGAGCAAACCTCCCACTCGGGGGCTTAGCTGCAGCCTAGTGCTCGCCTAAGATATAAGAAATCCTACCGAGTGGAGAGCAAACCTCCCACTCGGGGGCTTAGCTGCAGCCCAGTGCTTGCCTAAGATAAAAGAAATCCTACCGAGTGGAGAGCAAACCTCCCACTCGGGGGCTTAGCTGCAGCCTAGTGCTCGCCTAAGGTAAAAGAAATCCTACCGAGTGGAGAGCAAACCTCCCACTCGGGGGCTTAGCTGCAGCCCAGTGCTCGCCTAAGATATAAGAAATCCTACCGAGTGGAGAGCAAACCTCCCACTCGGGGGCTTAGCTGCAGCCCAGTGCTCGCCTAAGATAAAAGAAATCCTACCGAGTGGAGAGCAAACCTCCCACTCGGGGGCTTAGCTGCAGCCCAGTGCTCGCCTAAGATAAAAGAAATCCTACCGAGTGATAAGCCAGACTTCCACTCGGGGGCTTAGCTGCAGCTCCGTGCTCGCCTAAGGAATAAGTCGACTGCAGTGGGCATCTCGCTGTCGACCTGCAAGGAGAAATTCAAGCCGAGAGCAATTGTATCCAAACATTCAATCCAAATTTAGGTCGGCACCTAAAGTAACCGAGAGTGCTCAGGCACTAAGCCTGTTAAAGTTTTATCGGTTACAACTTCACTCGGCATACCGAGGCAAATTTAAGGTCAAGGAAAGTTTTTTACCCCTCCTGTGGAGGGCTGGATGGAGCAACGAACTCGTCAAGATCAATCCCGTCAGCGATCCGCGTGGCAGCAGCAATGAAAGTCTCCATGAAGGTCCCAAGTCGTGCTTTTTGGTGTTGGCCACCGGAGAGCCGCCAGCTTGTCTTCTCGGCTTCCTTGCAATGGACACGCGCTGCATTACGTGGCTACGCCCGCACCACACCGAGCGAAGATTTCTTCCACTCTTGCACTCGGTCGGGGACGGCGCTCACGAGCCATCAATGACTCGAGGTCATTTTGGAGCGCCTCATTGGGCCGAGAGCGCCGAGTCGATGCGGGACGAGCAACCTTCAGTCTTGCGAGGTAATCCACAACAGCTGCAACGCTGACTCGGTCGGAAGATGTTCATGGCAGTTTAAATGCTCACGGAGAATTGACAGGTCAAGGTTCGTCTCGGCTGGCTGGTTTCTTCTTCGGTTATGCAGAATTCTGCAAAGACAAAAGCCCGAGTCAGGAAAACAGTCGAATGGAAACATGACAGTTGGAAGGATTGGTCGAGTGGAAAAAGGTTACCTTCGAGCTTAAGAAACAATTTTTTAGCGAGGCCGCCCAAGAGGCTTTCCATCTCGTTCTTCTTCCCAGCCAGTTGGAGGATCTTATCGGTCAGGTTCTTCTTGTCAGACTTCATTCGCTCAGCATCCTTGTTAGCAGTGGCTAGAGCGGCCTTCAGATCGGCGTTCTCCTGTTCGAGCTTGGCAACTGAGGCCAGCTTTTCGTCAGCAAGCTTGATCTTCTCAGACAGCTCAAGCTCCTTCTTCCGTTGAGCTTCCCTCACCTTGCCTCAGAATCGCAGCAAAGTCAAACTTGAAGCAAGTGGGAAGAAGACGAGTTGTCGAAATCTCACCAAACATACCTTTGGTCTCCTCCTTCGCTTCGCCAGATTTTCTTGCACCAGTTTCAAGTCTAACTCGAGCTGAATATGCTTCGCTCCGATTCGTATAGCGTGCCGAAGATCACAAGATTTCTACGAAGAGTCGTTCATGAAAATATCGAGATAATTCACTTCCGAGTGAATGAAGAAGAAGGCGCTTTAAGACTACAAATCGAATGCAAGCATTCAACCGTAGTCTGGATTACACCCTGGGTGCACTCAGCGTGCCCCCACTGGTCTTATTCAAGACATAGTCGACCAGTCGACCAGTAAAAAAGCGCGAATCGACCAGTCGACCAGTTCCATTCTTAATAAGCTTAAGACAGAGTCGATCAGTCGACCAACAAAAAAAAAAGGGGGGGGTCGACCAGTCGACCACAACTTCTTCATACTGTAATCAATCGCCAGCGATCGATCACGCCTCGGGATTACACCCAGTGGGTGCACTCAGCGTGCCCCCACTGGACTCGGAAACTCATTCGTTCCACTCGGACAATGATCAACATCTACTTAGTAAAGCCTAAGACCGACTGCCAGCAGTCGACCTTAGCCTTGGGGATTACACCAGCGGGTGCACTCAGCGTGCCCCGCTAACACGGAGTTTTTATCGACACACCCGGTGGGTGACTGCTATTGCTATAAATTTCAGAAAGAAAAGTTTCGATAGCATATCCTAACAGTAATGATGGTGGTCGACTAACTCAACATTGCTCAAGGGCGAGCTGGCGTCAGAAGCTGCTTGGCTCGCTTCGAGCGATCTTCACCTGCTCCATCATGATTCCTGCTTGACGGATCGCCTCTCTAGCAGCGTCAGCCTGGTCCTCCGGGACGTGGTGCGTGGTGAAGATCGAAGGTTGTCCAGCACTCGACGAAGTGGGTCGCGCACTCGTCAACGGATTCGCAAAAGATACAGTATGTCGAGTGCCGACCTCTCCTTCTGTCACAATGGTCTCGGGCACCGTCACACCTTGGGCTTCCCCGCCAGTAGACGTCTTCCTGCTCCTCCTAGTCCTCAATGGCTCCTCATCTTCTTCATCGTCGTCAGGAAGAGTGATGATGTCACTAGTTGGAGCTTCAGAAAAAAGTTAAAGTCAGAAACCTTGAGTCAGTCGACTAAAAACAAGAATTTAAGGATACAGTACCGGGATTTGAGGTGACGGCGTCCTCCATCTCGTGGTCATCAACCTTAACTGAGGTTTCGGAAGTCGCAGCGCTGAAAATCCAAAAGATCAGTCGACCAGTTCAAATACCAAACAGAGACAAAATTTGTATAGAGCAAGAAGATTTAAGCAATATGTTTACCCTGAGATGGTGGGGATGACCACTTTCATTTTTGGCAAAGGCTTGGTCGTCCTCGGCGGAACTACCTTCGGTTGCTTCGGCGCCTTCTCAGCCGGCACCGGAGAAGCGGTCCGAGGGCGTTTGGTCGACTGCGAGGCAGTCGCGACCCCCTTACCGCGTTCAGCCGAAGGGTCGTGCACAAGCTTTGACCGCCTTTCCAAGCGCGGTGGTGCAACTTCCTCCTCCTCATCCTCGTCGTCCTCGTCATCCTCGTCGTCATCATCATCATCGTCGTCGTCTCCTGCGTCATCTGAATTCCACTCCTCCTGGCTCTCACCTCCACTGGCTTCCCCCTCCTCAGTCGGAATCTGGGCGCCGTTGGGCATTGAGTATAGCTCTGTGAGGGCCTGGAAGTATCAAAGCAGAGTTCAGTCGACCAAGTTACAGAAGCACACTCGACATACATGCAACAGAAAATAGAACAAGTGTACCTTGTCTGGAACATTGTCACGATCAAACGGAGAAATCCTCCGGGATCCGCGAGGATTGTCCTTGTTTCCGGTGATTGAGGTCATCCATCTTTCCACTACAACATCGTCGACTGCCTCCGGGTGGACGCGAGTTTCGTCTTCGGTGCCGCAATACAACCACATACAGTGACTCCGGAACTGAAGGGGCTGGATTCGCCTCCGAAGAAAAACCTCCAGGAGATCCATGCCAGTCACTCCATCCCTAACCAGCTGCACCACCCGGTCCATCAGCATCTTCACTTCAGCCCTTTCTTCAGGGACAACCTTCAGGGAGGAGGGCCGATTCACTCGACTCATGGTGAATTCTGGGAGGCCGGTCGACTGCCCCGGCGTCGTCTCATTCCGGCAATAGAACCAGGTCGACTGCCAACCCCTAACTGACTCGGGAAAGTGCATAGCTGGGAAAGTGCTTTTGCTCAAGAATCGACTCCTAAACCACCACACATCTGACTACTTGGGTCTTCGTCACGGGGCTTGCTTTCTTCACACCGAGAGCGACATGTGAAGATATACTTGAACAAGCCCCAAAGGCGTCGACAGCCCAGAAATTTTCGCACATAGATACAAACGCAGCAAGGTATGCGATGGAGTTTGAGGAAATGGTGGAGCTGGGCTCAAGAAATTCAGAAAACCTCGAAAGAACACACTCGGTGGCAACGAAAAACCTCGGTCGACATGGGTGGCAAAAAGCACGACTCACCCTCTTCTCGTTGAGGCTGCCACTCGCCAGAAGTCTCGCGGCGCCAGGAGGAATCAATCCGTCGTTGGCCATATCAAGGAGATCCTTCTCCTCGATCGCCGACCGATCCATCCCCTCGACCCAGCCTTTCGCAGCTTGATCTCGACGAGGAACCACCGCGACCGTGGGTCTCCCCTTCGCCTTCTCGTCGCCGACGCCTTCTCCGCCACCGACGCTTTTCTTCGACGCCCAAAGATCGTCGTCTTCTCTTTGCCCATAGCCACGGCGGAATGCGCAAGGAGAGATGGCAAGGAGCAGCAGCGGAGGTGGAGAGCGAGACAGAGAGAACGGAGGAGAAAGAGCAAGGTATCGCGTGCACGAGCCTCCGGAGTTACATTTATAGCATCCTTCCGAGTGGATGACATGTGGACCAAGCGATCCAATCATATCCCGAGCGGCGCGACCGCGCGACACGTGGCGGAGAAAGCGGCGCAAAAATCGAGGCGCCTCGTTACGCCCCATCCGAAAGCGCGCTTGATCTGTTCCGTTCAAGCGCTTCCCCAAATTTCAGATCCGCGAGATCCGCGGGCGACGGATCAGTCTGTCATGTGCGAGATCTCCTGCGATCCGTTAATCAAATATAGCAAAGAAAGTCACTCGACTGAAGAACAAGAATGGATCAAGTCGACTGAAGGAAAGTTTCTTGTTATCAACAAAGGAGATCTTGATCCAAGACAACATGTAGCCAGAATACAAAAGCAGTCAGAAACAACGTCAACTCCTCCTTCACTCAAGCCTCAATCCATTCGGGGGCTAATGATGGATTCATGTACCTAGGGTAGGGTCATAGGCCTGATCTAAACGTCCTACCCAAGGGTACTCACAGAAGAGATCATCTTCCAGTCGACCAAAGAGGAATCCACTCGACCAGACTGGAAGCACTCGACCATGGAAGACCCACTCGACCATGAAGACTCACTCGACCACCAGAAGGTCAGAGGGCACTCCGCAGTGCAACGGTTTACTATTGAATAGACTTAATGATAGTTAAAGCGCTTTATGAGGGCGTTAAGAACCCCCGGCTTAATGTACTTTAATCCCTCCATTATGTGAGCTGGCTGGGGTCCTGGCGCACTCTATATAAGCCACCCCGCTCCACAGTTAGAGGGGTTCAGATCTTTGTAATACTCATACTCATAATCCACTCGACCGCCTCAGGGCTCCGAGACGTAGGGCTGTTACTTCCTCCGCGAAGGGCCTGAACTCGTACATCCTTTGTCTCCACAACTGCTCCATAGCTAAGACATCACCTCTCCTTAACCTACCCCTACTTCTACTGTCAGACTTAGAACCACGACACTGCCCCTGCTGTCACTGGGAAAGGACACCGCAAGATTGAACCCAAAGCTAAGCACTTCTCCCAATGCAAGAAAGATCAATCTACTAGGCCAAACCAAACTGATAATTCGAAGAGACTTGCAAAGATAACTCAATCATACATAAAAGAATTCAGAGGAGATTCAAATATTTCTCATAGATAAACTTGATCATAAACCCACAATTCATTGGATCTCGACAAACACACTACAAAAAGAGTTACATCGAATAGATCTCCACAAGAGAGGGGGTGGAACATGGTATTGAGATCCAAAAACAGAGAAGAAGCCATCTAGCTAATAAGTATGGACCCGAAGGTCTGTGGTAAACTACTCACAACTCATCGGAGGGGCTATGGTGTTGATGTAGAAGCCCTCCATGGTCGATTCCCCCTCCGTCAGAGCGCCGGCGAAGGCTCCAAGATGGGATCTCGCGGATACAGAAGGTTACAGCGGTGGGAATTGTTTTTCGTTGGCTCCCTGGATGTTTTCGGGGTACATGGGTATATATAGGAGGAAGAAGTACATCGGTGGCCGCCCGAGGGGCCCACGAGACAGGGAAGCGCGCCCTCCACCCTCGTGGCCGCCTTGGGTGCTTCTTGACTTGCACTCCAAGTCCTGTGGATCACGTTCGTTCCAAAAATCACGCTCCCGAAAGTTTCATTCCGTTTGGACTCCGTTTGATATTGCTTTTCTTCGAAATACTGAAATAGGCAAAAACAAACAGCAATACGGGTTGGGCCTCCGGTTAGTAGGTTAGTCCCAAAAATGATATAAATGTGTAAAATAAAGCCCATAAACATCCAAGAGGGGTAATATAATAGCATGGAACAATCAAAAATTATAGATACATTGGAGACGTAACAAGAATCCCCAAGCTTAATTCCTGCTTGTCCTCGAGTAGGTAAATGATAAAAACATAATTTTTGATGTGGAATGCTACCTAGCATAATTCTCAATGTAATTTTCTTTATTGTGGCATGAATGTTCAGATCCAAATGATTCAAAATAAAAGTTCATATTGATATAAGAAATAGTAATACTTCAAGCATACTAATCAAAGCAATCATGTCTTCTCAAAATAAAATGGCCAAAGAAAGTTATCCCTACAAAATCATATAGTTAGGCTATGCTTCATTTTCGTCACACAAAAATGTTCCCAAATTCTACACCCCCGATGACAAGCCAAGCAATTGTTTCATACTTAAATAGTCTCAAACTTTTTCAACTTTCACGCAATACATGAGCATGAGCCATGGATATAGCACTATGGGTGGAATATAATACGATGATGGGGATTGTGTGGATGTGGGGACCCCGACTTGCAAGTCGTGATCACCGAATGCACGTGTACAGTGATCCCAGAGATCAATGCTCACTGAACACACAGAAGCTAAATAACAAGAGTCTTACATCCATACATACCGTCTTACACAAATAGTGACCATCACGGTCAAGTCTTACATCGATAAAGCCTTAAGGGCTGAACATCAAATGAAACATAGCAGCGAAACATCATCGATAAGTAGAACCCATGCCATCCGCCTTAACCCTACGGGCATTCTCGACCGAAAACGCCCTAGTTCGCACGATCGCTCCAAAGAACTCTCCTTCAATTCGGTTCTTCCATGCCCGGTCAATTAAATAACCAAGTGGCAAGCCAATGAGTACTTTGAATGTACTCGCAAGCAACCCATGATTTGGTTCAAGGTACAGAATGCATGACATAGGTAAAGTTTTATGTAAAGCTAGTTTTGCGTGCAATGTCATGTTCAACATCCTATAAAGCATGCATCAAGGGAATTCAAGTAACCATAAGAACAGGTCACGAGATATCAACATAAATAGAATGGGCACCAACCCATTTATCATAAACGGAGGGCACCAACCCATCTCAATCGTGTCAAGTCCTGGACTTGATCCATAACAACACCATCATCTCTCACACACCGGGTTTGAAAACAAGTGGACGTAGCCCAAGAGCGGTTACCCAACTGTCCATGACCGTGGACACGGCTATTCGAATAGTTTTACACTCTGCAGAGGTTGCACACTTTACCCACTAGATCCGGGGAACTTCCGTGTCAAACCACGACCCGCGGTACCTCAAGTACCCGGGGTAAGCACCCGATCACCGCCTTTCCCTAGACGACACTAACAAGGAGTCCACTCGATTGGCAGTAACCCCCGTGCCCGACATTTCAACATTATTTCCATGGAGCCTTGCTCCCTTTTCCATCACATACCACTGGCACGGGTACCAACGGTGTGTCCGGTGCCCCATAAAGATGGTCATGGTCGCCCTACCTGGCACGACCCCGTCCCAAGAGAGAGCACCAACTCTCCCCCGTCACTAATAATGCGGGCTCCAAGCTAGTATCGGTCTAGGTACTCAACAATGCCCTTTCCCATATAAGGGTAGAGTGGTTGCGCATGTAAGGTTGGAATAACGGTCGCAACTCCGACCAATCCGTTTGAAAACCACACACCCCTTTTTTTTTCACTTGGCACACCACTTCGTCATCAAGTGGTCACCCATCTCTTCATCTCCCTCGGGCATAAGTGGCACCCGATGGGGTTTTCGAAAATACTTTTGAAATCACTTTGCCTCTCTCATCATGCACAACCCATCCCATTTATGTAGCACCTACATTTGCATCCTAGCTACTACCCACCGCATAGCCCTCATAAAAGGTAGGGCCATGCACCGTGCAAGTGTCAACGAGAGATGTAATCGTGGCAACCACCTACGTGGTTCACCATCCCGTCATGATTCCAATGCATCATCGATAAAGAGCTAAAAATGACATGCATGTAAAAGGGGGCATCATAGTCATGGTCAAAGGGCTGCTTGCCTTGGTTGGCTTGGTCTTCAAAGTCTTCCGGCACTGCTCCTCCTTCTTCCTCAGCTACCTCGTCAAATACGGGATCTATCGTTGCAAGAAAACAACGGAAAAAAATAAGGCAATAATAAAAACAGAAAAGTCAAAGTGCTCTGAAAAATGTCAACTTAATTTTGTAAAATACTAGGAGGAAAACTAGGAAGGGGGCAACTTTTGGTTTTGGTTCTGGAGTAGCAAAATAGGAGTTATGGATTTTCAAAGGCTCATTTAAATGCCAAAACCCACATTTAAATATTTACAGAAAAGGAAAAGTGATTGGATCTGCATGAAAGTTGTACCAATAAATAGATTGCAATATTCTAGGAATTTAGAAATTGGAATCACTGCATTTGGATTAGTATTCTGCCCTGTGGAATTTTTGGAAATACAATGTAAAAGAAAAGGGGAAATGGCGCTGTACATCGGGCCGAGGGGCCACAAGAGCAGCAGGCCTGTGGGGAAACCCAGCCCACGCGGCTGCCACGCCAAGGCGTAAAGGGCTAGTACGCCGCCGACGGCATACAAGCCAAGACGTTTAAACCCGACGGTGGATCCCACCCGTCGTATGCGGAGGTCGACCAGCCGCCCCACGGGCGCCGTCGCTACCTCCGCCGAGGCGACGCGAAGCTTCGCGGCGGCGATACAGGCACGGAAGCGGAGCGGAGGCTACCGCTGGATTCAGCAAGGAGTCGCGGATCGGTGGTGGTGGAGATGGTCGCCGGGTGGCTCTGCCACGGCGACGAGGTCCCAAGGGCGGAGGTGCCGGGTGCCGGTGGCTCCGGCCGTTCCCAGCTGCAAAACGAGGGGGAAAACGAGGGGAAGGCATCAGTGAGGTGAGGGGAGGCCGAATCGAGGGAGAAACAGAGCGGAGGGGGCCTGTACCCGCAGATCGACGGCGACCCGAGGCGGCGGAGCTCGAGCTCGATCTCGAGCTCGGGCGGCTCTGGAGCGAAGGGGGTGGATCCAGGGGTGGATTGAGTGTGCGGGAGAGCGACAGGAAGGAAGAGGAGGGCTCGGGAACGCCTTAAGTAGGCTGGCCGCGGTTCACCGTGGGCGTGGCCTACGGGCACCCGCGGGATTCGCTCTGGAGGTCGAGGGGGAGGAGTAGGAGCTGTCCACGGCGCTCGTGGGAATGGAGTAGGGCGCCAGGGGGAAGGAGAGAGAGCAAGGGGGCTCTGGCGTCCGCGCGTGTGAGGCTGGCCATTGGCCGAGCCGGGCGGCGTCGGGCACGCGCTGCAGGAGGGGAGAGAGAGGGGGAGACAGAGGGGGCGGCACGGCGCAGGCAGCAGACGCCGAGGCACATCACCGGCGCAATGGGATGGCACGAACGGTCGGGAGGCGCGGCGTCGTGGCTCGGCCGCCATCAGAAGGCAGCCAGAGAGCAGGCTTTGGCCGGCATGCGGCGCTGCGTGCTCTGCCGTGTCCACTTGCGTCTGGAAGCTGCAGCAGCATGGGACAAGACCATAGATAGGCTGGGATGCCCTGGGTGCGTAAGGAGAGAGGGAAGCTGGGAGAGGAGAGAAAATGCTGTCCAGAGAGGACAAACTTGATTCCCCCCTTCCTTCACATTGTTTCTTGGGTAGAAATGTGTCCGGTGTGATGAGGGAAGTGAGGAGGGGTTGTGGCAAGGAGATTAACTCATGGAGATTTGTGAAAGTGGCAAAAAGAGGCCTTTTAGCATTTTGCCAGAAGGTGTTTGATGGAGTTTTGGTTAAGTTAATGATCCTCACTGGCCAAGATACCCCAAGGGGTGAAATGTCACATAAATATAGGGCCTTCCACCCATTTTGAGCTTACTTGGACAAAGTTGCCAATGCAACTTTTGCAAACCCTAGAAATGGACAGAAATGGGTTTGTGTAGATCCAGTGGACTAAATCATTTCTCCTTGATGTGCCACTTGGTGTGGTAGCCTTATTTGGTCATATGATCAGGTTCACCAAAGTTGGAGTCTTGGAGAAAAAGTTGGTAGTGCAAAGTGGTTCAAACTTGATTTTGGTCAGAGAGGGTTTTGAGGCACTTTGACCAAGGTTTCCTCTTCTCCAACCTGTGCCATTTGGTCCAGTTGCATCATTAGACCAATGAAGCATGTCCACCAAATTTGAGCACATTTGGACATACTTGGCAATGTAAAGTTGATCAAACTTTAGATTGGACAGAAATGGTTTTGAGGGGTTTTGATGGTGTTATCTTGTTCTCCAAGTCATGAGACTTGGCAAGATCAACAGATATGTCATATGTGACATGATAGAATTTTCCTGGAATTTTTGGAGAATATTTCCTTTGTAAATATTTCATAAGCTTGAAATATCCAGAAAGGGTTTTAGAGGGGTTTGACCAATATTTTGAACATGACCATGTGTTGAAACTCTTATATATGGACAATATATGTCCTATGAGCTTCTCTAAATTTTGTCAAATATTTTTGAAACAGAAAATAATTATTTCCTATTAAAGACCATTCCTGGCCTTAAGAAAAAGCCTTTAAATAAAATAGAACAAGAACTTTTAAAATTATACTTTTGTGGTTCTGGGCATCCTATATCTAATAGGAGTCAAATATATTTTTGGAAAGATTTTTACTGCCCTTAATCAAGTACTTGCATTGCAATACTCAATTCGGGGTTTTTGAAAACTAATTTTAGAAAATACTTTCTCGCCAAATTATTTTTGTAGGAAAATCCCATATAGCACTATTCACATGGCATGGTCATTGGTCAGGAGCTTGGGGTAGGGAGATGAAGTATAGAGGGTAGAGTAGTTGACTTCAAGAAGCACTTGAAAAGAAACACAGAGAGAAAACCAACTCCAAACAAAAGCCAAATAATGCAAAAGTTTTTGTTGGTCCAAATTTTCATGCTTCATTGATAAAAATGAAATGTTACAAAATGCAGGGTGTGACAGACCTACCCCCCTTACAAGAATCTCGTCCCCGAGATTCCTAAACTAGGCTTGAAAGAGGTACGGAAATTCGGATCTAAGGTAGTCTTCACGCTCCCAAGTTGCTTCTGCTTCGGTGTGATTGCTCCACTGGACTTTGAAGTACTTGATGGTGCGGCTTCGAGTGTGTCGCTCAGCCTCATCCAGAATGCAGATGGGCGCTCACGATACGCCAAATCAGGTTGAAGATCAATGGCTTGGTGATTGACGCCTTTGTAGAGGTCGGGCTTGTCGGAACTTGGAGACACTTCGGAGTTGTGACACGTGGAACACGTTGTGCACATCGAAAGTTCGTGGAAGTTCCAACTGGTAAGCCACTTCTCCCGCCTCTCGGTGATCTTGAAGGGCCAATGTATCTCGGTGCGAGCTTTCCTTTGACATGAAAGCGCTGGGCTCCTTTGAGAGGGGTGACCGGAGATAGACATGGTCTCCGACTCGGAAGTTTATGTCTCGCGACGTGAGTCTCAGATAGCTCTTCCGCCTCGACTTGGCAGACTTGAGACGCTCTCGGACAAGCTGGACTTGCTCTTCGCTTCACGAAGGATATCAGCCCAAAGACAAGTCCTTCTCCGCCTCCGACCAGTTGAGGGGTGTACGACACTTCCGCCCAGATAACACCTCAAATGGTGCCATCCGAGGCTGGCACGATAACTGCTGTTGTAAGAGAACTCGGCGAAAGGGAGGCAATCTTCCCACTTAGCTCCATAAGCTAAGACACGTGCTCGGAGCATATCTTCGAGTATTTGATTCACTCGCTTCGGTCGACCCCGGTGCTGTGGGTGGAAAGCAGTGCTGAAGGACAACTTGGTCCCCATGGCCTCCTGGAACTTCTTCCAAAACCTTGAGGTGAACTGGGTTCCTCGATCTGACACAATCTCCTTGGGAACACCATGGAGGCTCACGACTCGGTTGATGTAGAGACTGGCTAACTGGTTCCCCTTGTAGGTTGTCTTGACAGGAATGAAGTGGGCCACCTTGGTCAAATGGTCAACTATGACCCAGATGGAGTCATGTCCCTTGTTTGACCTAGGTAGTCCTGTGATGAAATCCATTCCGACTTTGTCCCATTTCCACTCGGGAACCTTGAGTGGTTGGAGTAATCCAGCAGGTCGCTGATGCTCAGCTTTGACCCTCTGGCATACGTCACATTTTGCAACATAGGTGGCAATCTCCCTTTTCATCCCGTGCCACCAAAATCTTTCCTTCAGGTCTTGATACATCTTGGTGCCTCCTGGGTGGATGGAATATGGGCTGTCATGAGCTTCTTGCAAGATCAGGTTCTTGAGCTCAACCTTGTTGGGCACGCAGATGCGATTCCCAAACCACACAATTCCTTCCTCATCTTCTGTGAATCCTGAGGCTTTGCCTGCCTTGATCTTCCTCTTGATGCCTTCAATACTCTCATGCCCCTTCTGAGCTTTCTTGATGTCATCCATCAAGGTAGGCTTAACTTCGATGTTGGCCAAGAATCCTGGTGCAACCAGTTCCAACCCAAGCTTTCAAGTTCTTCATACAAAGGCGGGTAGCTTGTGCTTCAAAGATAGCATTCAAGGAGCAAGCCTTCTGCTCAACGATCTGCTACCACATTAGCCTTTCCAGGTGGTATTGAACACCGAGGTCATAATCTTTATCAACTCCAGCCATCTTCTCGCCTCATGTTCAATTCCTCCGAGTGAAAATATACTTCAGACTTTTGTGATCCGTGTATATCTCACATCGCTTCCCCAAAAGGTAATGTCGCCAAGTTTTCGTGGCATGAACCATCGCTGCTAGCTCAAGGTCATGAGTAGCGTAGTTCTCTTCGTGAGGTCGTAATTGCCTTGAAAGGTAGGCCACGACTCTGCCTTCTTGCATCAGAACACCTCCCAGTCCGGTTCTTGACGCATCACAGTATATCACAAACTCCTTGTGTATATCTGGTGTGGCGAATCGAGCGTGGTTAGCCTCTTCTTCAGCTCCTCGAAGCTTTCTTCGCACGGCGCCCATTCAACTTCTTGTCCTTCTTCAAGAGCTGAGTCATGGGTCGGCAATGCTTGAGAATCCTTCAACGAACTTGCGGTAGTATCCCGCGAGTCCGAGGAAGCTTCTGACTTCCTTCACATTGCTCGGGGATTGCCATTCAGTCACGGCCTCAATCTTAGCAGGGTCGATCGACAATCCTCTTCGGTTAGAACATGACCCAGAATCCAACTTCACGCAGCCGAATTCACACTTGCTGAACTTGGCATACGGTTGGTGCTCTCGAAGCTTGTCTAGGACCATCCTCAAGTGTTGCTCGTGCTCTTCTTCCGACTTCGAGAAGACAAGAATGTCATCAATGAAGACAACGACGAACTTGTCCAAATATTCCATGAAGACCTTATTCATGAGATACATGAAGTAAGTGGGGCATTGGTCAATCCAAAGGACATGACCGTGCACTCATCTGAGCCATATCCGTTACTAATGCCGCCTTCGAATATCTTGGGGTCGATCTTCGTTGGTAGTACCCAGATCCGAGGTCGATCTTGGAGAACACCTTGGCCCCATTGAGTTGATCAAACAAATCTTCAATCTTGGGAAGTGGGTACTTGTTCTTGATTGTAACCTCATTGAGGGAGCGGTAGTCAATGCATAAGCGGATGGTACCGCCCTTCTTTGCTACAAACAGACAAAGCGATCCCCAAGGGGAGGCACTAGGGCGGATAAATCCTTCCTCAACTGCTCTTCCACTGCTTCTTCAACTCGCTAACTCCTCCGATCCCATTCTCATAAGGCTTCTTATAGATGGGTCCTGCTCCGGTATGAGCTCGATGACGAACTCAATGTCTCGGTCGGGAGGCATTCCGTAGCTCATCAGAAAAACATCGGGTACTCACATACTACTCAAGACTTGTTCCAACCCAACTTCGGTCAGACAGTTGACTGGTTGGCTTGAGCAGAGAGGGTTGGAGGCAATCTGACTTCGACTCCTCGATCATTGGTCATAGTGACCGTCCGGTTGGCATGATCAATCAAGCCTTGGTGCTTGCTGAGCCAATTCATTCCCAAGATCACATCCAAGCCTTGTGATTTTAGGATGATAAGGTCTGCTAGGAAGTCTACCCGCTAATGGTAATCCCGACTCCTTTACAACCTATCTTGGCTCTCATCTCTGCCCGGGGTTTGTACCACCATAGGGTTGTTTAGGGTGTAGGGTCATGCCACTCTTTAATGCAAAACTTTGGGTGACAAAAGAATGCGTGGCTCTCGAATCAAACAAAACAGATTATGGTGTTGAATTGACAAGGAACGCACCCAAAGACGACGTCCGGTCTTCCTGGGCTTCTTCCGCGGTGACATGATTCACACGACCCCGCCATTGTTGGGCAAGTTGCGGGAGCTTGGTTCCTCGGTGGCATACCACGGCCTTGTCTCGGTTCTGCGCATTGGGGCGCGGGGCGTCGGGCTTCTTGTTGGGGCAATTCTTGGAGTAGTGCCCTGGCTGTCCACATCCGAAGCAAGTGACTTGATTGGGGACGACGCCCTTGCCAGCATTGTTATTGGGGTTGTTGTAAGCTGGCCTGGGGTTGGCATACTGCTGAGGTGGATAGTTGGTGCGAGGTGCAGGAGCTCTTGGCTGCTGATAGGCTGGCTTGGCCGGGGCTGGCTGCCACGGACGAGGCTTCGTTGCCGGAGCTACCCTTGCCGATCATCTTGCGCTTACGAGTGTCATCCAAGGCACGCCGCTTGTCCTCAAGCATGAGCGCCTTTGTTCACCGGATCAGGAAAGGTCGGGCGGTCACACACAACAAGCGAGTATTGCGAGTCTGGTTAAGGCCTTCCATGAAGCGCCCCGCTTGGCAAACATCGATCTTGACATCTTGAGGGCATACCTTGAGAGAACACCGAACTTCGCATGTACTCCTTGACTGTGCTGCTACCTTGCTTCAAAGGCTCGGAACTCGCGCTTCTTGATGGCCATGAGTCCGAAGGATGTGGGCCTTGCGGAATTCCGTCTTGAAAGTGTTCCAAGTGATATCTTGCTCAACATGCATAGCCTTGAATCCATCCCACCAAGCTCTGGCAGTCCCCCCGAGACAGTGGGCAGCATACGCCACTTTGTCACGGTCCTCAGTGCATCCGACCAGTGCCAGCAGATCCTCAATGGTGCGGACCCAGTCGTCTGCATCCAGGGGTTCAGCAGTCTCGATGAAAGTGGGTGGTGCATGCTTCTTGAACTCCACTAGTGTGGAACGTCCATGGCCGTGCCCATCCGGCCGGGCGGTTGACACCGAGCAATCATCTGGAGGGCTCTTTGTGTTGGCTTGGCGCTCCTCTCGAAAGGCTTGGAGAAGCTGAGCCATATCCATGCTTGGAGGAGGTGGTGGTGGTGGAGTCTGTCCTTGGGCTTGGTCCTGGCTGGCTCCGGCCTCAGCAGAACCTCCGGCTTCTTGCGGCTGGGTAGAGGTACCAGTACGTGTTACAACAGGCATCCTGTTGGAGTGGTCAAGGTCTCATGATAGGGAACAACAATGAGGGAAAGCAGTAGAGATGGAATGCCTAGTAAGGGGGTGGTGTGACACAATTCAAGTAAAGCAAAGGCCAGAAGGGCCAAACTCATGCATTAAACCAAATGGGGAATGTAGTCGTTTACAAGTTCCCGAAGGGGAAAGTACGACTTCATCAAGCAAGTTGAAAGCAAACACAACATAACATGGTTTCATAGGAACCATTACAAAGACTCGACTTCGCAAAAGGGGTACTCGACCTATCCTACCATAGGCTACGAGCTAGCCTATCCTAGTCCTGAACGGAATCTAAGTGGTGGAATGCTCGGTCGGGTATTCTGGCTCCTCTGGGTCTTCCTCCTCATCATCATCTGTCTCGGTCTCCTCATCGCTCGAGGAAGTGGAGGAGTGAAGGAGCTGAACACGGCGCTGCTTTGCTGGTGGCGTCTTGAAGAGGTTGCGGTACTCCTTTGCCGTCATACGGCGTGGCTGAGGTGCTCCCTCGGCAGCTGCGACCTGTGGGGGTCGTCCGCCTCGGTAAGCTACCGGGCCGTCCGTGGGTGCTCCATCCTTCTTGATCTTGTCCGCCTTGCCGAACTATGCGGAGGAGCTCCTTGGTCTCGCTGGAGTTCCTCCAAGCTCCGTCGACTCGAGGCTGTGTGCTGTGCGGGCTGTCGGCACACAAGCTGAAGTAGGTGCGAAGCGGAGAGGAAGTCCCTCGTCCAAGGGTGGTGCTGGTGCGCTGCTCTCGTCGTCACCTTCCTTACGATAAGGCAGGTAACGAGTGGCTGGCTCTCTTGCCATCTCTGGCAGGAGATCCCGGAGGCGAGTCAGTGCCTTGAGGGCAGCAGTCTCCACGGCGAGAAGCAGTGTCGCCATCTGGGGTCCCTCAAAGAACCAGCTCGTCGGGGCGTCATTCGCCCTCACGACTATCTCCACGTGATACTCCTTCTTGGTGCTGTCGACCCAGTGCTCGTGGTAGGAGAAGGTGGGGACTCGAGTGAACTGGCACTTCCTGAGGCTATCCTCAAGAAGCACGGGAAACCCAGTGGTCAGGAGGTCCTCGGGTACGGCGGCCATCTACAAAAAGTGGAAGGGGAAGGGTCAATAAAGGAATGTGACCTGTGTTTGGGATGCTAACATAAAACATAGGTATATGGGTAATCTAGGGGATAGTCTCGCTCTAACTAACATCCATGCTAACTAAGGCTTCCTATAGTCAGGATGGCTCTGGTACCAGCTCTGTGGGGACCCCGACTTGCAAGTCGTGATCACCGAATGCACGTGTACAGTGATCCCAGAGATCAATGCTCACTGAACACACAGAAGCTAAATAACAAGAGTCTTACATCCATACATACCGTCTTACACAAATAGTGACCATCACGGTCAAGTCTTACATCGATAAAGCCTTAAGGGCTGAACATCAAATGAAACATAGCAGCGGAAACATCATCGATAAGTAGAACCCATGCCATCTGCCTTAACCCTACAGGCATTCTGACTGGGAAAACGTCCTAGTTCGCACGATCGTCTCCAAAGAACTCTCCTTCGAATTCCGGTTCTTCCATGCCTGGTCAATTAAATAACCAGTGGCAAGCCAATGAGTACTTTGAATGTACTCGCAAGCAACCCATGATTTGGTTCAAGGTACAGTAATGCATGACGTAGGTAAAGTTTTGCGTAAAGCTAGTTTTGCGTGCAATGTCATGTTCAACATCCTATAAAGCATGCATCAAGGGAATTCAAGTAACCATAAGAACAGGTCACAGATATCAACATAAATAGAATGGGCACCAACCCATTTATCATAAACGGAGTGGGCACCAACCCATCTCAATCGTGTCAAGTCCTGGACTTGATCCATAACAACACCATCATCTCTCACACACCGGGTTTGAAAACAAGTGGACGTAGCCCAAGAGCGGTTACCCAACTGTCCATGACCGTGGACACGGCTATTCGAATAGTTTTACACTCTGCAGAGGTTGCACACTTTACCCACTAGATCCGGGGAACTTCCGTGTCAAACCACGACCCGCGGTACCTCAAGTACCCGGGGTAAGCACCCGATCACCGCCTTTCCCTAGACGACACTAACAAGGAGTCCACTCGATTGGCAGTAACCCCCGTGCCCGACATTTCAACATTATTTCCATGGAGCCTTGCTCCTTTTCCATCACATACCACTGGCACGGGTACCAACGGTGTGTCCGGTGCCCCATAAAGATGGTCATGGTCGCCCTACCTGGCACGACCCCGTCCCAAGAGAGAGCACCAACTCTCCCCCGTCACTAATAATGCGGGCTCCAAGCTAGTATCGGTCTAGGTACTCAACAATGCCCTTTCCCATATAAGGGTAGAGTGGTTGCGCATGTAAGGTTGGAATAACGGTCGCAACTCCGACCAATCCGTTTTGAAAACCACACACCCTTTTTTCACTTGGCACACCACTTCGTCATCAAGTGGTCACCCATCTCTTCATCTCCCTCGGGCATGAGTGGCACCCGATGGGGTTTTCGAAAATACTTTTGAAATCACTTTGCCTCTCTCATCATGCACAACCCATCCCATTTGCGTAGCACCTACATTTGCATCCTAGCTACTACCCACCGGCATAGCCCTCATAAAAAGGTAGGGCCATGCACCGTGCAAGTGTCAACGAGAGATGTAATCGTGGCAACCACCACGTGGTTCACCATCCCGCCATGATTCCAATGCATCATCGATAAAGAGCTAAAATGACATGCATGTAAAAGGGGCATCATAGTCATGGTCAAAGGGCTGCTTGCCTTGGTTGGCTTGGTCTTCAAAGTCTTCCCAAGACTGCTCCTCCTTCTTCCTCAGCTACCTCACAACACGGGATCTATCGTTGCAAGAAAACAACGGAAAAAATAAGGCAATAATAAAACAGAAAAGTCAAAGTGCTCAAAAATGTCAACTTAATTTTGTAAAATACTAGGAGGAAAACTAGGAAGGGGCAACTTTTGGTTTTGGTTCGAGTAGCAAAATAGGAGTTATGGATTTTCAAAGGCTCATTTAAATGCCAAAACCCACATTTAAATATTTACGTAAAAGGAAAAGTGATTGGATCTGCATGAAAGTTGTACCAATAAATAGATTGCAATATTCTAGGAATTTAGAAATTGGAATCACTGCATTTGGATTAGTATTCTGCCTGTGGAATTTTTGGAAATACAATGAAAAGAAAAGGGGAAATGGCGCTGTGCCCATCGGGCCGAGGGGCCACAAGAAGAAGCAGGCCTGTGGGGAAACCCCAGCCCACGCGGCTGCCACGTCGAAGGCGTAAGGGAAATAGCACGCCGCCGACGATTGGCTGCACAAGACGTTTAAACTCGACGGTGGATCCCACCCGTCGTAGGCGTGAGGTCGACCACCGGCCCCACGGCGGCCGTCGTCTACCTCCGCCAGAGGCGACGCGAGCTTCGCCGGCGGCGATCTGAGGCACGGAAGCGGAGCGGAGGCTACCGCTGGATTCAGCAAGGAGTCGCGGATCCGGTGGTGGTGGAGATGGTCGCCGGGTGGCTGCTGCCCGGGCGACGAGGTCCCGCGGGCGGAGGTGCCGGGTGCCGGTGGCTCGGCCGTTCCCAGCTGCAAACGAGGGGAAAACGAGGGAAGGCATCGGTGAGGTGAGGAGGCCGAATCGAGGGAGAAACAGAGCGGAGGGGGCCTGTACCAGCAGATCGACGGCGACCGAGGCGGCGGAGCTCGAGCTCGATCTCGAGCTCAAGGCGGCTCGAGCGAAGGGGTGGATCCAGGTGGATTGAGTGCGGAGAGCGACAGGAAGGAAGAGGAGGGCTCGGGAACGCTTAAGTAGGCTGGCGCGGTTCACCGTGGGCGTGGCTCTACGGCACCAAGGGATTCGCCTGGAGGTCGAGGGGGAGGAGTAGGAGCTGTCCACGGCGCTCGTGGGAATGGAGTAGGGCGCCAGGGGGAAGGAGAGAGAGCAAGGGGGGCTCTGGCGTCCGCGCGTGTGAGGCTGGCCATTGGCCGAGCCGGGCGGCGTCGGGCACGCGCTGCAGGAGGGGAGAGAGAGGGGGAGACAGAGGGGGCGGCACGGCGGCGTGCAGCAGACGCCGAGGCACATCAGCCGGCGCGATGGGATGGCACGAAACGGTCGGGAGGCGCGGCGTCAGGGCTCGGCCGCCATCAGAAGCGCTCAGAGCAGGCTTTGGCCGGCATGCGGCGCGCTGCGTGCTCTGCCGTGTCCACTTGCGTCTGGAAGCTGCAGAAGATGGGACAAGACCATAGATAGGCTGGGATGCCCCTGGGTGCGAGAGGGAGAGAGGGAAGCTGGGAGAGAGGAGAGAAAATGCTGTCCAGAGAGGACAAACTTGATTCCCCCCTTCCTTCACATTGTTTCTTCGGGTAGAAATGTGTCCAGGTGACAGAGGGAAGTGAGGAGGGGTTGTGGCAAGGAGATTAACTCATGGAGATTTGTGAAAGTGGCAAAAAGAGGCCTTTTAGCATTTTGCCAGAAGGTGTTTGATGGAGTTTTGGTTAAGTTAATGATCCTCACTGGCCAAGATACCCCAAGGGGTGAAATGTCACATAAATATAGGGCCTTCCACCCATTTTGAGCTTACTTGGACAAAGTTGCCAATGCAACTTTTGCAAACCCTAGAAATGGACAGAAATGGGTTTGTGTAGATCCAGTGGACTAAATCATTTCTCCTTGATGTGCCACTTGGTGTGGTAGCCTTATTTGGTCATATGATCAGGTTCACCAAAGTTGGAGTCTTGGAGAAAAGTTGGTAGTGCAAAGTGGTTCAAACTTGATTTTGGTCAGAGAGGGTTTTGAGGCACTTTGACCAAGGTTTCCTCTTCTCCAACCTGTGCCATTTGGTCCAGTTGCATCATTAGACCAATGAAGCATGTCCACCAAATTTGAGCACATTTGGACATACTTGGCAATGTAAAGTTGATCAAACTTTAGATTGGACAGAAATGGTTTTGAGGGGTTTTGATGGTGTTATCTTGTTCTCCAAGTCATGAGACTTGGCAAGATCAACAGATATGTCATATGTGACATGATAGAATTTTCCTGGAATTTTTGGAGAATATTTCCTTTGTAAATATTTCATAAGCTTGAAATATCCAGAAAGGGTTTTAGAGGGGTTTGACCAATATTTTGAACATGACCATGTGTTGAAACTCTTATATATGGACAATATATGTCCTATGAGCTTCTCTAAATTTTGTCAAATATTTTTGAAACAGAAAAATAATTATTTCCTATTAAAGACCATTCCTGGCCTTAAGAAAAAGCCTTTAAATAAAATAGAACAGTAACTTTTAAAATTATACTTTTGTGGTTCCTGGGCATCCTATATCTAATAGGAGTCAAATATATTTTTGGAAAGATTTTTACTGCCCTTAATCAAGTACTTGCAGTGCAATACTCAATTCAGGGGTTTTTGGAAAACTAATTTTAGAAAATACTTTCTGGCCAAATTATTTTTGTAGGAAAATCCCATATAGCACTATTCACATGGCATGGTCATTGGTCAGGAGCTTGGGGTAGGGAGATGAAGTATAGAGGGTAGAGTAGTTGACTTCAAGAAGCACTTGAAAAGAAACACAGAGAGAAAACCAACTCCAAACAAAAGCCAAATAATGCAAAAGTTTTTGTTGGTCCAAATTTTCATGCTTCATTGATAAAAATGAAATGTTACAAAATGCAGGGTGTGACAGTGGAGAAGACAAAAAAAGGAGAAAGTCTCACATTTACGAGGATAATCAACGGGCTATGGAGATGCCCATCAATTGATGTCAACATGAGGAGTAGGGATTGCCATGCAACGGATGCACTAGAGCTATAAATGTATGAAAGCTCAACAAAATTAAACTAGTGGGTGTGCATCCAACTTGCTTGCTCACGAAGACCTAGGGCATTTGAGGAAGCCCATCCTAGGAATATACAAGCCAAGTCCTATAATGAAAAATTCCCACTAGCATATGAAGGTGACAACATATGAGACTCACTATATGAAGAACATGGTGCTACTTTGAAGCACAATATATGAGACTTGCTATATGAAGAACATGGTGCTACTTTGAAGCACAAGTGTGGAAACAGAGATAGTAACATTGCCCCTTTTTATTTTTTTATTTTTTTATTTTCCTTTTTTTGGGCCTTTCTTTCCTTTGCCTTTTTTTCTTTGGCCTTTTTTCTTGGGGACAATGCTCTAATAATGATGATCATCACACTTTTATTGATTTACAACACATGAATTACAACTCAAAACTAGAACAAGATATGACTCTATATGAATGCCTCCGGCAGTATACCGGGATGGGCAATGAATCAAGATTGACATGGATGAAAATTTATGCAAAGTGGCCTTGCCACAAATACGATGTCAACTACATGAGCATGCAATGGCAATATGACAATAGTAATGCGTGTCATGATGATAAACGGAACGGTGGAAAGTTGCATGACAATATATCTTGGAATGGCTATGGAAATGCCATAATAGGTAGGTATGGTGGCTGTTTTGAGGAAGATATAAGGAGGTTTATGTGTGATAGAGCGTATCGTATCATGGGGTTTGGACGCACCGATGAAGTTTGCACCAACTCTCAAGGTGAGAAAGGGCAATGCACGGTACCGAAGAGGCTAGCAATGATGGAAAGGTAAAAGTGCGTATAATCCATGGACTCAACATTAGTCAAAAGAACTCATATACTTATTGCAAAAATCTAGAAGTCATCAAAAACAAAGCACTACGCGCATGCTCCTAGAGGGATAGATTGGTAGGAAAAGACCATCGCTCGTCCGCGACCGCCACTCATAAGGATGCACAATCCAAGGACACTTCATGTTTCAAATTTGTTACACAACTTTAACCATACATGCATGCTACGGGACTTGCTAAATTTAACAGAAGCATTTTTTAAATTCATAATCACCCAACTAGCATGACTTTAATATCACTACCTCCATATCTCACAACAATTATCAAGTATCAAGTTTATCATAGCATCCAATTCACCTCCTATGATAGTTTTTATTATACCCAACTTGGATGCCTACCATTCTAGGACCAATTTTATGACCATAGAAAATACCATGCTGTTCTTAAATACTCTCAAAATAGTACAAGTGAAGCATGAGAGACTAGCAATTTCTACAAAATTAAGCCACCGCCATGCTCTAAAAGATACAAGTGAAGCACTAGAGCAAAAACTATCTAGCTGAAAAGATATAAGTGAAGCACATAGAGTATTCTAATAAATTCCAATCAAGTGGGCTTCTCCCAAAAGGTGTGTACAGCAAGGATGATTGTGGAAAACTAAAAAGCAAATACTAGTATCATGCACGACGCTCCAAGCAAAACACATATCATGTGGCGAATAAAAATATAGCTCCAAGTAAAGTTACCAATGAACGAAGACGAAAGAGGGGATGCCTTCCCGGGGCATCCCCAAGCTTAGGCTTTTGGCTATTCTTGAATATCTTGGGATGCCTTGGGCATCTCCAAGCTTAGGCTCTTGCCACTCCTTATTCCATAGTCCATCAAATCTTTACCCAAAACATGAAAACTTCACAACACAAAACTCAACAGGAAATCTCATAAGCTCCGTTAGTGAAAGAAAGCAAAACCACCACATAAGGTACTGTAATGAACTCATTATTTATTTATTTTGGTGTTAAACCTACTGTATTCCAAGTTCTCTATGGTCCATTCCATTTAATACTAGCCATAGATGCATCAAAATAAGCAAACAACACACGAAAAACAGAATCTGTCAAAAACAGATCAGTCTGTAGAAATCTGTAACCTACGAATACTTATGGAACTTTAAAACTCCTACCAAAATAGGAAGCCCTGGGAAATTTGTCTATCGATCATCAGCAAAAAGAATCAACGCAAAAGAAAGTTCCTGTGATTTAACAAAACTAATTTCGTGCGCGCAAAGTTTCTGTTTTTCAGCAGAATCAAATTAACTATCACCATAGGTTATCCTATAGGTTCTTCTTGGCACAAACACTAATTAAAACATAAAAACACATCTAAACAGAAGGTAGATGCAAAATTTATTACTAAAAAGAAACAAAAACAAAAAACAAAAATAAAATTGGGTTGCCTCCCAACTAGCGCTATCGTTTAACGCCCATAGCTAGGCATAAAATCGAGGATAGATCTAAGTAGTGCCATCTTTGGCACTTGGAAAGAAAAGAGCAAATTTCCTGTCTATGGCATTCATCCTTATGTTTCGGGAAAGCACATTGCCATTAATGGAGGAATTAAGATTAAGCATGTTACGGAAATTTGCATCTAGACTAGATTTCATCTCTTTGATAATTTCGTTTTGATAGAAGCATAAGAGGGTGGTAGATTCAACCTTATCATTCATGGCGTACCCAAATATAGTTTTCATTCTTTCATAGGTATCTATAGTATCCCCTACAAGAGAACCTTCTTCAAAAATAGAATCTAGAACTTGCTTGAAAGAAGCGGGCAAGCCAACATAGAAACTTTTTAAGTGAACCTCAATTTGATATTGTGGTAGATAGCTAGCCTGAATCCTTAATAACATATCCCAAGCATCTTTTAAAGACTCATCAAGTAAATAATGAAAAATTCCAGAGTCATCTTCATCAAACTTATTTAAGCTCACATTGGTGACCCCGGTGGGACTTTCCATAGCATAATTATTTATGAGCTTAGAGAGGATAGAGGGGCTATCCAAGGTACTAGAACCCCGGAAATGACCCTTAGTTCTTTTTAATTCAGCCATGGCAATGGAAAGGCAAACGGAAAAGAGAGAGGAGAACAAGATTGGGAAAGAGAGGGCAAATAAAACGGAAAGGGTGAAGTGGGGGAGAGGAAAACGAGAGGCAAATGGCAAATAATGTAAATGCGAGGGAGATGAGTTTGTGATGGGTACTTGGTATGTCTTGACTTGAGCGAAGACCTCCCCGGCAACGGCGCTAGAAATCCTTCTTGCTATGTTTTTATAATATAGATTGGAAAAGTAAAGATGCAAATAAAAGTAGATTGAAAGCTTATATGATAAAAGATAGACCCGGGGGCCATAGGTTTCACTAGTGGCTTCTCTCAAGATAGCATAAGTATTACGGTGGGTGAACAAATTACTGTCGAGCAATTCATAGAAAAGCGAATAATTATGAGATCATCTAGGCATGATCATGTATATAGGCATCACGTCCGTGACAAGTAGACGGACTCCTTCCTGCATCTACTACTATTACTCCACACATTGACCGCTATCTAGCATGCATCTAGAGTATGAAGTTCATAAGAACAGAGTAATGCATTAAGAAAGATGACATGATGTAGAGGGATAAACTCATGCAATATGATATAAACCCCATCTTTTTATCCTCGATGGCAACAATACAATACGTGCCTTGCTGCCCTAACATCCTTTGGGAAAGGACACCGCAAGATTGAACCCAAAGCTAAGCACTTCTCCCATTGCAAGAAAGATCAATCTACTAGGCCAAACCAAACTGATAATTCGAAGAGACTTGCAAAGATAAGTCAATCATACATAAAAGAATTCAGAGGAGATTCAAATATTTCTCATAGATAAACTTGATCATAAACCCACAATTCATCGGATCTCGACAAATACACTGCAAAAGAGTTACATCGAATAGATCTCCACAAGAGAGGGGGAGAACATGGTATTGAGATCCAAAAAGAGAGAAGAAGCCATCTAGCTAATAACTATGGACCCAAAGGTCTATGGTAAACTACTCACAACTCATCGGAGGGGCTATGGTGTTGATGTAGAAGCCCTCCATGGTCGATTCCCCCTCGGTGGAGCGCCGACGAAGGCTGCAAGATGGGATCTCGCAGATACAGCAGGTTACGGCGGTGGAAATTGTTTTTCATTGGCTCCCTGGATGTTTTCGGGGTACATGGGTATATATAGGAGGAAGAAGTACGTCGGTGGCCGCCCGAGGGGCCCACGAGATAGGGGGCGCGCCCTGTAGGGGTGGGCGCGCCCTCCACCCTCGTGGCTGCCTCGGCTACTTCTTGACTTGCACTCCAAGTCCTCTGGATCACGTTCGTTCCAAAAATCACGCTCCCGAAGGTTTCATTCCATTTGGACTCCGTTTGATATTCCTTTTTCTTCGAAATACTGAATTAGGCAAAAAAACAGCAATACGGGTTGGGCCTCCGATTAGTAGGTTAGTCCCAAAAATGATATAAATGTGTAAAATAAAGCACATAAAAATCTAAAAGGGGTAATATAATAGCATGGAATAATCAAAAATTATAGATACATTGGAGACGTATCACCCGACCCCGCGCATACCTTAGTCATCGCTGACTCGACCGGAGACCAGGACAAGGCCAGGGGGTGTGGGGCTTCATGGTCAGTTAGGCTCCTGAGTCGTGATGCTCAGGAGTCTCCCTTGACGTGCAAACAGCTTATAGGTAGGAGATGCAAGAATAGGCCTTAGTGTTCTATGTCGGCAGGGCCCGACCCCGCGCATACCTCACCCGCCGCTGACTCGACCGGAGACCAGGACGAGCCAGGGAGTGAGGGGCTACGTGAGCAGTTAGGCCCTTCAGTTGCAATGCCCAAGGGTCCCCCTTGACGCTCAAACAACCTTAGGAGAGGGAATACAAGAGCAGGCCTTGGCGTTCTGTGTCGGTAGGGCCCGGCCCCGCGCATACCTCAGCCGCCGCTGGCTCGATCGGAAACCAGGACGAGCCAGGGAGTGAGGGGCTACATGACCAGTTAGGCCCTTGGTTCGCGATGTGCAAGGGTCCCCCTTGACGTACGAACAGACCTCATACCTTTCCTCGCCGGG
This sequence comes from Aegilops speltoides, assembly GCA_021437245.1. NCBI lineage: Eukaryota > Viridiplantae > Streptophyta > Magnoliopsida > Poales > Poaceae > Aegilops > Aegilops speltoides. The sequence continues at coordinate 86,902,275 of CM038146.1, read as the reverse complement.
CTTTTGCTCGGGAGGGTCGCGCGACGACCAGGCCCATGGGACCTGGTGGGGCGTACGCCAGACATGACCTGAGTGCAGGCCCCGTGCCCAGCCCCCTCGCGCTACCCTCCCAGGGGGAAGACAGCGCGATGAGGCTAGGCACCGAGCTCATGGGCTCCATGAGGTTGATACGGCCTTGCAGCTGCCCTCAGTTGTTTATCACCAGCACGGAACATAGCGCTTTCGCACTTGCACAGGCATAGCCGCTCCTCGGCAGTGTCGATGGCCAGCATGGAGCATGGTGCTTCCACTGGTGCGTGGGAGGGGACTCCCTACTGCGGAGAGCCCCGGGGGCGTGTACAGCCCCGCTCTGACACGTGGCTTGCATGGCAGGGCTAGACGAGGCATGTCTGGGCACTCGTGAGCCAGCGCGGGAATCACGAGGCTCTACCTCAAGGCAGGTTGCGCCTGGTCTTGTTTCTTGTTGGTTGCGGCAATCCCGCAAGATTGTTAGGCAACTTGCACTGAACGAGCCTCCCATGTGCTCTACGTCCTCGAGCCCCGGCCCACGAGCGAGCTCAGCCGCCGCTCGTATGCCAGGTCGCGATGCCGTGGACAAGGTCAGGGGGTGAGGGCTGGAGAGCCAGTAAGAGATCCTGAGTCGCGATGCTCAGGAGCCCTGCATTTAACGTGCAAGCAAACTGCATGGGAGAAGAGGGAGCCTGTGGTGCTAGTATATGGAGCTCCGGCGATGGGTGATAATCAAGCAGGTGATAATCATAGGTAGATCAAGCATGGAAGGAAAATTAGCTTTGGTAAATGCAGAAACGATATATGCCACTGGGTCGGACCCAAGCGGCCTGGGAATGATGCAGCCCGAGGGGCGCTCCCAGCAGAGCAAGCAAAAAATGCAGAAGGATACATGCCGCAGGGACGGACCCATGCAGCCTGGGAACGATGCAGCTCGAGGGGCGCTCCCAGCTAAATGAACTTGGAGAGATTTCACCTGGTTCCGTTGTAGAAGGGATGTTGGGGCAGCTGAAGATGCATGCTGAAGGCGTAGTTCCTCACGAGCCACCGGGGCCCTGAGCCTCGAGAGGCTCCGGGGGCCCAGGCGGTTCCTTGAGGACTGTCTCCATCTCCGCCAGGACCGCGTGGTGCCTGGCCTCCTGAACCGCCAGGATGCTCCGTAGATGACGCTGGTAGGTGGCAGCCGTGTTAGGCAGGCTGAATGGCATGCGAACGTAGCTGTGCGCCGGACCCTCACAACATCCCACGCGCGAAGGCCATAAGCACTCCTGAGATGCAACCCGGTTGAGCCCTGGAATGTCAATGCAGACGCGCAGCCCACTATCCTCGCCTAGATGGGGAGCCGCGCCGCGCATGGCCCTTGCGTCTTGCAGTTCCTGTGTGGTCTTGGTGATGAACTCCTGAGCGCCGAGCACTCCTTGCTCGGTGCCCTCCTGAGGGAAACCTGCTGCAATGCATGCCTCCATGTGGTGCCCAAGCGCCTCCCTCGTGACGCTGGCAAGGTCAGAGGCCCTCCCGAAGAGAGCCCCTGAGCCCTACCCGAGGATGGCACCGAGCGCGCTTTCCTATGCACGAGAAGGAGGCGCCCCATCCATGGGCGGTGGTCCTGAGGTGGTGTTGCTGGCGACGCCGCTCTCCTGAGGCCCTTGACGCAGCAGCTGATTCTTCTTCTTGGGGACAACATCAGGTGGGTACATGATTCCTCTGGTGTCGGGGTCTTCGATTGCTGCGGCTTGGTAGGCACGTTCGAGAGAGCACACCGCATCCCTTTCTTCACAGGGGACAGTGATGATTCCGCCGCTTCTTGGCATGTTGAGGACGTTGAAGCCGTGGTGAGTCACCGCCATGAACTTGGCCAATGCTGGGTACCCGAGGATGGCATTGTATGGCAGACGGATGTGGGCAATGTCGAAGTCGATGAGCTCGGTGTGGTAGTTCTTGCGCTCTCCAAAGGTGACAGGAAGGCGGATCTTCCCTATCGGGGTGGTGGAGACGTCAGTCACTCCTGAGAAGGGCTTGGTGGGCTGTAGCTGTTCGTATGGCACTTGGAGGCTGTCGAATGTTTCGACGAACATGACGTTGAGTCCTGCCCCGCCGTCAATGAGGGTCTTGGTGACTTGAACATTGCTGATGACGGGCGAAGAGAGCATCGGGAGGGCGCAGGCAGTTGCCGCGCGCTTGAGATGGTCATCTGAGCTGAAGGTGATTATGCAATTGGACCACCTAAGCAGGCGCGTGGCCTCAAGGCTGGGGAGAGCCGCATTCACCTCACGGGCAAACTGCTTGAAGAGGTGCTGGGAGGCTGGGGCCTGCGCACCGCCCAAGATGCAGGCGATGGCGCGAGGTTCCTAGAAGCCCCCAGCCCCCTCGTCCTAGTGATGGTCCTCGTTCCTTCTTGGTCGTGGCGGTAGCGGAGGAAGACTAGCTGTCGGTGTCAAAACCGGCGGATCTCGGGTAGGGGGTCCCAAACTATGCGTCTAGGTGGATGGTAACAGGAGACAAGGGACACGATGTTTTACCTGTGTTCGGGCCCTCTCGATGGAGGTAAAACCCTACTCCTGCTTGATTAATATTGATGATATGGGTAGTACAAGAGTAGATCTACCACGAGATCAGAGATCCTAAACCCTAGAAGCTAGCCTATGGTATGATTGTTGTTCGTCCTACGGACTAAAAACCCTCCGGTTTATATAGGCACCGAAGAGGGTTAGGGTTACACAGAGTCGGTTACAATGGTAGGAGATCAACATATCCGTATCGCCAAGCTAGCCTTCCACGCCAAGGAAAGTCCCATCCGGACACGGGACGAAGTCTTCAATCTTGTATCTTTATAGTCCAGGAGTCCGGCCAATGGTAATAGTTCGGCTATCCGGACACCCCCTAGTCCAGGACTCCCTCACCAGCGTTGCCCTAAAGGTGATCCTCGCAAGCCTGATCCCTCCATGCGCCCTCGCGAGGCTGATCTTGCCAGCGGTCCTCACGAGGCCGGTCGCGCCACTCTTGACGAGGGCCGCGATCGTCCTAGCATCCCAGTCGTTGCGCTCGGGGTGTCGACCGAAGCGTCCATCTCGAATGGCCCTGAGTTCTTGGCAGTCGCTGGTGTCGTGACTATGCACGTTGTGGAAGGCGCAAAACGGACGACTGCTCCTGGATAACTCTGGGTGGTCACGGCCACGCTTCACCTCCGGCTCGGCCGCAAACACGGCCGTGCCCTTGCGCTTCACGTCCATGACCTTGGCCTTCTTGTCTTCTGGTCTGCCACCGGGAGCTCGACAAGGGAGAGGCGCCCTTCCTCGGCCCTCGTGCACTTGGTCGCCAAGTTGAATAGCTCCATAGCCATGCATAAGTCTTCATGGATAGCAAGCTCCTCCTTCATTTTGACGTCACAGACACCATCGGAGAACGCAGAGATGATGGCCTCGTCCGTCACATTGGGGATCTTGAGGTGGGCAAGGTTGAAGCGCTGGATGTACTTCTGCAGGGTTTCTCCGGGTTGCTGCTTGATGCGATGCAGGTCACTCGCGGCCGGAGGGCGGTCGCGAGTGCCTTGGAAGTTGGCGATGAAGCGGTCGCACATCTCGCCCCACGAGGAGATGGATCCCGCAGGCAAGTTCAGGAGCAATGAGCGAGCGCCATCCTTGAGAGCCATGGGAAACCAGTTCGCCATGACCTTCTCGTCGCCATTGGCCGCCTCGATGCTCAGCTCGTAGAGCTGCAAGAACTCCACAGGGCCAGGGGTGCTATCCTAACACGGCGGCAGGTCGGGCTTGAACTTTCCGGGCTAGGTGATGCTGCACAGCTCGAGGGTGAAGGCGCGACAGCCTGCCGTGGTCGCTGGAGCTCACTGTTGAGGCGGAGGTTGGTCTTGACACCCGTGCATGGCCACCACGAGCGGTGCACGGCCTTAACATGGTGGTGCAGGGAGCACAAGAGCGTCCTGCCGTGGCCGACGAACCTCACGGCAGCTTCCATCTTCACCCGCGGGCACCCGGCACAGGGGATCGCGCCGCGGGGCCGCGCATCTTGGCGCCAGAGCGCCGTCTTGATGCTGGGGTGGTGGAGGTGCTCCGTGGGCCACGTTGCCCCTGGCAGGTGGTGGGCGAGGCAACAAGAGGGATGGCGCAGGGGAGCCCCCAGCTGCACTGACGAGCTCGGTGATGCGGTTCAGCCACTCGTCGTAGAGGTCGTCGACTGGGCAGTAGCGTAGGAGCTCATGCACGGTGAGCAGCACGGCCTGCGCGTCCATGGGCACGCGACGAGCGTGGGACGACGAGCCTGCCGGAGTCAGCGACGGGGTGGCGGTGTGGCCGTCTCGCCGCATGGAGGGATGCAGCAACGAAGCTTGCTGCTCGGGTGCTGCCGGGCCGGTTGCGGCGTTGGCAGCAGGTGACAGCAAACGACGGGGAGGCCCGCCGACAGGAGCCGTCAGTGTGACGCGGGCAGCAAGGGCTGCCCGATGCTCAGTGCGGGCTCGGTGAGCGTCGGCCATGGAACTGGTGGGACGACGGAGCGTGGATTTGAAGAAAGCTCCGGCGCACCCCTACCTGGCGTGCCAAATGTTGGATCACGGGTTCTGGCAAAACCATCGAGGTTCGAACACTGGAGTGCGCACGAAGATCTCTCTCTCTCCCTCGTTGGCTAACTCGCTCAAGAATCTCACGGCCTAGCTCGACGAGCCCAAAGAACACAAGGGGACACAAGGTTTATACTGGTTCGGGCCACCGTTGCGGTGTAATACCCTACTCCAGTGTGGTGTGGTGGATTGCCTATTGGCTGAGGACGAACAGTACAAAGGGAAGAATAGCCTCCTAAGGAGAGGTGATCTTGTGTTAACTTGTGTGTGGTAAAGGATGATCTGGATCCGTCTCCTGACGAGTTGCCTCTCTATGATGGTGGCTAGTCCTATTTATAGAGGCCCGGGTCCTCTTCCCTAATATTGAGCGGGAAGGGATCCCACAACAGCCAAGTTTGAAGGGGGACAGCTAGTACAACTTATCTTGACAAAAGTGGTCTTCGCCTGCCATATGCTCTGGTGGTGACGCCGTCTTGGGCTCCATGGTGACCTCCGTCCTATTGGCCTGCTGGTCTTGGTCTTGTTGCACCGATATGGAAACCTTTGCCTGATGCCTTGGTACTGCTCGCCTGCGCTTGCCTCCTTAGCACCAAACAGGAAACGAGGACATTGTGTGTGCGGGCGCCTGCCTGGCCTTTGTCGTCATGGCTTGCGTCATGGGAACCTCATGAGGTACCCCCTTACCTTGATCTCTCCGCCCCTCGCGAACCTGCCTGGTGAGGCTGCTCTTGAGGAGGTCTTGTGTCGTCCGCCTCGCGAGGCTTGGCCCCTCGCGAGGGTCTTGAGTGTTTGCTGGCGAAGATGGGTCGTACGAAGCCGCTGGAGGAGCCACGCCGCGGGCAACCGGCAGGCAAGTCTTGGGACCCCCGTTCCCAAAACACCGACAGATAAGACAGTTAACAAAACAAACAATGCTTGAGAATAGTACTATGAAGTTTAGCAATTGTTGGACCAAAGTGTTAACTGAATATTACATTTCAGAGGACCAAACTATTATCTGAATATCAGATTGCATATTAACATTACAGAGGACAAATCACTAGAAGGAACTGGCGGTGGCCTCGAGAGAACATCACGAACTGTATTTTAAAGTAGACAACCGCGTGGCGGTGTCGATGGTGGCCTCGAAGACGAGGTGCTCCTCCAAGATCTGGCGGTCGACACACATGGTAGCCATAGCGACCTCGTTCGTGCATGCGGCCGCATGCTACTCAGCTCCATGTTATACTGCGTAAAAAATGGCTGTGGGCGGCGCTTAATTGGAGGAGGGGGCAGTGATTTCGGTGGAAGGTTCACTCCGTTGGTCGGGGCATGTGGGACGGGAAATGTGGAGGATAGTGTGGGTGGGGTGTAGATGAGGCCGCGCAGCAAGAAGAAGGGTCGCCGACGAGTAGGCGGTGCTGCAAGATGAAGGGTAGCCGGCGAGGAGGCGGCACTACAAGAAGAAGAGTCGCCGGCGAGGAGGCTGCGCTACCAGTAAGCAACTGCTACATCGTGAGCATGCGTTGGTTTTCCCTTGAAGAGGAAAGGGTGATGCAGCGAAGTAGCGTAAGTATTTCCCTCAGTTTTTGAGAACCAAGGTATCAATCCAGTAGGAGACTACATGCGAGTCACCTAGTACCTGCACAAAACATCAAGAACCTTGCAACCAACGCGATACAGGGGTTGTCAATACCTTCACATCCACTTGCAAAAGTGAGATCTGATAAACATAATAAGATAAATATTTTTGGTATTTTGTTATATAGATTGGAAAATAAAGATTGCAAAGTAAATAGTAAACTAGAATTGTAGATTGGAAACTTATATGATGTAAAGTAGACTCGGGGGCCATAGGTTTCACTAGTGGCTTCTCTCATGATAGCATGTATTACGGTGGGTGAACAAATTACTGCCGAGCAATTGATAGAAAAGTGCATAGTTATGATGACATCTAAGGAAATGATCATGAATATAGGCATCACGTCCGTGTCAAGTAGACCGAAACGATTCTGCATCTACTACTATTACTCCACACATCAACCGCTATCCAGCATGCATCTAGAGTATTAAGTTCATAAGAACGGAGTAACGCTTTAAGAAAGATGACATGATGTAGAGGGATAAACTCAAGCAATATGATATAAACTCCATCTTTTTATCCTCGATGGCAACAATACAATACGTGTCGGTTCCCTTTCTGTCACTGGGATCGAGCACCGCAAGATTGAACCCAAAGCTAAGCACTTCTCCCATTGCAAGAAAGATCAATCTAGTAGGCCAAACTAAACCGATAATTCGAAGAGACTTGGAAAGATATCAAATCATGCATATAAGAATTCAGAGAAGAACCAAATAATACTAATAGAAAATCAAGTTCATAAACCCACAATTCATCGGATCTCGGCAAACACACCGCAAAAGAGTATTACATCGAATAGATCTCCAAGAACATCGAGGAGAACTTCGTATTGAGAACCAAAGAGAGATAAGAAGCCATCTAGCTAATAACTATGGACCCGAAGGTCTGTAGTAAACTACTCACACATCATCGGAGAGGCTATGGTGTTTATGTAGAAGCCCTCTGTGATTGAATCCCCCTCTGGCAGATTGCCGGAAAAGGCCCCAAGATGGGATCTCATGGGTACAGAAGGTTGCGGCGTTGGAAAAGTGGTTTGGTGGCTCCCCTGGATGTTTTCACGGTATAAGAGTATATATAGGCGAAAGAAGTAGGTTGGTGGAGCTACGAGGGGCCCACGAGGGTGGGCGGCGTGCCCTCCTGCCTCGTGGCCGCCTCGTTGCGTCTCTGACTTCCACTCCAAGCTAGTCTCCTGGATTGCGTTTGTTCCAAGAAAGATCCTTGCGAAGGTTTCGTTCCGTTTGATATTCATTTTCTGTGAAACACTAAAATAGGCAAAAAATAGCATTTTGCACTAGGCCTTCGGTTAATAGGTTAGTCCCAAAAAATAATATAAAATAGCATATTAAAGCCCATTAAACATCCAAAACATATAATATAATAGCATGGAACAATAAAAAATTATAGATACGTTGGAGACATATCAAGCATCCCTACTTCAAGGATACTAACTAAGCAATTATGTGTATCAAAATAACATAGCTAAAGAAAGCTCATCCCTGCAAAATCATATAGTTTGGCCATGCTTCATTTTCGTCACACAAAAATGTTCTCATCATGCACAACCTTGATGACAAGCCAAGCAATTGTTTCATACTTTAGTATTCTCCAACTTTTTCAACTTTCACGCAATACATGAGCATGAGCGATGGACATAGCACTATGAGTAGAATAGAATATAATGATGGTGGTTGTGTGGAGAAGACAAAAAAGGAGAAAGTCTCACATTGACGCGACTAATCAACGGGCTATGGAGATGCCCATCATTTGATGTCAATGCGAGGAGTAGGGATTGCCATGCAACGGATGCACTAGAGCTATAAATGTATGAAAGCTCAACAAAAGAAACTAAGTGGGTGTGCATCCAACTTGCTTGCTCAAGAAGACCTAGGGCATTTTGAGGAAGCCCATCGTTGGAATATACAAGCCAAGTTCTATAATGAAAAATTCCCACTAGTATATGAAAGTGTCAAGATAAGATACTCTCTATCATGAAGATCATGGTGCTACTTTGAAGCACAAGTGTGGAAAAAGGAGAGTAACATTGCCCCTTCTCTCTTTTTCTCTCATTTTTTTATTTGGGCCTTCTCCTCTTTTTTTATGGCCTCTTTTTTTCGTCCGGTGTCTCATCCCGACTTTTGGGGGAATCATAGTCTCCATCATCCTTTCCTCACATGGGACAATGCTCTAATAATGAGAATCATCACACTTTTATTTACTTACATCTCAAGAATTACAACTCGATACTTAGAACAAAATATGACTCTATGTGAATGCCTCCGGCGGTGTACCGGGATGTGCAATGAATCAAGAGTGACATTTATGAAATAATTATGAAGGTGGCTTTGCCACAAATACGATGTCAACTACATGATCATGCAAAGCAATATGACAATGGGAGCGTGTCATAATAAACAGAACGGTGGAAAGTTGCATGGCAATATATCTCGGAATGTCTATGGAAATGCCATAATAGGTAGGTATGGTGGCTGTTTTGAGGAAGATATAAGGAGGCTTATGTGTAATAGAGCGTTTCATATCACAGAGTTTGGATGCACGGGCGAAGTTTGCACCAATTCTCGAGGTGAGAAAGGGCAATGCACGGTACCGAAGAGGCTAGCAACGATGGAAGGGTGAGAGTGCGTGTAATCCATGGAGTCAACATTAGTCATGAAGAACTCACATACTTATTGCAAAATCTACAAGTCATCAAAACCAAGCACTATACGCATGTTCCTAGGGGGATAGATTGGTAGGAAAAGACCATCGCTCGTCCCCGACCGCCACTCATAAGGAAAGTAATCATAGAACACCTCATGCTTCAAATTTGTCACACAACGTTTACCATACGTGCATGCTACGGGACTTGCAAACCTCAACACAAGTATTTCTCAATTCCACAATTACTCAACTAGGACGACTCTAATATTACCATTTTATATCTCAAAACAATTATTAAGTATCAAACTTCTCATAGTATTTAATGCACTCTATATGAAAGTTTTTATTATACCCATCTTGGATGCCTATCATATTAGGAGAAATTTTATAGCCAAAGCAAATTACCATGCTGTTCTAAAAGACTCTCAAAATAATATAAGTGAAGCATGAGAGATCAATAATTTCTATAAAATAAAACCACCACCGTGCTCTAAAAAGGTATAAATGAAGCACTAGAGCAAAATTATCTAGCTCAAAAGATGTAAGTGAAGCACATAGAGTATTCTATTAAATTTCGATTCATGTGTGTCTCTCCCAAAAGGTGAGTATATCAAGGATGATTGTGGTAAGCTAAAAAGCAAAGACTCAAATCATACAAGACGCTTGATTCGTCTCGAACGTATCTATAATTTTTTATTGTTCCATGCTATTGTATTATCTGTTTTGGAAGTTTAATGGGCTTTAATATACCTTTTTATATTATTTTTTGGACTAACCTATTAACCGAAGGCCTAGTGCAAATTGCTATTTTTTTTTGCCTATTTCAGTGTTTCGCAGAAAAGGAATATCAAACGGAATGAAACCTTCGCGAGGATCTTTTTTGGAACAGATGCAATCTAGGAGACTTGGAGTGGAAGTCAAAGAAGCAACGAGGTGGCCACGAGGCAGGAGGGCGCGCCCAGGGGGGTAGGCGTGCCCCCACCCTCGTGGGCCCCTCGTAGCCCCACTGACCTACTTCTTTCAGCTATATATACTCTTATACCCTGAAACCATCGAGGAGATCCACGAAACCACTTTTCCACCACCGCAACCTTCTGTACCCGTGAGATCCCATCTTGGGGACTTTTCCGACGACCTGCCAGAGGGGGATTCGATTGCGGAGGGCTTCTACATCAACACCATAGCCTCTCCGATGATGTGTGAGTAGTTTACCATAGACCTTCGGGTCCATAGTTATCAGCTAGATGGCTTCTTCTCTCTCTTTGGATCTCAATATAGAGTTCTCCTTGATCTTCTTGGAGATCTATTCAATGTAATTCTTTTTGTGGTGTGTTTGTCGAGATCTGATGAATTGTGGGTTTATGATCAAGATTATCTATGAGCAATATTTGATTCTTCTCTGAATTCTTTTATGCATGATTTAAATATCTTTGCAAGTCTCTTCTAATTATCAGTTTAGTTGGGCCTACTAGATTGATCTTTCTTGCAATGGGAGAAGTGCTTAGCTTTGGGTTCAATCTTGTGATGCTCGATCCCAGTGACCGAAAGGGAAACGACACATATTGTATTGTTGCCATCGAGGATAAAAAGATGGGGTTTGTATCACATTGCTTGAGTTTATCCGTCTACATCATGTCATCTTGCCCAATGCGTTACTCTGTTCTTATGAACTTAATACTCTAGATGCATGCTGGATAGCAGTAGATGTGTGGAGTAATAGTAGATGTAGAATTGTTTCAGTCTACTTGTCACGGACGTGATGCCTATGTTGACGATCATGCCTAGATATTCTAATAATTATGCACTTTTCTATCAATTGCTCGACAGTAATTTCTTCGCCCACCATAATACATGCTATCTTGAGAGAAGCCACTAGTGAAACCTATGGCCCTCGGGTCTACTTTACATCATATAAGTTTCCAATATACAATTCTAGTTTAGTATTTATTTTGTAATCTTTACTTTTCCAATCTATACAACAAAAATACCAAAAATATTTATCTTATTATCTTTATTGGATCTCACTTTTGCAAGTGGCCATGAATGGATTCAAGGGAAGACCAACGCATGCTCAAGAGGTAGCAAGAAGGATTTCTGGCGCCGTTGCCAAGGAGATCTATGCGAAGTCAAGACATACCAAGTACCCATCACAAAATCTTATCCCCCGCATTACATTATTTGCCATTTGCCTCTCGTTTGCTCTCCCCCACTTCACCTTTGCCTTTTCTTCGCCTTCTTCCCATATGTATCTTTGTTTGTGTTTCCATGTGCCTTCTATTTGTTTGCATCTTTTCTTGCTAAAAATCTATTGATATGGATCCACTTAAAGTGTTCTACTTGGATCATCTTCGATCCTTATGCACTCGTGCTGAAACCCCAACTAGCCTAGTTGATGGGAAATCTTTAGATGAGCATGCTCATTTTGTGTGTCTCCGTTTGTCTGAAAAAGGGACACTCTTATGGGATCAAATAAACAAATTGCTATGTTATGCTTGGAATCTTTGTGAAATTTATGATTTTACTTGTTGCTCTAAGAACACTAAAAATTGTCTCCCCTACCTAAGTGAGTTTAATGATAGTGAAATCTTATCTTCTTATGCAAAGGGTGTTTATAGTTACTACGATATTGAACAAATTAAAGAATTTGTTGCTTTTTAGGGTGCCTATGAAGTTCCTTCTTTGATTGAAAAGTATGATATTACTCTCTATGAATCTGAAAATTGACATACTTAAATATTGCTATGAAAACTATGCTCATAATGTCTATGTCAAAGAATTTATTGAAAGAATGACCATTGCTTTGGAAGAAAATAATGATATGCATGAATCTATAGATAATTATGATTCCGATGATTTGATTGAAATATCCCTTGATGAACATGATGCTTGCTATTCTTGTGGCCATGATGCCTATATTTATGAAGATGAATTTGCTATAGTTCCTTATGTTAAACATGAGATCGTTGCTATTGCACCCATACTTGATAGTTCCTTCGATGAAAAGCATGATTGCAATAATGTTATTATAAATTCTCTTAACGTCAATTGTGTTAATGAATTGCAAAACCTCAAGCTTGGGGATGCTAGTTTTGCTATGACTACTATTTGTTGCAATGATCATCATTGGGGTGATTCTTCTTATGATCTTGAAAATTTATTTAAGCCCCATGATAAATATGAGATTGATAATAATGTTTGCAATAATATTGCAAGTGGGTTTGGAAGAGTGTCAACTTTATATCCCACATATTTGGAGAATGTTCAATCTTATGAAGTTTTTGATAAAAGTGGGTTTGGAGAGGTCATGACTTTAGTTAATGTTAACCCACTATTTTGGAAGAGTGTCAACTTTGCATTCATGTGGATCGTGTTAAGATTATGTTTTGTGATAGCTATATTGTTGAATTTGCTTATGATCCTACATGTAATTATTCTTAGAGAGGAAAATATGGTTGTAGAAATTTTCATGTTACTAAATTACCTCTCGTTATGTTGAGATTGCTATTGTTTCTTTCCGCTTCCTTGCATATGCTAGTTTTTGCTTGACTTGATAATTTGTTTGCCTATAAGATGCCTATGCATAGGAAGTATGTTAGACTTAGATGTGTTTGTCATGATTTTATGATGCTCTCTTTGTGCTTCAAATCTTATCTTTTATGTGGGAATCATTGAAATCATCATGCCTAGCTAGGGGCGTTAAACGATAGCGCTTGTTGGGAGGCAACCCAATTTTATTTTTCTTCCGTGATTTTTGTTTCTGTTTAGTAATAAATAATTCATATAGCTTCTGTTTAGATGTGGTTTTACGTTTTAATTAGTGTTTGTTCCAAGTAGAACCTTTGGGAAGACTTGGGTGAAGTCTTTATGATCTTGCTGTAAAAAACAGAAACTTTTGCGCTCACGAGATTAGCTGCCAGTTTTTACTGCAGAGTGATTTTAGGTTGATTCTTTTTGCAGATGATTAATAGAGAAATTCTTCACATCCACCAATTTATTTCAGAATTTGTGGAGTTACAGAAGTATATGTTTGATACAGATTATTACATACTGTTCTGTTTTTGACAGATTCTGTTTTTCGTGTGTTGTTTGCTTATTTTGATGAATCTATGGTTAGTATCGGGGGGTATCAACCATAGAGAAGTTGGAATACAGTAGGTTTAACACCAATATAAATAAGTAATGAGTTAATTACAGTACCTTAGAGTGGTGATTTGTTTTCTTACAGTAACGGAGCTCATGAGATTTTCTGTTTAAGTTTTGTGTTGTGAAGTTTTCAAGTTTTTGGGTAAATATTTGATGGATTATGGAACAAGGAATGGCAAGAGCCTAAGATTGGGGATGCCCAAGGAACCCGAAGGTAAAATTTAAGGACAACAAAAAGCCTAAGCTTGGGGACGCCCCGGAAGGCATCCCCTCTTTCGTCTTCGTCTATCGGTAAATTTACTTGAGGCTATATTTTTATTCACCAGATGATATGTGTTTTGCTTGGAGCGTCTTGTACGATTTGATTGTTTGATTTTTAGTTTACCTCAGTCATTCTTTCTGTACACACCTTTTGGAGAGACACACATGTATCGGAATTTATTAGAATGCTCTATGTGCTTCACTTATATCTTTTGAGCTAGATAATTTTGCTCTACTGCTTCACTTATATCTTTTTAGAGCACGGTGGTGGTTTTATTTTATAGAAATAATTGATCTATCATGCTTCACTTATTTTATCTTGAGAGTCTTTTAGAACAGCACGGTAATTTGCTTTGTTTATAAAAGTAGTCCTAATATGATAGGCATCCAAGATGGGTATAATAAAAACTTCCATATAGAGTGCATTGAATACTTTGAGATTTTTGATACTTGATGATTGTTTTCAGATGTGAAGATGGTAATATTAGAGTCGTGCTAGTTGAGTAATTGTGGAATTAGGAAATACTTATGTTGAGGTTTGCAAGTCCCGTAGCATGCACGTATGGTAAACCTTGTGTGGCAAATTTGGAGCATGAGGTGTTATTTGATTGGTTTCCTTATGAGGGGCGGTCGGGGACGAGCGATGGTCTTTTCCTACCAATCTACCCCCCTAGGAGCATGCGTGTTGTGCTTGGTTTTGATGACTTGTAGATTTTTTCAATAAGTATGTGAGTTCACTATGACTAATGTTGAGTCCATGGATTATACGCACTCTCACCCTTCCATCATTGCTAGCCTCTGCATTGCCCTTTCTCACCTTGAGAGTTGATGTAAACTTCGCCGGTGCATCCAAACCCCGTGATACGATACGCTCTATCACACATAAGCCTCCTTATATCTTCCTCAAAACAGCCACCAACCTACCTATTATGGCATTTCCATAGCCATTCTGAGATATATTGCCATGCAACTTTCCACCGTTCCGTTCATTATGACACACTTCATCATTGTCATATTGCCTTGCATGATCATGTAGTTGACATCGTATTTGTGGCAAGGCCGCCATGCATAATTTTTTCATATATGTCACTCTTGATTCATTGCCCATCTCGATACACTGCCAGAGGCATTCATATAGAGTCACATTTTGTTCTAGTATCGAGGTGTAATCCTTGAGTTGTAAAAAAATAGAAGTGTGATGATCATCATTATTAGAGCATTATCCCGAAAAAAAGAATAAAAAAGAAAGGCTAAATATATATATATAAAGAAAGGACAAATAAAAAAATAAAATAAGAAGGGACAATGCTACTATACTTTTTCCACACTTGTGCTTCAAAGTAGCACCATGATCTTCATGATAGAGAGTCTCTCATTTTGTCACTTTCATATACTAGTGGGAATTTTTCATTATAGAACTTGGCTTGTATATTCCAACGATGGGCTTCCTAAAATGCCCTAGGTCTTCGTGAGCAAGCAAGTTGGATGCACAACCACTTAGTTTCTTTTGTTAAGCTTTCATACATTTATAGCTCTAGTGCATCCGTTGCATGGCAATCCCTACTCCTCGCATTGACATTAATGTATGGGCATCTCCATAGCCCGTTGATTAGCCGCGTCAGTGTGAGACTTTCTCCTTTTTTTGTCTTCTCCACAGAAACCCCATCATTATATTCTATTCCACTCATAGTGCTATGTCCATGGCTCACGCTCATGTATTGCGTGAAAGTTGAAAAAGTTTGAGAATACTAAAGTATGAAACAATTGCTTGGCTTGTCATCGAAGTTGTGCATGATGAGAACATTTTTGCGTGACGAAAATGAAGCATGGCCAAACTATATGATTTTGTAGGAATGAACTGTCTTTAGCTATGTTATTTTGATAGACATAATTGCTTAGTTAGTATGCTTGAAGTATTATTATTTTTATGTCAATATTAAACTTTTGTCTTGAATCTGTCGGATCTGAACATTCATGCCACAATAAAGAGAATTACATTAAAATTATGCTAGGTAGCATTCCACTTCAAAATTCTGTTTTTATCATTTACCTACTCGAGGACGAGCTTGAATTAAGCTTGGAGATGCTTGATACGTCTCCAAGGTATCTATAATTTTTGATTGTTTAATGCTATTATTTTATCCATTTTGGATGTTTAATGGGCTTTAATATGCCTTTTTATATTATTTTTTGGGACTAACCTCTTAAACGAAGGCCGAGTGCAAATTGCTGTTTTTTTTGCCTATTTCAGTGTTTTGCAGAAAAGGAATATCAAACGGAATCCAAACGGAACGAAACCTTCGTGAGGATCGTTTTTGGAACAGATGCAATCCAGGAGACTTGGAGTGGAAGTCAAGGAAGCAACGAGGCGTCCACGAGGCAGGAAGGCGCGCCCGGGGGGTTAGACGCGCCCCACCCTCCTGGGCCCCTCGTAGCTCCACCAACCTACTTCTTTCGCCTATATATAGTCTTATACCCTGAAACCATCAAGGGGAGCCATGAAACCACTTCTCCACCGTTGTAACCTTCTGTACCCGTTAGATCCCATCTTTGGGCCTTTTCCGGCGATCTGTCGGAGAGGGATTCAATCACGGAGGGCTTTTACATCAACACCATAGCCTCTCTGATGATGTGTGAGTAGTTTACCACAGACCTTCGGGTCCATAGTTATTAGCTAGATGGCTTCTTCTCTCTCTTTTTATCTCAATACAAAGTTCTCCTCGATCTTCTTGGAGATCAATTCGATGTAATTCTTTTTGCGGTGTGTTTGTCGAGATCCGATGAATTGTGGGTTTATGATCAAGATTATCTATGAACAATATTTGATTCTTTTCTGAATTCTTTTATGCATGCTTTAAATATCTTTGCAAGTCTCTTTGAATTATTGTTTTAGTTTGGCCTGCTAGATTGATCATTCTTGCAATGGGAGAAGTGCTTAGCTTTGGGTTCAATCTTGCGGTGCTCGATCCGAGTGACAGAAAGGGAAACGACATGTATTGAATTGTTGGCATCAAGGATAAAAAGATGGGGTTTATATCATATTGCTTGAGTTTATCCCTCTACATCATGTCATCTTGCCTAATGTGTTACTCTGTTCTCATGAACTTAATACTCTAGATGCATGCTTGATAGCGGTCGATGTATGGAGTAATAGTCGTAGATGTAGAACCGTTTCGGTCTACTTGTCACGGATGTGATGCCTATGTTCATGATCATTCCTAGATATTCTCATAATTATGCACTTTTCTATCAATTGCTCGACAGTAATTTGTTCACCCACCGTAATACATGCTATATTGAGAGAAGCCACTAGTGAAACCTTGGCCCCCCGGGCATACTTTACATCATATAAGTTTCCAACCTACAATTCTAGTTTACTATTTATTTTGCAATCTTTTCCAATTTATAAGACAAAAGTACCAAAAATATTTATCTTATTATCTTTATCAAATCTCACTTTTGCAAGTGGCCCTGAAGGGATTGACAACCCCTTTATCGTGTTGATTGCAAGGTTCTTGATTGTTTGTGCAGGTACTAGGCGATTTGCGTGTAGTCTCCTACTAGATTGATACCTTGGTTCTCAAAAACTAAGGGAAATACTTATGCTACTTTGCTGCATCACCCTTTCCTCTTCAAGGGAAAACCAACACATGCTCAAGAAGTAGCAACGCTCCAAGCAAAACTCATATCATGTGGTGAATAAATATATAGCCTCAAGTAAAGTTACCGACAGATGAAGACGAAAGAGGGGATGCCTTCCGGGGCATCCCTAAGCTTAGCCTTTTAGTCGTCCTTGAATTTTACCTTGGGGTGCCTTGGGCATCCCCAAGCTTAGGCCCTTGCCACTCCTTATTTCAAAATCCATCAAATCTTTACCCAAAAACTTGAAAACTTCACAACACAAAACTTAAACAGAAAATCTCATGAGCTCCGTTAGTATAAGAAAACGAATCACCACCTTTAGGTACTATAGTGAACTCATTATTTTTTTATATTGGTGTTAACCCTACTATATTCTGACTTCTCTATGGTTCATACCCCGCGATACTAGCCATAGATTCATGAAAATAAGCAAACAACACATGAAAAATAGAATCTGTCCAAAATAGAATAGTTTGTAGAAATCTGTATCAAACGTATACTTTTGTTGGTGGACGTGAGGAATTTTTCTATTAATCATCTGCAAAATCACTCTCCAGTAAAAAAATGGCATCTCATCTCGTGAGCGCAAATTTTTCTGTTTTTTACAGCAAGATCACAAAGACTTCACCCAAGTCTTCCCAAA
Organism: Aegilops speltoides; assembly: GCA_021437245.1. Lineage (NCBI taxonomy): Eukaryota > Viridiplantae > Streptophyta > Magnoliopsida > Poales > Poaceae > Aegilops > Aegilops speltoides. Next base: position 86,884,725 of record CM038146.1, on the reverse strand, counting down.
GGTTCTACTTGGAACAAACACTAATTAAAACATAAAACCACATCTAAATAGAAGCTAGATGAATTATTTATTACTAAAAAGGAACAAAAAGCAAGTAACAAAAAAAATTGGTTGCCTCCCAACGAGCGCTATCGTTTAACGCCCCTAGCTAGGCATAAAAACAAGAATAGATCTAGGTATTGTCATCTTTGGTATGCAATCCATAAGTGGCTCTCATAATAGATTCATAAGGCAATTTAATTTTCTTCCTAAGAAAGTGTTCCATGCCTTTCCTTAATGGAAATTGGAATATAATATTTCCTTCTTTCATATCAATAATTGCATACCATGTAGGATTGCAATCTATATCAAGAACAATGAAATCTATGGGCACATAATTCCTATTTGCAACAATAAGAACATCATTAATCCTTCCCATAGGTGTCTTAATGGTGGAATCCGCAATATGCAAATCTAAAGAACAATCATCAAATTCGCGGAAACCTAGCACATCACACAAAGTTTTTGGAATCGTAGAAACACTAGCACCCAAATCACATAAAGCATAGCATTCATAATCTTTAATCTTAGTTCTAATAGTAGGTTACCAGTCATCATAAAGTTTTCTAGGGATAGAAACTTCTACTTCAAGTTTTTCTTCATGGGATTGCATTAAAGCATCAACGATGTGTTTGGTAAAAGCTTTATTTTGATCATAAGCATGAGGAGAATTTAACATGGATTGCAACAAGTAAATACAATCTATCAAAGAAAAATTATCATAATTAAATTCCTTGAAATCCAAAATAGTGGGTACATTGCTATGTAAAGTTTTGACCTCTTCAATCCCACTTTTACCAAATTTTGCAGCAAGATCTAAAAACTCCGAATCATTGGGACACCTTTTAACTAAAGTTGACTCATCTCCATTCCCATCTTTATCAAGATTCATACTGGAAAACAAAGATTTAATAGGATACACACCAATCACTTTTAGATCTTCATCATTATTATGACGAAAACTAGAAGAACACACTTTACAACGCAATCATTTTTTGCACGCATTCTAGCGGTTCTTTCTTTGCACTCATCAATGTAAATTCTCATGGATTTGAGAGACTCATTGATGTCATGAATAGGTGGAATAGATCTAAGTTTCAAAGAATCAACATCAAGAGAAATTCTATCCACGTTCCTAGCCAAGTCATCAATCCTAGGCAATTTTTCTTCAAGCAAAGCATTGAAATTCTTTTGTGAAATCATAAACTCTTTAACACTAGTCTCAAAATCAGAGGTCATCTTATTAAAATTTCCATAAGAGTTGTTGTAGCAATTACCATAATTATTAGAGGAATTACTAGGAAACAGCCTAGACTTAAAATTTCCTCTATACGCGTTGTTACCAAAATTGTTCCTACCAACAAAATTCACATCCATAGATTAATTATTATTCTCAATCAAAGTGGACAAAGGCATATCAATAGGATCAGAAGAAACACTTTTATTATCAGACAATTTCATAATTTCATCCATCTTTCCATTCAAAACATTAATCTCTTCAATAGCATGAACATTTTTACTAGTGGATCTTTTGGTGTGCCATTGCGAATAATTAAGCATAATATTGTCCAGGAGTTTAGTAGCTTCTACTAAAGTGATTTCCATAAAAAAGTGCCTCTCGCGTCCGAATCTAAAATATTTCTAGAGGCAAAATTCAATCCAGCATAATTTATTTGTATAATCATCCATAAATTTCAACCATGTGTAGGGCAATTATGTATCATTAATTTCATCCTCTCCCAAGCTTGTGCAACATGCTCATGATCAAGTTTCTTAAAATTCATAATATCGTTTCTAAGAGAGATGATCTTAGCGGGAGGAAAATATTTAGAGATAAAAGCATCTTTGCACTTATTCCATGAATCAATACTATTTTGGGCAAAGAAGAGAACCAAGTTTTAGCAAGGTCTCTAAGCGAAAATGGAAATAGCTTCAATTTGACAATATTATTATCCACACTTTTCTTCTTTTGCATATCACAAAAATCAACTAAGGTGTTTAGATGGGTAGCGGTATCTTCACTAGGAAGGCTAGAAAATTGATCTTTCATAACAAGATTCAACAAAGCTATATTGATTTCATAAGATTTAGCATAGGTAGTAGGAGCAATCGGAGCGCTAATAAAATCATCATTGTTGGTATTGGAAAAGTCACATAATGTAGTATTATCTTGAGCCATCGTGACAAACAATCAATCCAACACACAAGCAAACAAGAAGCAAGCGAAAAGAGGCGAACGAGAAAAAAGGGCAAATAAAACGGCAAAGGTGAAGTGGGGGAGAGGAAAGCGAGAGGCAAATGGAAAATAATGTAATGCGAGGGATAAGAGTTTGTGATGGGTACTTGGTATGTCTTGACTTGAGTGTAGATCTCCCCAGCAACGGTGCCAGAAATCCTTCTTGCTACCTCTTGAGAATGCGTTGGTTTACCTTGAAGAGGAAAGGGTGATGCAGGAAAGTAGCATAAGTATTTCCCTCAGTTTTTTAGAACCAAGGTATCAATCCAGTAGGAGACTACACGCGAGTCACCTAGTACCTGCACAAACAATCAAGAACCTTGCAACCAATGCGATAAAGGGGTTGTCAATCCCTTCACGGCCACTTGCAAAAGTGAGATCTGATAAAGATAATAAGATAAATATTTTTGGTACTTTTGTTGTATAGATTGGAAAAGTAAAGATTGCAAAGTAAATAGTAAACTAGAATTGTAGATTGGAAACTTATATGATGTAAAGTAGACCCGGGGGCCATAGGTTTCACAAGTGGCTTCTCTCACGATAGCATGTATTACGGTGGGTGAACAAATTATTGCCGAGCAATTGATAGAAAAGCACATAGTTATGATGATATCTAAGGCAATGATCATGAGTATAGCTAGGCATCACGTCCGTGTCAAGTAGACCAAAACGATTCTGCATCTACTACTATTACTCCACACATCGACCTCTATCCAGCATGCATCTAGAGTATTAAGTTGATAAGAATCGAGTAACGCTTTAAGCAAGATGACATGATGTAGAGGGATAAACTCAAGCAATATGAAGTAAACCTCATGTTTTTATCCTCGATGGCAACAATAGAATAAGTGTCGGTTCCCTTTCTGTCACTGGGATCGAGAACTGCAAGATTGAACAAAAAGCTAAGCCCTTCTTCCATTGCAAGAAAGATCAATCTAGTAGGCCAAACTAAACCGATAATTCGAAAAGACTTGCAAAGATATAAAATCATGCATATAAGAATTCAGAGTAGAACCAAATAATATTCATAGAAAATCAAGTTCATAAACCCACAATTCATCAGATCTCGGCAAACACACCGCAAAAGAGTGTTACATCGAATAGATCTCCAAGAACATCGAGAAGAACCTTGTATTGAGAACCAAAGAGAGAGAAGAAGCCATCTAGCTAATAACTATGGACCCGAAGGTCTATGGTAAACTACTCACACATCATCGGAGAGCTATGGTGTTGATGTAGAAGCCCTCCGTGATCAAATCCCCCCGACAGATTGGCGGAAAAGGCCCCAAGATGGGATCTCATGGGTACAGATGGTTAAGGCGGTGGAAAAGTGGTTTCGTGGCTCCCCTGGATGTTTCTAGGGTATAAGAGAATATATAGGCGAAAGAAGTAGGTCGGTGGAGCTACAAGGGGCCCATGAGGGTGGGGGTACGCCTACCCCCCTGGGCGCGCCCTCCTGCCTCGTGGCCGCCTCGTTGCGTCTCTGACTTCCACTCCAAGTCTCCTGGATTGCGTTTGTTCCAAGAAAGATCCTCGTGAAGGTTTCGTTCCGTTTGGATTCCATTTGATATTCCTTTTCTAGGAAACACTAAAATAGGCAAAAAAACAATAATTTGCACTGGGCCTTCGGTTAATAGGTTAGTCCCAAAAAATAATATAAAAGAGCATATTAAAGCCCATTAAACATCCAAAACAGATAATATAATAGCATGGAACAATGAAAAATTATAGATACGTTGGAGACATATTGTCGGTGTACTAGAGTAGGGGTACCCTAGTATCCCGAACTTGTGCACGGGCAGTCGCAACGCCCCGCGGCAAGGCTTGCCGGGTCACCGCCAAGGTCCTCCGTGGTTCCTTTGGAGCCATTCAAGAACAAAGTTTTCAAGTCAAGGAGACAAGGCCCCGGCAAGAGGAGCTTGCCGGGAAGGCCAGCCTAGGCATCTCAAGGAAACTTGCCGCGACGCGCCGCGCGTCCCGGCAAGGCCCGGTGAGCGACAAGCTTCCGGACGCGACAAGACAACAACCGCGGCAAGGCGCTTGCCGCGGCAAGCCACCATCCTGTACCCGCGCTCCAGCGCATCCACCAACGTGTCGCCCTGGGGCCTTTCCAGGCGCGCGTGGCGAGAAGCTGTGCAGCCAGCGGTGCGAGGTGGCAAGCGGCGCTGACAAGGCTGCCATCGTGGCGAGCGGTGGTGCCCCTGACGGTCCCTTTTTGCACTGTTTGGGCGACGCAGCTGGGCATTTAATGCCTTTGTCCCCTGCCGTCAGGGTTAGGTATGATACACTGTGCAAGTAGGTGTACGAACCGCAGTTCTTTTACATTTTACCCTTGCATGCGTTGCCACCTATCGGTGACCCCTTGAGCATATAAAAGGAGGCCCATGCGCAACGTAGAAGGGGGTGGAAGCATTTGAAACCAGAAACACTCACGCTCGGTCTCACAGCTAGTGTACTGTAGCGCTCATCGCTCTTGAGCAAGAACACAATACAATCAGACAAGCAGCAGTAGGAGTATTATCTCTCCGGAGAGCTCCGAAGTTGGGTAAATTGCTCGTGTGCTTCGCCTCGATCCGCTCTTCGTGCGATCTCCGCCCCCCTGCCGAACCGAAAGGGGCTCCGGTCCCATAGGTGTTCGTTTCCCAGGTAGGGGGCGTCGAGGTTGTGTGAAGCCGATCCGGCGTTCACGCGAGCCAGATCTTCATCTTCTTCATCATCTTCATCGACATGCCACCAAAGAAGAGGGCTTCGGAGGTGGCTGCTCCGTCCACGTCGATCCCACCGCCACCAGAGCAAACGGGTGGTGGGATAGACACCGGCGGAGGAACGGGCGTCGACGAGGGAGCCCACGCTGCCGCCAGGTCCAAGGACAAGGCTGCGCAAACCTCGACGTCCGTACATGCACCGCGCCCATCTCAGGAGGCGCGGGACCGACAGCGTCATGGTACCCGCGGTACCATACGTTCGTTGGACCGAGATCGAGCTGGTGGATCTCGGGATGCTCAAGACCAGCATGCGCTCCAACATGCTGGCACAAGCAAGACACGGTCGCCTGGACGGGATCCTGCTCCTTCTAACATAGTTAGAAGTCCGAGCATATCCCGCTCCTTGCACCGTTCACCACCGCCACCCAAAACTTCGGAAGAAGCTTTGGCACGAGCTCAATTGCTCCTGGATTACCCTCCAACGGCGGACAAGATCGATGAATGGAGGGCCACCATTCAGAGTCTCATCGGCTTCGCCAATGGCGACAAGCCACGGCAGCCGAATACATCGCAGCCGCGGCAAGATTGCCAGGCGCGAGCCGATGGCGACAAGACCGGTGGCGGTGCAACCACCGCACACTCTCCGCCCCGAAGGCCAAGATCGCCGACTCGCCGGGTCAACCTCGACACCGACTCCACCGCGTCGTCAGATCCACGAGCCCGTCGTGATCAACGCCAAGTTCTTCACGAACGACAGCAAGAAGACGCTTGTATTCGCATCGAGCTTCGAAGAGAAGCGCGACGTCAGTCAGACCAGCGCGCTGGGCCCACTGTCGACATGCATGCGCCAGGGGAACCAGGCGACTTGCCGTACGCGGTAGGTTGCCCTGCGTTCACTCGTGAGCTGCGGCAAGTCCAGTGGCCCAGCACAAAGAATTTCAAGCCAGACGTACCAGAGAAGTATGACGGCAGGTTGCATCCGTCGGAGTTACTCAGCATCTACACCATCGCGGTGCAAGCTGCCGGGGGGCGCGACGACAAGATCCTTGCCAACTACTTCCCGCTGGTGCTCAAGCCCAATGTCAGATCCTGGCTCGTGCACTTGACGGACAACTCCATATCCTCATGGGCGGATCTATGCCATCAGTTTGTCGGCGCCTTTACAGGCGGTCACAAGCCTCATGGCCAAGAGAGCGACCTTCATCTGCTTGCCCAGAAGGAAGGAGAGCCCCTGCGCAAGTACATTCAGAGATTCAGCCAAGTGCAGCGCAACATCCCAGATGTCCACCCTGCCGCGGTCATCAGCGCGTTCCACCAGAACGTGCGAAACCGCAGGATGCGGGAGGAGATGGCGATGTGCAAGATCAGGGACGTCAGTGAGCAATATGCCCTGGCCGACAAGTGTGTACGTGCTGAGGAAGGGAGGAAACTCCCCGGAGAGAATGCAGGAGCAGGAGGATCTGACAGCGAAGATGCTGCCCCGGCAAGGAAAAACCGGCGGCGGAACAACAGGAAGAAGAAGGGTAAAGATGTGCTAGTCGTTGAGCAGTCCGGCAACGGAGGTGGCGCCAAGGAAGCCGAACCTGTGGCGGCCACCGACAAGCAGGGCGGCTCCGACAAGCAGTATTGCAAGATCCACCGCACCAAGGGCCATGATCTCCAGAGCTGCAAGAAAGTCGAGCAGCTTGTCGAGCAGCAAAAGGCTGAGTATGAGCGACGCGACAAGGAGAAGGCCCAAGAAGGTACTAGAGGATCCGGCAAGAAGCGCCCCGGCCGGGGAGGACGCCACGGCAAGGCCAAGCAGCGGCAAGGAGACAGACCTCCCCGCGGCCGCGACAAGGATGAGGATGAAGACGACGACGAAGATATGGATGATGATGAGGCCGATGAGCAGGAATTCCAGAAAGCCACAGAGGTCCTGTGCGTTGACGGTGGTGCTTCTCTGCATACCTCGCACCGCCAGCTCAAGCAGTGGGTGCGGGAAGTCAATGCGGCAGAACCACCTGTCGAGTCACGCAAGCCTCTGAAGTGGTCCAGCACGCCTATCATCTTTGATATTGAGGACCACCCTGATCGCATAACTACGGTCGGGTGCTTGCCGATGTTGGTCTCACCAACTATCTGCAACCTCAAGGTCACTAAGATGCTAGTTGACGGCGGGGCCGGCTTGAACCTGATCTCCTCCGCGGTACTTCAAAAACTCCAGATCCCTGACAGCGAGCTCGAAGAGACCGACACTTTCCAAGGAATCAACCCAGGAAGGAGCAAGCCGAAGGGAAAGATTACGTTGCCGGTAACATTTGGCAGTGAGTTGAACTTCAGGACTGAAAAGGGTCACTTTTGACGTTGCTGATTTTCCATTGCCTTACAATGGGATACTCGGCCGTCCAGCGCTCGCCAAGTTCATGGCAGCCTCTCACTATGCCTACAACGTACTGAAGATGCCAGGCCCGATAAGTGTCATCTCTGTCCCTAGCGACAAGAAGGATGCTCTTATCTGCGCCGACAAGATCTACCGGGAAGCAGCAGCTGCAGCAGAACGCAAGACACTTGCCGCTGAAGCTCCCGGGGGGAAGAAGAAGACCAAGTCCGGCAAGAGTTCTGATGCTCACTCCGGCTAGCGCACCTCTTTGGAGTGCTGCGCTAACGTCGAGGACGCACCATCGAGCTCCACCGGCAAGTGTAGGAAGACGAAGGTAGCTCCACCAGAGACCAAGAAGGTGTCCGCCAAGGAGGACGGCACTGGTGGTACCTTCACCATCAGTGCCACTCTCGACCCTAAATAGGAAAGCGCGCTCGTTGCTTTCCTGCGGGCGAACGTCGATGTGTTTGCATGGCAACCGTCTGACATCCCCGGTGTTCCTAGGAAAGTAATCGAGCACCATCTTGCCATTTGCCCTCATGCGCGGCCCGTCAAGCAGAAAGTCAGGAAACAAGCAGTGGAGTGCCAAGAGTTCATTGCAGAAGAAATCAAGAAATTGGAAGCAGCAGGCCTTGTCAGAGGAGTGCTCCATCCTACGTGGTTGGCCAATCCTGTAGTCATGCGCAAGGCAAACGGGAAATGGAGGCTTTGTATTGACTTTACTGATGTTAATAAAGCTTGTCCCAAAGACCCATTTTCCTTGCCGCGCATTGACCAAACTGTGGACTCCACGACCGGATGTGACTTGCTTTCATTTCTTGACGCATACTCAGGATATCATCAGATCTTCATGGCAGAAGAGGATGAGGAAAAGACCGCATTCATCACTCCGTGTGGCACATACTGTTTCGTACGGATGCCTTTCGGTTTGAAGAATGCTGGTTCAACATTTGCAAGAGTAGTCAATCATGCTTTTGAGCCACAAATACACAAAAATGTGGAAGCCTACATGGATGACATAGTGGTCAAAATCAAGGACAAGGCAACTCTGATTCAAGATCTAGATTAAACCTTTACAAATCTGCGCAAGATCAACCTCAAGCTCAACCCCAAGAAGTGTGTGTTTGGAGTCCCCTCCGGCAAGCTTCTCGGGTTCTTCGTGTCTCAGCGGGGGATTGAAGCCAATCCCGACAAGATCAAGGCCATTGAGTAGATTGAAGCACTGAAGCGCGTCTAGGATGTACGAAGGCTTGCCGGCTGCATGGCTGCTCTCAGCATGTTTATCTCTAAGTCTGCTGAGCGCGCCCTGCCATTTTTCAAAATATTGAAAAAGGCAGGTCCAATGAATGGACTCCGGAAGCGGACGTTGCGCTACAGGACTTGAAGAGATACCTGTCCTCCACTCCAATACTTGTCGCACCTAAGCCACAAGAGAAGTTGCTGCTGTATTTAGCAGCAACCAATCAAGTGGTTAGTGCTGCGTTAGTAGCGGAGAGGGAGGCAGATGATGAGCTAGCAACCACGACAGATGCATCCAGCGACAAGCAGGGGGCTTCCCCGACAAGCTCTGGTCCCGACAAGGGTGGATCTGCGTAGGCACAGGAGGAGAAACAGAAGAAAATGGTGCAGCGCCCAGTTTACTTTGTCAGTTCCCTTCTGCAGGGGGCTAGGTCAAGGTACTCTGGTGTGCAGATATTGCTTTTTGGCCTTCTCATGGCCTGGAGAAAGCTGCGCCATTACTTCCAAGCAAATGAGATCACAGTTGTCACTCGTTTTCCGCTGAAGAGGATACTGCAGAATCTAGAAGCAACAGGCAGGATTGTCGAGTGGGCACTGGAACTGTCAAGCTTTGGCCTCAAGTTTGAGAGCACTTCAACTATTCAGAGCCGGGCATTGGCAGAATTCATAGCAGAATGGACGCCAACACCGGATGAAGAAATTCCAGAGATGTGCGTCCCCGTCAAGGAAGCAAGCAAAGAGTGGCTCATGTACTTTGATGGTGCCTTCTCGCAGCAAGGCGCCGGTGCGGGCGTGCTACTTGTCGCACCCACCGGAGAGCACCTCAAGTACGTAGTCCAGATGCACTTTCCCAAGGAGCAAGCAACAAACAATACTACAGAATTTGAAGGTTTGCTTGCCGGTCTCAGGATCGCAGCTGACCTTGGGATCAAGAAGCTCATTATCAAGGGTGACTCACAGCTTGTCGTCCGCCAAGTGATCAACGATTATCAGAGTCCGTTGATGGAAGCCTACGTTGACGAAGTGAGGAAGTTAGAAGAGCACTTTGATGGCCTACAGATGGAACATGTTCCGAGAGCTTAGAACGACATTGCCGATGGCCTGTCAAAGTGCGCTGCAATGAACTTACCTTTGGAACCAGGGATCTTTGTGCTCAAACTGACTCAGCCGTCCATAACGCCATCAACTGGATAGAGCAAGAAGAGGAAGTTGATTTCTGGTGACTATTTTCCAGCAGAGCTTCCCGAAGCCGCCGCCAAGAAGGTACCCAAGATCAACACCAAGGGTGCTGAGGAGCAGTCTACTCCGACAAGCCCTAGGGTTTGTTCCGTTGAAGCAGACGCTCCCGACAAGTTTTGCTCCGGCAAGCTTGCCGGGGAACATCAAGCTCCGGCTGAGCCACAGGTTCTCGCCGTAGAAGCGGATGTTCCCGCAGCAGCATACATGCCTTTAGTCCTTGTTGTCGAGCCGCAAGCTCCAGCATGGGCGCAGCAGATTGTCCTTTTCCTTCAGACAGGAGAACTTCCCAAAGAGCAAGAAGAAGCAGAAAGAGTAGCCCGGCAATCAAGTATGTACCAGTTTGTCGACAACACACTGTACAGAAGAAGATTCAACGGTGTGAAATTGAAGTGTATTCACCGGGAAGATGGGCAAAGGCTGTTGGCAGAGATACATGGAGGCATATGTGGCCATCACATTGGCGCAAGAGCGCTTGCCGGCAAAGCTTTTCGGCAAGGTTTCTTTTGGCCGACAGCCCTCCAGGATGCAACTGCACAAGTAACCAAGTGTGAAGGGTGTCAGGTCCATTCCAAGCAGATACACCAGCCAGCTCAAGCTCTCCAGACGATCCCTTTAGACTAGCCATTTTCGGTCTGGGGGCTCGACATCCTCGGCCCCTTTCCCGAATCGTCGGGGCTTTGAGTACTTATGCGCTGTAATCGACAAGTTCACAAAGTGGCGGAAGTGGAAGCGAGGAGGAAGGTGACAGACACGGTCAGCATCAAGTTCTTGGTCGATTGTTTGCCGTTTGGGGTCCCTAATAGGATCATCACCGACAACGGCACGCATTCACGAGCCGCACCTTCATGCAGTACGTCGAAGATCTTGGCGCCAAGGTCTGCTTCGCTTCTGTTGCTCACCCGAGAAGCAACGGTCAAGCGGAGAGGGCAAATGCTGAAGTGCTGCGCGGGCTCAAGACCAGGACTTTTGACAGGCTGCACAAGTGCGGAAAGAACTGGATTGAGGAGGTGCCGATGGTTCTTTGGTCGATCAGGACGACACCAAATCGAGCCACTGGCCAGACGCCTTTCGCTCTAGTCTATGGAGCAGAGGCAGTTCTCCCCATGGAACTCGTATACGGGTCGCCTCAAGTGCTCTCTTATGGTGAGCTTGAGCAAGAGCAGCTGCGACAAGATGACGCGCTGCTCCTTGATGAGGACCGTCTCCAGGCTGCTATACGAGCTGCTCGATACCAGCAAGCTTTGCGCCGCTACCATAGCCGCAAAGTTAATGCCAGGAGTCTCGAGGAAGGCGACCTTGTTCTTCGGCGCGTTCAGTCCGCCAAGAATTCCAACAAGTTGACGCCGAAGTGGGAAGACCCTTACCGGGTTAAACGAGTCACTAGGCCTGGGCGCTGTCCACCTTGAGACCGAAGATGGCTTTCCGGTGAGCAACTCCTCGAACATTGAGCATCTTCGTAAGTTTTACCCGTAAGGCGCGGTTGCCGGAACCTGTTCCGGCAACCACCTTTTGTACAAGCCTTGCCGCTGTTGCATGTAACCCTTTGTACAATGCCGGGCGCAGACCCCGTGCATAAATAAAGCTCATGTGCTCTGCACATCTTGTCGATTTCATACTTCCTATTTTTTTTGCATGTGTTATCTGACATTTTGTGCAGCACCTACCCCCGATAAGCGATAACGAGCCATAAGGCTCCATATCTTTATTTTCTCTTCTTTCTTTTTCTCAAGAAAAGGGAAGGTTCCCTCGCACACAAGTTTGCCGGGGGGAAGGAGAAGATAATGGTGTGGACCGAGCGTCGTTCAAGAAAGTTTCGCCTTGCCGGGACACAAACGACAGAAAAACTAAGTTGCCAAAGTTTGAGCGATCAGTTTTTAAATTTTTTTTATCTTCCTCGAACGGCCGTGCTTTGTATGGAAAACCTGTGCGCGGAGGAACCAACTCGTAGCTAGTTGCGCCCTTACTTTGTTTCGAGTCCGCTCAACAACTTAAGTGTGCTGCGACTAGTTGCGACAAGGTTTCTTGTCGGTAGCGGCACCACCAGCAGGCTGCTGACGCTCCGCACTCAGCGCTCACGGCAAAGGTGCCCGCGCCGACAAGTTCCCTAAAAGCGTAGGGTAAAAACATACAAAGGAAGGAATCAAGTAAAGGAAATAACATAGCAATCGATACCCAAAATAAAAGTTATATTACAAAGATAACTTGTCGCAGCTCTAATAGTTTGTTCTCGTAACATGGCTAGCAGCGGCAAGAAAAGGAGAAAACAGGCGGCCTAATCTACGCGATCGCCGTCAACTCTCTTGGCTTCATTCACCTTGTCCACAATGAGTGCGACAAGGGCCTTGAACTCTTCCAGATCAGCATCCGCTGGCAGCTTCTTGAGGACGTTGGTGAGGTTGAGGCCTGGGTTGCGGAAGGCCACCTTCACCAACACCTTTTGCAGAACTCTCGCGCAGATCGTGCGCGACTTGTCGGCCAGCTGCTTTGGGATCCTTTCCCAGAGTCGCTAGAGAGGTTCTCATCGGAGGAATACCCAAAGTCCTCCAACCCTAGCTGCTCCAGCTCCCTGTCGATGACTGCGGTGATATTCACGAGACCCTCTGTCCAGAGTTCCACAGTCTCCCTGAGGGTGTTCTGGGTGGCGGCAGCACTCGCCAGCAGCTCCTCGTTGGCCTTGATCTCCTTCTTCAAGGCCGCCTCCTGCTCTCTGGCGCTGTCCAGCGTCTTGGTCAAAGTAGCCAGCTTCAACTCAAGATCAGCATTGGAGTCCTTGGCGGCGCTCAGCTCCTTGCCCTTCTCAACGAGACGGCCCTGCAACTCACCGTGGGCATGGGCGTCCTTCTCGCGCTCACGCTGGAGCGCGGCAAGATCTTCATCTCTCGCCTTGAGATCGGCCTCTAGCCGCGCCACCTTCGTCTCCAGCTCCTTCTTGGCGGCCTCGGCAGCTGCGGCAACATCCTTTGCCTCCTTGAGAGCCCTGCCAAGCGTTTGCTCGCGCGCAGCAAGCTCCTCCTCATGGCTGTCCAGATTGACCTTTCGCTGCGCGAACTCTCCTTCCCGCGCAGACAGCTCCTCGGCGGCAAGCCGTTGTTGCTCTTCAGCTTCAGCCTTCTCGAGAAGGAAGGCTTTCTGCACTTCGATGAGCTGCGTCCGCTCCTCTGCAATGGACCAGAGGGCTTCCTGGTTGCGACTCCGGAGCTCCTCCGCATGCTTCTCAATATCCACTCCCGCCTGCGCGACAAGCGCTTCCCGGGATTCCACCTTGGCTTGTCGGGCGCGGTAGAGTGACAGCAGCCTCCGCAGCAGCTGTTCCTCCTCAGGCTCGCCGCTGCTGCTGCTTGGCGCGTCAACCAGTGTCAACCCAGCGGAGGCGAGCACTTCTCCGTCAAAGACTTCTCCTTCGACCGGCGCCCTGGAGCTCGACACCTAGGGGAGCTTGATGAAGACGCCATCGCCGGCCTTCAGATAGGCGCCGGGCTGGGACTCTTCGGGGCCTGGCACTGCGGCGGCGGCTGAGGGATCGGCGGTCGGCGTAGCACCTTGTGCTCCTGCGGCCTCGGGGCCGTCAGTGCGATCGCCGGATCCCTCGCCAGCTCCTACGGCGGCGGCTTTGGTGGCCTCCTCGCGGGCAGGATCATCGGCGCCGGCTTCCTCTTCGGTGGCAGCGGCGTCGTTGGTGTTGCCGCGCGTGTTCTCCTCGCCGGTGGCCTCGGTCTCCATCGGCTCCGTGGAAGGTGGATCTGAAGGCCGGGAGAAAAGTCAAGCAAATATTCAAAAAGGAAAATCAGAAGAAGAAGAACCCAAGGGGAGTTTTCAAGCAAGAAGGATTACCTGTGCTGGGCTTTTCAACCATGGGCTCCACCACCGGGGGATCGCTGGTGCCGTCCCTTGCCGGAGAGCTGTCCCTTGCCGGAGATTTATCCCTTGCCGGAGAACGCTCCCTTGACGGGGAATCCTCCCTTGGAGGTGTAGTCGAAGCAGATAGCATCTCTGGGGCGGCTTCCGGTTGCTCCTGGTGAGGCTGCTCTGCTCCTACACAAACAAACAGACAGATATCAGCGAACAAAGAGCACCCATGCGCGCGCAACAATAGGGAGTAAACAGATACTTATGCTGGGGGCTGCGCTGGGGGCTGCTTCGGGGAGTAGTCGCCGGGTCCGGCAAGGTGGTCTCGGGCGCGCCCCCTGCTGTCGCGGTGGGCTCGTCCTCGAAGACAATCACCGGAGCCTTGGCTCTCTTCGCCGCTCTCTGGGCTAGGGTCCTGAAAAGGAGTGAGTTCAGAGTAAAGCAAATCAGATGCAAGACAAAACAGCAAGAATTGAAGAAATACAAGTACAACCAGGAATTTTACTCTTCTTCTTCCTCGTCGGAGCTGAGTGCGGAGAGGTCGAAGTCCGGCCCTCCTCCGGTGCGACGAGGTGGAGGAGTGGGTTCCCTTGACTGCTTGGCGGGAGCAGCGGCAGGACCAGAAGCGGCGGTCCGGGAGGACCCCGTTCCAGTTGTCGCGACGGAGCATGTCGCGCGGCGCGACGGCTGTTGACCCGTCTGCCGCCCCGCTACGTCCCCATCCCTGCGGAGACGCCTTCTTGGTGGAGCCTGAAGGAAATATGCCCTAGAGGCAATAATAAAGTTATTATTTATTTCCTCATATCATGATAAATGTTTATTATTCATGCTAGAATTGTATTAACCGGAAACATAATACATGTGTGAATATATAGACAAAAAGAGTGTCACTAGTATGCCTCTACTTGACTAGCTTGTTAATCAAAGATGGTTATGTTTCCTAACCATGAACAAGGAGTTGTTATTTGATTAACAAGGTCACATCATTAGTTGAATGATCTGATTGACATGACCCATTCCGTTAGCTTAGCACACGATCGCTTAGTATGTTGCTATTGCTTCCTTCATGACTTATACATGTTCCTATGACTATGAGATTATGCAACTCCGTTTACGGAGGAACACTTTGTGTGCTACCAAACGTCACAACGAATCGGGTGATTATAAAGGTGCTCTACAGGTGTCTCGAAGGTACTTGTTGAGTTGGCGATTTCGAGATTAGGATTTGTCACTCCGAATGTCGGAGAGGTATCTCTGGGCCCTCTCGGTAATACACATCACTTAAGCCTTGCAAGCATTTGAACTAATGAGTTAGTTGTGAGATGATGTATTACGGAACGAGTAAAGAGACTTGCCGGTAACGAGATTGAACTAGGTATTGGATACTGACGATCGAATCTCGGGCAAGTAACAAACCGATGACAAAGGGAACAACGTATGTTGTTGTACGGTTTGACCGATAAAGATCTTCGTAGAATATGTAGGAACCAATATGGGCGTCCAGGTCCCGCTATTGGTTATTCACCGGAGACATGTCTCGGTCATGTCTACATTGTTCTCGAACCGTAGGGTCCGCACGCTTAAGGTTTCGATGACAGTTGTATTATGAGTTTATGATTTTGATGTACCGAAGGTTGTTCGGAGTCCCGGATATGATCACGGACATGACGAGGAGTCTCGAAATGGTCGAGACATAAAGATTGATATATTGGACGGATATATTTGGACACCGGAAAGGTTCGGAGAAGTTTGGATCTCCGGAGGTTACGGAACCCCGGGAGGTATATGGGCCTTATTGGGCCCATGTAGGAGGAAGAGAGAAGGAGCAAGGGAGGCGCCCCCAAGCCCAATCCGAATTGGGGAGGGGGGCCCCTTTCCTTCTCCTTCCCCTCTCTTCCTTCCTACTACTAGTACTACTTCCTAATACTAGTACGCCTTCCTTCCCCTCCAAATAAGATAAGGAAAGAGAGGAAACCTACTTGGAGTAGGTTTCCCCTCCCTATGCGCGCCCCTTGAGGCGGCCACCTCCTCCCTCCCTCCTTTATATACGGGGTAGGGGGCACCCTAGGACACACAAGTTGATCATTGATCGTTCCGTAGCTGTGTGCGGTGCCCCCTCCACGATATTACACCTCGATCATATTGTAGCGGTGCTTAGGCGAAGCCTGCGACAGAGAACATCAAGATCGTCACCATGCCGTCGTCGACGGAACTCCCCTCGAGCCTCTCTGGATTGGAGATCGAGGTGCGCCATTGAGCTGTACGCGTGTCAAGAACTCGGAGGTGCCGAGTAACGGTGCTTGGATCGGTTGGACCGGAGGACGACGACTACTTCCTCTACGTTGCGTCAACGCTTCCGCTTCGGTCTCACGAGGGTACGAGACAACACTCTCCCTCTCGTTGCTATGCATCACCATGATCTTGCGTTTGCGTAGGAATTTTTTGAAATTACTACGTTCCCCAACAATGGCATCCGAGCCTAGGTTTTATGGTTTGATGTTATATGCACGAGTAGAACACAAGTGAGTTGTGGGCGATATAAGTCATACTTGCTTACCAGCATGTCATACTTTGGTTGGCGGTATTGTTGGATGAAGCGCCCGGACCGACATTACGCAGACGCTTACGTGAGACTGGTTTTACCGCCGTGCTTTGCACACGGTGACTAGCGGTGTCAGTTTCTCCAACTTTAGTTGAACCGAGTGTGGCTACGCCCGGTCCTTGTGAAGGTTAAAACAGCATCAACTTGACAAACTATCGTTGTGGGTTTGATGCATAGGTGAGATTGGTTCTTGCTTAAGCCCGTAGCGGCCACGTAAAACTTGCAACAACAAAGTAGAGGACGTCTAACTTGTTTTTGCAGGGCATGTTGTGATGTGATATGGCCAAGACATGATGCTATATTTTATTGTATGAGATGATCATGTTTTGTAAGCGAAGTTATCGGCAACTGGCAGGAGCCATATGGTTGTCGCTTTATTGTATGAAATGCAAACGCCCTGTAATTGCTTTACTTTATCACTAAGCGGCAGCGATAGTCGTAGAAGCAATAGATGGCGTAAACGACAACGATGCTACGATGGAGATCAAGGTGTCGCGCCGGTGATGATGGTGATCATGATGGTGCTTCGGAGATGGAGATCACAAGCACAAGAAGATGATGGCCATATCATATCACTTATATTGATTGCATGTGATGTTTATCCTTTATGCATCTTATCTTGCTTTGATTGACGGTAGTATTTTAAGATGATCTCTCACTAAAAAAATTATCAAGTAGTGTTCTCCCTGAGTATGCACCGTTGCCAAAGTTCGTCGTGCCCAGACACCACGTGATGATCGGGTGTGATAAGCTCTACATCCATCTACAACGGGTGCAAGCCAGTTTTGCACACGCAGAATACTCAGGTTAAACTTGACGAGCCTAGCATATGCAGATATGGCCTCGGAACACGGAGACCGAAAGGTCGAGCGTGAATCATATAGTAGATGTGATCAACATAAGATGTTCACCATTGAAAACTACTCCATCTCACGTGATTATCGGTTATGGTTTAGTTGATTTGGATCACGTGATCACTTAGATGACTAGAGAGATGTCTGTCTAAGTGGGAGTTCTTAAGTAATATGATTAATTGAACTAAAATTTATCATGAACTTAGTACCTGATAGTATCTTGCTTGTCTATGTTGTTTGTAGATAGATGGCCCGTCTTTGTTGTTCCGTTGAATTTTAATGCGTTCCTTGAGAAAGCTAAGTTGAAAGATGATGGTAACAACTACGCGGATCGGGTCCGTAATTTGAGGATTATCCTCATTGCTGCACGAAAAATTACGCCCCGAAGCACCGCTGGGTGCCAGCTCGCTGCTGATGTAACCGACGACGTTAAGAACGTCCCGCGAGCAAAGTCGATGACTACTCGATAGTTCAATGTGCCATGCTTTACAGGCTTAGAACCGGGACTTCAACGACATTTTGAACGTCATGGAGCATATGAGATGTTTCAGGAGTTGAAGTTGATATTCCAGAAGAATGCCCGGATTGAGAGATATAAAGTCTACAATAAGTTCTATAGCTGCAAGATGGAGGAGAATAGTTCTGTCAGTGAGCACATACTCAAGATGTCTGGGTATTGTAATCACTTGATTCAACTGGGAGTTACTCTTCCGGATGATAGCGTCATTGACAGAATTCTCCAATCACTTCCACCAAGCTACAAGAGCATCGTGATGAACTATAATATGCAAGGGATGGATAAGACGATTCCCGAGCTCTTCGCAATGCTAAAGGCTGCGGAGGTAGAAATCAAGAAGGAGCATCAAGTGTTGATGGTTAACAAGACCACTAGTTTCAAGAAAAGGGCAAAGGGAAGAAGAAGGAACTTCAAGAAGAACAGCAAACAAGTTGCTGCTCAAGAGAAGAAACCCAAGTCTGGACCTAAGCTCAAATCGAGTGCTTCTACCGCAAGCGATGGTCACTAGAAGCGAACTGCCCCAAGTATTTGGCGGATAAGAAGGATGGCAAAGTGAACAAAGGTATATGTGATATACATGTTATTGATGTGTACCTTACTAGAGCTCGCATAGCACTGGTATTTGATACTGGTTCATTGCTAATATTTGCAACTCAAACAGGACTACGGATTGCTTAACACCGCAAAGGATGAGGTGACGATGCGCGTGGGAAATGGTTCAAAGTCGATGTGATCGCGGTCGGCACGCTACCTCTACATCTACCTTCGGATTAGTATTAGACCTAAATAATTGTTATTTGGTGCCGTGTTGAGCATGAACATTATATTTGGATCTTGTTTGATGCGAGACGGTTATTCATTTAAATCGAGAGAATAATGGTTGTTCTATTTATATGAGTAATATCTTTTATGGTCATGCACCCTGAAGAGTGGTCTATTTTGATGAATCTCGATAGTAGTGATACACATATTCATAGTGTTGAAGCCAAAAGATGCAAAGTTGATAATGATAGTGCAACTTATTTGTGGCACTGCTGTTTGGGTCATATCGGTATAAAGCACATGAAGAAACTCCATACTGATGGACTTTTGGAACCACTTGATTATGAATCACTTGGTACTTGCGAACCGTGCCTCATGGGCAAGATGACCAAAACGCCGTTCTCCGGTACTATGGAGAGAGCAACAGATTTGTTGGAAATCATACATACAGATGTATGTGGTCCAATGAATATTGAGGCTCGTGGCGGATATCGTTATTTTCTCACCTTCACAGATGATTTAAGCAGATATGGGTATATCTACTTAATGAAGCATAAGTCTAAAACATTTGAAAAGTTCAAAGAATTTCAGAGTGAAGTTGAAAATCATCGTAACAAGAAAATAAAGTTTCTACGATCTGATCGTGGAGGAGAATATTTGAGTTACGAGTTTGGTTTACACTTAAAACAATGTGGAATAGTTTCACAACTCACGCCACCCGGAACACCACAGCGTAATGGTGTGTCCGAACGTCGTAATCGTACTTTACTTGATATGGTGCGGTCTATGATGTCTCTTACAGATTTACCGCTATCATTTTGGGGTTATGCTCTAGAGACAGCCACATTCACATTAAATAGGGCACCGTCGAAATCCGTTGAGACGACACCTTATGAACTATGGTTTGGCAAGAAACCAAATTTGTCGTTTCTTAAAGTTTGGGGTTGCGATGCTTATGTGAAAAAGCTTCAACCTGATAAGCTCGAACCCAAATCGGAGAAATGTGTCTTCATAGGATACCCAAAGGAGACAGTTGGGTACACCTTCTATAACAGATCCGAAGGCAAGACATTCGTTGCTAAGAATGGATCCTTTCTAGAGAAGGAGTTTCTCTCGAAAGAAGTGAGTGGGAGGAAAGTAGAACTTGATGAGGTAACTGTACCTACTCCCTTGTTGGAAAATAATACATCACAGGAACCGGTTTATGTGACGTCAAAACCAACTAGTGAGGAAGTTGATGATAATGATCATAGAACTTCAGATCAAGTTAATACAGAACCACGTAGGTCGAACAGAGTAAGATCCGCACCAGAGTGGTACGGTAATCCTATTCTGGAAGTCATGCTACTAGATCATGATGAACCTACGAACTATGAAGAAGCGATGGTGAGCCCAGATTCCGCAAAATGGCTTGAAGCCATGAAATCTGAGATGGGATACATGTATGAGAACAAAGTATGGACTTTGGTTGACTTACCCGATGGTCGGCAAGCAATTGAGAATAAATGGATCTTCAAGAAGAAGACTGACGCGGATGGTAATGTTACTGTCTACAAAGCTCGACTTGTTGCAAAAGGTTTTCGACAAGTTCAAGGGGTTGACTACGATGAGACCTTCTCACCCGTAGCGATGCTTAAGTCTGTCCGAATCATGTTAGCAATTGCCGCATTTTATGATTATGAAATTTGGCAAATGGATGTAAAACTGCATTCTGAATGGATTTACGGAAGAAGAGTTGTATATGATGCAACCGAAGGTTTTATCGATCCAAAGGGAGCTAACAAAGTGCAAGCTCCAACGCTCCATTTATGGACTGGTGCAAGCCTCTAGGAGTTGGAATAAACGTTTTGATAGTGTGATCAAAGCATTTGGTTTTATATGAGACTTTTGGAGAAACCTGTATTTACAAGAAAGTGAGTGGGAGCTCAGAGCATTTCTAATATTATATGTGGATGACATATTATTGATTGGAAATGATATAGAATTCTGGATAGCATAAATGGATACTTGAATAAAAGTTTTTCAATGAAAGACCTCGGTGAAGCTGCTTACATATTGGGCATTAAGATCTATAGAGATAGATCAAGACGCTTAATTGGACTTTCACAAAGCACATACCTTGACAAAGTTTTGAAGAAGTTCAAAATGGATCAAGCAAAGAAAGGGTTCTTGCTCAGATTGCAAGGTGTGAAGTTGAGTAAGACTCAAAGCCCGACCACTGCAGAAGATAGAGAGAAAATGAAAAGTGTTCCTATGCTTCAGCCATAGGCTCTATCATGTATGCAATCTTGTGTACTGACTGATGTGTGCCTTGCTATAAGTCTAGCAGGGAGGTACCAAAGTAATCCAGGAGTGGATCACTGGACAGCGGTCAAGAACATCCTGAAATACCTGAAAAGGACTAAGGATATGTTTCTCGTATATGGAGGTGACAAAGAGCTCATCGTAAATGGTTACGTTGATGCAAGCTTTGACACTGATCGGACGATTCTAAATCGCAAACCGGATACGTGTTTACATTAAACGGTGGAGCTGTCAGTTGGTGCAGTTCAAAGCAAAGCGTCGTGGCGGGATCTACATGTGAAGCGGAATACATAGCTGCTTCGAAGCAGCCAATGAAGGAGTCTTGGATGAAGGAGTTCATATCCGATCTAGGTGTCATACCTAGTGCATCGGGTCCAATGAAAATCTTTTGTGACAATATCGAGCGATTGCCTTAGCGAAGGAATCCATATTTCACAAGAGAACCAAGCACATCAAGAGACGCTTCAATTCCATCCGGATCTAGTCGGTGGGAGACATAGAGATTTGCAAGATACATACGGATCTGAATGTTGCGAGACCGTTGACTAAGCCTCTTCCACGAGCAAAACATGATCAACACCAAGACTCCATGGGTGTTAGAATCATTACTGTGTAATCTAGATTATTGACTCTAGTGCAAGTGGGAGACTGAAGGAAATATGCCCTAGAGGCAATAGTAAAGTTATTATTTATTTCCTCATATCATGATAAATATTTATTATTCATGCTAGAATTGTATTAACCGGAAACATAATACATGTGTGAATATATAGACAAACAGAGTGTCACTAGTATGCCTCTACTTGACTAACTTGTTAATCGAAGATGGTTATGTTTCCTAACCATGAACAAGGAGTTGTTATTTGATTAAAAAGGTCACATCATTAGTTGAATGATCTGATTGACATGACCCATTCCGTTACCTTAGCACACGATCGTTTAGTATGTTGCTATTGCTTCCTTCATGACTTATACATGTTCCTATGACTATGAGATTATGCAACTCCCGTTTACGGAGGAACACTTTGTGTGCTACCAAACGTCACAACGAATCGGGTGATTATAAAGGTGCTCTCAGGTGTCTCCGAAGGTACTTGTTGAGTTGGCGATTTCGAGATTAGGATTTGTCACTCCGAATGTCGGAGAGGTATCTCTGGCCCTCTCGGTAATACACATCACTTAAGCCTTGCAAGCATTTCAACTAATGAGTTAGTTGTGAGATGATGTATTACGGAACGAGTAAAGAGACTTGCCGTAACGAGATTGAACTAGGTATTGGATACCGACGATCGAATCTCGGGCAAGTAACATACCGATGACAAAGGGAACAACGTATGTTGTTGTGCGGTTTGACCGATAAAGATCTTCGTAGAATATGTAGGAACCAATATGGGCATCCAGGTCCCGCTATTGGTTATTGACCGAGACATGTCTCGGTCATGTCTACATTGTTCTCGAACCGTAGGGTCCGCACGCTTAAGGTTTCGGCGATGATTATATTATGAGTTTATGTATTTTGATGTACGAAGGTTGTTCGAGTCCGGATATGATCACGGACATGACGAGGACTCTCGAAATGGTCGAGACATAAAGATTGATATATTGGACGGATATATTTGGACACCGGAAAGGTTCCGGAGAAGTTTGGAGCTCCGGAGGTTACGGAACCCCGGGAGGTATATGGGCCTTATTGGGCCCATGAGGAGGAAGAGAGAAGGAGCAAGGGAGGGGTGCGCCCCAAGCCCAATCCGAATTGGGGAGGGGGCGGCCCCGCTTCCTTTCTCCTTCCCCTCTCTTCCTTCCTACTACTAGTACTACTTCCTAATACTAGTACTCCTTCCTTCCCCTCCAAATAAGATAAGGAAAGAGAGGAAACCTACTTGGAGTAGGTTTCCCCCCTATGCGCGCCCCTTGAGGCCGGCCACCTCCTCCTCCCTCCTTTATATACGGGGTAGGGGGCACCCTAGGACACACAAGTTGATCATTGATTGTTCCTTAGCCGTGTGCGGTGCCCCCTCCACGATATTACACCTCGATCAAATTGTAGCGGTGCTTAGGCGAAGCCTGCGACAGAGAACATCAAGATCGTCACCATGCCGTCGTCTTGTGGAACTCCCCTGAGCCTCTCTGGATTGGAGATCGAGGGTGAGTCATCGAGCTGTACGCGTGTCAAGAACTCGGAGGTGCCGGAGTAACGGTGCTTGGATCGGTTGGACCGGGAGGACGTACGACTACTTCCTCTACGTTGCGTCAACGCTTTCGCTTTGGTCTATGAGGGTACATAGACAACACTCTCCCCTCTCGTTGCTATGCATCACCATGATCTTGCGTGTGCGTAGGAATTTTTTTTTAAATTACTACGTTCCCCAACAGAGCCGGGGGCTCTGCTTGCGGCAAGCTGCTTGAAGATGGTGGGCCGCTCGTACCCTCGGCGGGCTCGCTCGACTCGGCTTCAGGCTCGGCAAGCTCTCCCTCGCCGGCAAGCTCTCCGGCAAGCTCATCTCGATCGGCAAGGCTTGCCGCCTCGGCTGCCTTTGCCTCCTCCACAGTGAACCCAAACTCGCCCGCGGCGGCGGCTGCCGCCGCCTCTTCCGCCCTGGCGGCGATGCGCCGCATCTCTGCATCTGTGGTGTCGCGGGTGAGGCTTTTCTGTTCATCGGCGTGGACCGCCAACTCCACCAGGCCGTCGAAGAACTGCTACAAGACGTCGTCGTCAGGCTCTTGCCAAGTTGGGTTAATTCCATGCGAATCGCACTGCGGCATCATTGCGCGGATGCGATCGAGAGAGGAATTGTTGCACAACGGGACGACGCCCTGCGGCAGCCTGAACCATTTGGGATGCTGAGGGTCGTGCTTGAACAGCTCCTTGAGCATCGCGTCCAGCTCCAGGACGGTGAAGTTGAAGTTGAGGCCCGGGCGCAGCCTCATGATGTCCGCCGGACCCCCGAACTCCCAGGCGGGTCTCCTCCTCTCTTGCAGGGGGGCGATGCGGCGGTGAAGAAAATCCGCGCCAACAGCGCCTACAGTGAGCCCGGCAAGCCTGAGCCGCAAGATCCGGGTGATGGCAATCTTCAGCTTATCGTCGTCCGCGGCCAGGGCGCTCCAATCATTGCCGCGCATTGCTGGGGCTTGGCGCAGTGCAGTAAACAGCTGTGGGTTCTCCTTAACAATCCAACACCATTCTGCTCTCCACTCCTCCCATTTGCTGCGGAGCTCGCCCTCCAGATAAGCCTCCTTCTTGCCGGCTCTCGAGATCCAGGCGATTCCGCCGGCTAGAAGCTCTCCTCTCTCGACCCGAGGCATAAAGAAGTGGAGGAAAAGAGCTACGTTTGGGTGGACTCCGATAAAGTTTTCGCAGAGATGTGCGAAAAATGCCATGGTCAGAACAACATTGGGGGTGAAGTCAAGGAGATGGAACCCGTAGGTGTTCATAATGTCACAGAAGAATTCAGAGAAAGGCGGGCAGAGCCCGCAGTAGAAGAACAACGCGAAGAAAGGGTATCCGTTCGGAACCCGTTCCGAGGCGGCGACGGAGAGTACCTTCGTGCGCAGATGCGCTCGCGTCTCCATCGACCAAAAGAGGTAGTACCACTCCCTCAGCTCCTTCGCGGCGAGCTGGGGAAGTTGCCGCTCCTTCGCGCAGCGCCGAGCCGCAGTGCCTCGGCCGACTTCACACCCTTCCCGGCTTTCGGAGCCATGGCGGAGGTGGTGGGGGAGATCGACGGCGTTGATGGCGACGGTGGCGATGGGGGGGCGGAGCGCTGCTCTGTTTCGGCTTTGGAAGAAGGCCGGGGAGCGGCAGAGATTTCTGAGATTAGAAGTAGCAACTGTCAAGATGGGGGAACTGCCCCTGTTTCCCCTGCTTATAAAGAGGGAGGAGGCGAACGTTACGCTTTTTCCGAATAAAGAACCACCCACGATCTCTCCCACGACGCTGCATTCTACGCGTGCCGTTTGGGGAGGGCGCGGTGGATACGGAGTGAGATACGGCGTGTGCCGGCCCTCGCGTGCCCGTGCACTGTTTTGGGCCTGGCCCAACAGCGCTCGGCACCGTGTGTGGCCCAGGCCCGGGGGCTCCTGTCGGTGTACTAGAGTAGGGGTACCCTAGTATCCCGAACATGTGCACGGGCTGTCGCAGCGCCCCGCGGCAAGGCTTGCCGGGTCACCGCCAAGGTCCTCCGTGGTTCCTTTGGAACCATTCAAGAACAAAGTGTTCAAGTCAAGGAGACAAGGCCCCGGCAAGAGGAGCTTGCCGGGAAGGCTAGCCTAGGCATCTCAAGGAAACTTGCAGCGACGCGCCACGCATCCCGGCAAGGCCCGGTGAGCGACAAGCTTCCGGACGCGACAAGACAACAACCGCGGCAAGGCGCTTGCCGCGGCAAGCCACCATCTGTACATTCAAGGCCGCCCAATAAGATCCACCAACATGTCGCCTGGGCCTTTCGGTAGCGTGGCGAGAAGCTGTGCAGCCAGTGGTGCGAGGTGGCAAGCGGCATTGACAAGGTTGCCATCGTGGCGAGCGGTGGCGCCCCTGACGGACCCTTTTTGCACTGTTTGGGCGACGCAGACGGGCATTTAATGCCCTTGTCCCCTGCCGTCAGGGTTAGGTATGATACACTGTGCAAGTAGGTGTACCAACCGCAGTTCTTTTACATTTTTACCCTTGGATGCGTTGCCACCTATCGGTGACCCCTTGAGCATATGAAAGGAGGCCCATGCGCAACGTAGAAGGGGGTGGAAGCATTCGAAACCAGAAACACTCACGCTCGGTCTCACAGCTAGTGTACTATAGCGCTCATCGCTCTCGAGCAAGAACACAATACAATCAGACAAGCAGCAGTAGGAGTATTATCTCTCCGGAGAGCTCCGAAGCTGGGTAAATCGCTCGTGTGCTTCGCCTCGATCCGCTCTTCGTGCGATCTCCGCGCCCCCGCCGAACCGAAAGGGGCTCCGGTCCCATAGGTGTTCATTTCCCACGACATCTATCAACAACAGTGAAGGTTTGAACTTGGAAAGCAAGGAGGAATAGTAGAAATGTGGCTTTTGGTAGGAGGGTGGGGGCGGGGAGATAGATATTTCCGCGGTGGCAAAAAAAATCGCTCGGTGTCGTGAGAAACTGGCGCACAAGTGTGGTTCAAACGGGGCCAATGGACTGTAGACGACGAAGCTTCCTGCGTAAGCTAGACAAGACGGTGCGCTAAGATATTTTATATCGCATCCCACACGAGTCTTTCTAGTAAACTGTTTGTAGTATACCTGATTTTTTCATTATGTTTTGAAAGACAAAATGGTGTTACGGATGGAAAAGATGGTGTTTGAATTGCTAGAACATTTATGTACAGTGAACATGCAACTAGTACATGGGTGTCGTGTTTAAATTTGGAATTATTCCGGGTTCGTTTGGCATTTTTATACATTAATTGAGTTTCTGGGCATTTAATGTGCCTAATTCAAATTTGAACCACAAGCACATGCTTCAATGCACTAATGTTGTTTGAAAAATCACATGTGTGTCCTTGGGTGAATTTCTAGGTCACATGCAAGAGATGGGAGTGAAATTCAAACGTCTAGGCGTCGTGGCTCGGCCAGAAAGATTGAGAAACTTGGTTTTTTAATTCCAGTAAATCGAAAACACTTCCGAAAATCATGAAACTTGGCATGGTGTCATGACATGGCACCAACATGCTGCAGTAATTTTTTTGGCCGAATTGGGACAAGCTTTGGTGTAAGCTTCTTGCAAACCGAAGCTTCCATCTAGAAGGCTCGTTGTTCCGAGACGGAACGTGTCACCTCTGTGTGCGAAACGACATACGTACACTGCCTTCTCCCACCTTAATTTTTCTACACAGGCAGATTAGACCAAATAGAAGTACCATGCTAAATTTTGGAATTATTCCTGGTTCGTTTGGCCTTTTTTTGTGCATTAATTCAGTTTCTCCACATTCAATGTGCATAATTCAAATTTGAACTACAAGCATAGGCTCCAGTGCACCAAAGTTGTCTGAAAAATCACATGTGTGTCCTTGGGTGAATTTCTAGTTCCCATGCAAGACATGGGAGTGAAATTCAAACATCTGGGCGTCGTGGCTCGGTCGGAAAGATTGAGAAACTTGGTTTTATAATTCCTGTAAATCCAAAACACACTTGAGAATCCTAAAATTTGGCATGGTGTTATGACATGGCACCAACATGCTGCGGTAACTTTTTTGGCTGAACTGGCACAAGCTTTGGTGTAAGTTTCTTGCAAATCGGAGCTTCCCTCAAGAAGGCTCGTGGTTCCGAGAGGGAATGTGTCACCTCCGTGTGCGAAAAGACATAGGTACACAGCCTTCTCCCGCCTTATCTTTTTTACACAGGCAGATTAGACCAAATAGAAGTACCGTGCTAAATTTTGGAATTATTCCTGATCCGTTTGGCCTTTTTATGCATTAATTGAGTTTCGGCGCATTTAATGTGCACAATTCAAATTTGAACTACAAGCACAGGCTCCAGTGCACCAAAGTTGTTTGAAAAATCACATGTGTGTCCTTGGGTCAATTTCTAGGTCCCATGCATGAGATGGGAGTGAAATTCAAACACCTGCGCGTCGTGGCTCCGCTAGAAAGATTGAGAAACTTGGTTTTTTAATTCCTATAATTCCAAAACACGCCTGAAATTCATGAAACTTGGCATGGTGTCATGACATTGCACCAACATGCTGCGGTAATTTTTTTGCCCGAATTGGGACAAGCTTTGGTGTAAGCTTCTTGCAAACCAAAGCTTCCCTCAAGAAGGCTCGTGGTTTCGAGAGGGAACGTGTCACCTCTGTGTTTGCAAAACGACATACATACACTGCCTTCTCCCACCTTAATTTTTCTACACAGGCAGATTAGACCAAATAGAAGTATCGTGCTAAATTTCAGAATTATTCCGGGTTCGTTTGGCCTTTTTTATTCATTAATTGAGTTTCTGCACATTTAATGTGCATAATTCAAATTGGAATTACAAGCACAGGCTCGAGTGCACCAAAGTTGTCTGAAAAATCACATGTGTGCCGTTGGGTGAATTTCTAGGTCCCATGCAAGAGACGGGAGTGAAATTCAAACATCTGGGCGTCGTGGCTCAGCCGGAAAGATTGAGAAACTGGGTTTTTAAATTCCTGTAAATCCAAAACATGCACGAAAATTATGAAACTTGGCATGGTGTCATGACATGGCACCAACATGTTGCGGTAATTGTTTTGGCTGAATTGGGAGAAGCTTTCATGTAAGCTTCTTGCAAACCGGAGCTTCCCTCAAGAAGGCTCATGGTTCCGAGACGGAACGTGTCACCTCCGTGTGTGAAAAGACATACGTACACTGCCTTCTCCCACCTTAATTTTTTACATAGGCAGATACCAAATAGAAGTACCGTGCTAAATTTTGGAATTATTCCAGGTTCGTTTCGCATTTTTATGCATTAATTGAGTTTCAGTGCATTTAATGTGCATAATTCAAATTTGAACTACAAGCACAGGGTCCAGTGCACCAAAGTTGTTTGAAAAATCATATGCCTGTCCTTGGGTGAATTTCTAGGTCCCATGCAAGAGATGGGAGTGAAATTCAAAGATATGGGCGTCGTGGCTCGGCCGGAAAGATTGAGAAACTTGGTTTTTTAATTACAGTATATCCAAAACACGCCTGAGAATCATGAAACTTGGCATGGTGTCATGACATGGCACCAACATGCTGCGGTAATTTTTTGGCCGAATTGGGACAAGCTTTGGTGTAAGCTTCTTGCATACCGGAGCTTCCCTCAAGAAGGCTCGTGGTTCCGAGAGGGAACGTGTCACCTCCGTGTGCGAAATGACATATGCACAGTGCCTTCTCCCGCCTTAATTTTTTTACACAGGCAGATTAGACCAAATAGAAGTATCATGCTAAATTTCAGAATTATACCGGGTTCGTTTGGCCTTTTTTAGACATTAATTGAGTTTCTGGGCATTTAATGTGCATAATTCAAATTTGAACTACAAGCACAGGCTCCAATGCACCAAAGTTGTTTGAAAAATCACATGTGTGTCCTTGGGTGAATTTCTAGGTCCCATGGAAGAGATGGGAGTGAAATTCAAACATCTGGGCATCGTGGCTCAGCCGGAAAGATTGATAAACTTGGTTTTTTAATTCCTGTAATTCCAAAACACGCCTGAAAATCATGAATCTTGGCATGGTGTCATGACATGGCACCAAAATGCTGTGGTAATTTTTCTGTCCGATTTGCAAAGGCACACACATTAACAATCAACAAAGTCATTTTGGAACAAGTGCTGTCACGTTACAAATCGTAAACACATGTATTATTGAAACCATGGGCGTTCTACTTACCAATTATGTGCGGCCATGCGTCCCCTTTTTTATTGGCTAGGAGGTGCCATGCAGGGTGGCTATTTGAGTATGGGAGGCGTGCGATCAGACCCCTGCGCATGCTCATTGGGAGGAGAGCCCTTTGACCACTACCCGTCGTGCACCTCCCTCCCAACCTCTCCATTAATGGCGCCCTAGCACCTGTTCTACGGCGTGGCTATATGTCTCACTGGACTGAGATTTAAGAGAGAAAAATGAAAATCTGAAACGAAAGTTTTGCACGGATCTTGATGTAAGATCCGATGGACCTATATAGCATCGACTGCGACTTATAGCAAGCATGATGAATATAAGGACGATGACAGTGGATAATAATTGTCTTACATATTTAGAAACATAATTAGAAAAGCCACATGCGGCAACGACCAAAATAGAAAAGGGCAAAAGAAGAAGGAAGATAACGATTTGGCTCTGTCGGCAGAAACGACACCTATGGGATCACGGGGAATCCCTTCTACGATCGGCGGGCGTGGGGCTATGCAAAGAGCGGGTTTAAGAGATCAACACGGGAGATTTATCTAGGTTCGGGCTGCAAGAGATGTGTAGTACCCTACTACTGCTGGCTTGTGTTTATCTGGTTTTCTAGGACTAGCTACGAAGCATGTGGGGTCCAAAAGTCCGAATCCTCTCTCTGTACATAGCGGGCCTCCTTTTATAGTCAAAGGGGCTGCCACAGTGGCACACAGGAGGTGGAAATTTGTACAGTAGTCGAGTCTATCTCTGGCATCGTAGGAAATAACGCATTAAACGCGCTATTTAGGTGTCCTCTTACTTTATCAGGGACGACAGCGAGGCATGTCCCGTCAGTCACTGCTTCGCCATGCTTCGCCACGCATACAGGCCAATGAGGCATGCAGCGCCATGTAGGTTGGCAGGCTGTTGAGCTGGTGTGGTGGTAGGGTCTTCATGAAGATCTGCATGCCACCATGTAGGCGTTTGACTTAGTTGGCTTAGGAGCCACGTACTTCCACGTGGGTACCTGCTTAGTTGGTGGGTCGGCCGCTGGGCTGGGGTGGCGACGGGGCGGCAAGGCCGTGTTGCAGTCTTGCTGATATTCCCGACAAGGGTCTTGCCGGGGCCTTGTGGGTGCCCTTGGCAAGAATCTTGCCGGGGCTTCGTGGTTATCTTTGGTAGGAGCCTTGCCGGGGCCTTGTTGGCATCCTCGGCAAGGAGCCCCACTGTCATCTTGTCCTCTGGTTCCACCTAGGCCTCGCAGGCCTTTTGTCTTCACAAAGCTCTGCATGCCACCATGGAGGCACCTCCCGAGCCTTGGTTCCAATGTGGTTGATGGCGTCGCAACTCTCACACTCAAGGGTGGTAGCTTCGTTGGGTAAGTTGCCCTGGCAAGGCGCTTGCCGGGGCTGTGAAGGCCTCCTCGGCAAGGGCCTTGCCGCGGGAGTTTCACCTCACCCTTCTGCTCTTCATGCTTCTAGTTTTGTGCATGACTCTGGTGGTCTTGTGTCTTGGCTACCTCTTCTGTCCCGCCAAGCGCGGCTGTGGGTGCGTGGCTGCCACCGCCCACGCACAAGTAAAGGGGAGCAAAAAGGACCCCTACTTTTGTACACCGATAGGAGCCCCCGGGTCTGGGACACATATAAGCGCAGGGCGTTATTGGGCCAGGCCCAGAACGGTGCGCGGGTGCGCGCGTGGCGGAGTTTTTACTGCAGTAACTCCCTCGCTCGTTGTGCTTCCCCACGACCCTCGTTGAATGCATGACATGGGGGGCATGCATGGGGCGGTTTCTGCACGCGTGCGTCACATCATGGTAAAGAGGTGGCCCACGCCTTCCCCAGAAAAAGGAAAAACCGCAGGCGCACTGCCCATTTACCCTCTGCGCCCTTCCCAATCTCGGAACCGCTGTTCCCCTCTTTTTCCTCTGGCAAATGATTTCGAATCCCTCGCCTCTGCTCACCGCCACCGCGTCCCCATTGCTCTTGATTCATCACCCTCTTCCAGCCGCCATGGCACCCAAAACCAGCAAGGGTAAAGGAGCGGCCAAGGACGCTGGGGAGAAGGAGGGCGCCGGAGAGCGAGCTGGCGGTGCTTCGGATGCAGCACACCTACTTCCCTTCAACGCTCGATGCGGTCCACCTTAGGGACTACTTCAAGCCCCTGTGGGGGAGGGAGGATGGGGCACCTTGCCACACACATCATCCCTGCCGATTTCGCCAAGGCTGGCCCCAATCGTTACCCCTTCTTCGTCGATTACGTTTCTTGCAGGCTCTACCCCCCCTTTCTCTGATTTCTTCAACGACATCATGCACACCTACGACTTTCACCTCTTCGATTTTACACTAACCGGCGTCGCATGTATGGCCCTCTTCGCTCATCTCTGCGAGGGGTTTGTCGGAGTGCTCCCCAGCATGGCGCTCTTTCGCCACTACTTCTATCCTTGCATCCAGCCAAGGTACGCCATTTTTGGATCCATCACCTGGATCTCGAGGACCCAGGAGAAAGGCACGTACCCGAAGGGTGCCCAGAAGGGGAGGTGGGACGAGTGGCAGGGCCGATGGCTCTGGATCAAGGAGGAGGATCCGCAGGAGTTCTGCCGGGTTTGTCAGAGCCCGCCGGTCCGCCGCAAGGACTGGAGTGACCTCGATGTCAACGACAAGAAGCTCTCGATCGCCACCACCAGGATCCATCGCCTCACCACGGCCGGGCTCACCCTCGAGATGATTGGGGCGGATTTCATCCGTCGGGGAATCGCCCCGCTACACAACAAGGGGAGGTCGGCCTGAGATTTCAGGAATGCGACCAATGTCATGAGGCTCTGCCCCGGCCTGAAGCACAACTTCACGATGCTGGGGCATGCCCATTTCTACCAGAGGCTCTTCCAGCTCAATGTGGGCGATGACGGCTGGGCTGAGAGGACCGGCAGGGCCGTGAAGTCCGGCAAGGCCGTCAAGGGGCCCCTATTTGGGTTGCCGGCAGGAGTGGTCCCGCTGAGCAATAGTTCTTGCCGGTCTGCTATCATCGCCATGATGCCGGACTTCAACGTGCACAGCCTCGACCCGGCCTGGGTCGAGCTGCCAGCAGAGAAGGTGCAGGAGTTCTTCGACAACTTGTCGGAGAGCTACGTCCACGACGAGCCGGTGCTGATCCGCGACACGACCAAGGAGGATCTAGACTACATCGACGCCAGGGCGGCGGAGGCAGTGCTCGCCAGGGAGGCCGGCAGCGCCGGCATCGTGGAGGATGAGGCCAATGCGGCCGCGGAGGAGAAAGAGCTCGCCCAGTGGGGGGTGTCTGCCGGGGAGGCCAGCGGTGCCAGCGCTGGGCCCCCCTTATTCACTACAAGAAATATGTCAACTTGTGACCACCACTATTGGTCCACGTCTGGTGAAAAAGACAAATTCCCGCCGATTCAGTTGGAAGCGGGTCAAATTTGAACTACAGCTGCCTCATAATTTGCTCTTTATTTTTTCAAAAAATCATTTCTAGGTAAATAAGTATCTATTTAATCAGAGAAACATCAAAAGTTTTCGAAGATTCAACCACTAGCTAGGAACGGTCAAGCCCGCCGTTTTGACCGCATTTTGAAACGGGCATAAAAAATTCAAAAAAAATCAAAAAATTGGAAAACCTTTGCATTGTGTCATTATATGTGACCAAGTTTCCAGGAAAAATAATAAACTTGTAATACGGTAATTATTTTAGAAAAGTGTTCTCATAAATGAGCTATCATGTGTGAAGATTCATGGATTTCAACCCAAACGCTCAATCTCATGGCCACATTCATGGCATAGTTTGTTCAAATGATCTCATATTGTGCACAAGGGTGAATCTTGGAATTCCAAACAATGTTGCCAAAGGGAGTTTTCATTTTCTTTGGACGAAAAAACCATTTTCCATTTTTCGAGTGCCCGAAAGGAGGTTTTTTTGTGAAGGAACTACCAAATAATTGTTGGAAAATTGGACCAGATCATTTTTATAAAATACTAGGCCATATTTAATGCACAATTGACAAAATGGTTGGGTGTAAATTGTTTTGATCCACCGCTCGTGAAAAAGACAAATTTCCGCCGATTCAGTTGGAAGCGGGGCAAATTTGAACTGCAGCTGCCTCATAGTTTGCTCTTTATTTTTTTTAAAATCATTTATTGGTAAATAAGTATCTATTTAATCAGAAATACATGGTTTGATGGAGATACATCGAGGTTTGGACGGTGGCCGAGGGCCCGAACTCTAGAGCGTGTAAGCTCAAGATGCCCGCCAAGTGGTCACTGTGTGACCGTGGCGTTACCTGTGTGTTCAGGTGGCCTAGACATGTCTAGTGGTTGGGCACTCCCCATGTAGGTGCTAGGAAGAAAATTACAACATAAGATTCTCACGAGGAGACCGATCGGTGCTTAAACATGAATTAGCAGCCAAGTGTTTGATTAGCGGTACGGGAAATGTACATGGCTAATGGGCGTGAGTTTTGGCTGAGGATGATCGGTTACTAAGAAGACCGTCTTCACAAATTTTCAGCTCAAAAGGAGGAGCCTAGCTGGTACTTGCTTTGCAAACCACCACTTTGGACATAAATACGAATGTTGAAGCTCGGCTCAAAATAATGAATGGATTGAGCTGGCATTTGGTGGAGGATGGATATTTGGGCATAGGAAAGCACTTGAGAAAATGGATACTATTTGGACATGCCAAAGTGGTACTTCCTTCACTGGCTGTTACTCTGAAATGAATAGGAAAATGAATATTTTGAATTATTTTTGAACTAGGCAAGGAAGTTTTTTACATATTTGACGAAGATATGACCCAAAGAATTTATGAGATTTTTTTGGGAATTTTGGGAATGACAGAAATATAGGTTGCTTCACAACCTAGGGCAAAAATTGCCACATGGACATGCCACATAGGCAAAACTGATGAGGTGGCGCCTAGTCATAGTAACCCACCACAATTTACAAGGCTATGACCATCTATATTGGTCGTTAACAACTAGAAATAAGGCAGCGGACTAGCGTTGTTTGCTTTATGACCTTTTCATGTGAGGAAATTACGACCTTTCTGACCAAAATGGTCGCAATGGTTTAGGGTTTGGAGCCCCCCGAACAGCTTTTGACCAATTGGTCTGAAATGGTCATAAATTTATGACCAATTCTTCGAGGGTCACTGACAGAAGGTCATAAGTTGACATATTTCTTGTAGTGATTGAGGACACGGGTGACAAGTCTCCCGAAGAGGAAGCGGAAGCGTCCGACCCTCCGCCCATGGGGAAGACATGTGCCCTGCAGTGGGCCAGCTCCAGCGAGCCGGTCCGGCCCGGTAGGACCACGCAGCGGCAACCGGCTTTGGAGCAGCTCGTGCGCCAGATGAGGGCAATGAAGGCAGCGACAGCGAAGAAGGCGGTGAAGGCCGCGATGGTGAAGAAGACGGCGACTGCCTCCTCCTAGTCCAAGTGGCGCCTGTCCCCAACTCCTCCCCCCTCCCTTGGACAGCACCCTGGAGGCCGAATTCGACCTTGGATCTTTTAGTTTGAAAAGGAAGAGGAAGCCAACGGAGGGGGAGGCGGAGGACGGGTAAGTATCCCCCCCATCATCTCCTTCTCCCCATGTTTTCCTCCTTTGATTTGATGTTACCTACTAAGGGACACGGAGACGCTGGCCCAGAGGGTGGTGAAAAGGGACAAGGCCTCGACGGGCGACAAGCCCCCGGCGGGTACTCTGTATACGCTGGTGTTGGTGGGGAGCAGCCCGGATAGCAGTCCCTGACGCAGTCCCCGCTTTAGCCCCAGTGTGAGTTGATTACTCACTCCTTCATTGATGAGCATCAGGGTGTAGATTCTTGATGCTGACTTTGCCGGGTTTGCATGAGGAGAACGGCAGCAAGAGGAGCCGCCGAGGGACAGTCCCAACACACCGCCCCCCTCGACTACACTGCCCAGAGGGGCGTCCCTGGCAAGGGCATCCACCACCGAGCACACGCATATGGAGGAGGAGGGGGCAAACTTGGGTGCCATGGTTCTGCCCCGGCAACGAATCCTAGCGGGGAGGGCACCACTTCTTCCCAGCCTGGCGTGGGTAAGTCGTTCGCTTCCCGCCCCTGTTCTTTCTTGCTTTCTTTGAACCTTGACCTTGGCCCCATCTCATTCTACTTCTTGGTACCCAGACCCTTCCTCGGCAGACCGGAAGGATATTGACACCGTCATCGAGGAGGTCGCCAGGGACGCCGAGGCTGAGGCCGACAAGATTGCGCTGAGGAGGCCGCAAAGACCGCCGCCAAAGAGGCCGCCAAGGGGCCCGCCGGGGAGGCCGGCAAGGCCGCTGCCGAGGAGGCCGACAAGGGGCCTGCCACGGAGGCCATCAAGGCCGCTGCCAAGGAGGCCGGCAAGGGGCCTTCCGAGGAGGGGGTGGTTGACGACCAACCTTCCTCCTCTGCTGCCTCTGGCTTGGGAAAGTACTTGAAGGTGGGCGACAACCTGTTCGTCCACCTCCCAGGAACGGGAAGCACCAGGGCGCGAGCTGAGGGGGAGGTCTTTGATGACGAGGTGCTCGCCACCGCCGGGCTTTGGGTTGTTGATGAACCGAGCGCCAGTGGTGGCGGTTCCCAAGAGGAGCAGCTTCCTCGGGCAATGAGCGCCAACATTCAGAAGCTCCAGGCGCTCCATCGTGCCCACCTGCACAAGGCAAAATCCAGGATGGCAGTGGCGAACTAGGAGGAGGCGGATCTCGAGGAGCGCGTCATTGAGACGCAAGCCTGGTTCCGCGACGCAGACGACAAACTGAGGGCCGCCCAGGGCGAACTGGCTGAGCGCAAGCAAGAGCTCATCGTGATGCAAGCTAACGTCGAGAAGGCCCAGGAGGCGGCAAAGGAACAGGCCGCCAAGGACGAGGCCGCCCGACACCAGCACTAGGCTCAGCTGAGCTCCCAGGAGGAGGATCTTCCGCCCGTGAGGAGGCGCTCACCGCCACTCTCCGCGGCAAGGATGAGGACGTCGAGAGGCTCGTCGCGCAGCGGACCTAGGAGCTGGAGCAGAGGCACAAGGAGGCACTCAATGCTCATGCCCTGGTCCATGCCGGCAATGTGAGGGAGCTGGAGCTGGAGCTGGAGCGCGAGGAGCTTAAGAAGGTGGCCTTGGAGCTGACGAAGGAGAGGGATATGGCCAACCGTTCTTGAGCGGACGCCCAGGGCACAGTCTCCGACAAGGCCAAGATGCTCTCCGAGGCCAACGACTCCATAAATGACCTGAAGTTGAAGCTGGATGGCTTAGAGGGGAAGCTTTCGGAGGCCGGGGCTAGCGAGGAGACCTTGAACAAGGTCCTGGAGGATGAGAGGCAGCTGCAGAAGAACGATGTCGCCGAACATGAGGAGTATGCGAAGGGCATAAACCATTGGATCGGCCGCCTCGTCAACGTCGCCGGCAGGATCACCACGAAGCTGGCCGCCATGGGGATTCTGAATGTTAGGTACACCCATGAGCCGAACATGAGCCCCAACACTAAGCTGACTTTGTTCTTTGAAGGCGTCCTTGGAGCCCTGGAGCAGTTCTGTGCCAACCGGGCAACCTCTCTGGCCAACGAGGCCCAAAAGCTCTGTCGGGGCCCCCTGACCAAGGTCCTCACCAAGGTGGCATACTGGAACCCCGATGTCGACTCCGCCGCCGCGCTGGAGACCTTTCCAGAGGGTGTGGACCTCGTGGCGCTCAAGGAGCGCATCGAGCCCATCATCGAGCGCGTCGACGGAGTCGAGAGGGTGGAGGGCCAGCATCGAGAGTAGGCGCCCAATTTTTCTTTGGCGCTGCGAGTCCACAAACAAGACGATTTTATCTCAAGTTAGAACTGGAGCAACAATTGATGTAATATAACTCTGCAGTACCCCCCTTTTTTAAGCGATACATGCTATTTTCCTGTTCAATCTTTCTTGGTATGTACACCCTACGCTTACTTGGACAGGCTTGTCAGCGCGTAAACCCAAGCCGCGGTGCTTTGAGGACGGATCCTTAGCGGCTTGCCGGGTGTGCTTGTTGCCGGGCAACCCACCTTACCGCTATCAGCGCAGCCGCTTGAACTGTTGAGCGGATCGAAACAGAGTAAGAGCATTGCCAATAGCAGATAGGCCACCCTACCGATCTCAATGCGGCCGCTCGAACTCTTGAGCGGATTCGAAACAGGACAAGGGCGTTGCCAATAGCGGCAGGGTCCCATCGCGTGCCGGTTTTCCATACAAAGAGCGAGACCTTTCGAGGAAAATAGCTTTATAAAAGAAAAGTGAATTACTCAAGGTTTTGCGTGACTTAGCTTTTTGCGGCCACGCAGATGATCGTTGGTGCTGTGGATGGCACCAGAGTGCGGCTAGCTGATGCCTCCTTTTCTTCCCGGGCCACCATGACGAGGGAGTCAATAGGTTGGCTCCAAAACCGGATTTTCACAGCTTGCGCCCCTACCTGGCGCGCCAAAGATGTCAGCGGAAAGGACACATATGGGATCACGGGGAATCCCTTATACGGTCAGTGGGCGCGGGGTGTGCAAAGAGCGGGTTTAAGAGATCAACATGGGAGATTTATCCAGGTTTGGGCTGCAAGAGATGAGTAATACCCTACTCCTGCTGGCTTGTGTTTATCTGGTGTTCTTGGACTAGCTACAAAGCGTGAGGGGTCCAAAAAGTCAGAATCCTCTCTTTGTACGCCGTGGGCCTCCTTTTATAGTCAAAGGGGCTGCCACAGTGGCACATAGGAGGTGGAAAGTTGTACAGTAGTCGAGTCTATCTCTGGCATCGTAGGACAAAACGCATTAAATGCGCTACTTAGGTGTCCTCTTGTTTTATCGAGGACGGTAACGAGGCCCGTCCTGTCCGTCGCCGCTTCGCCTTGCTTGGCCATGCGTCCAGGCCAATGAGGCATGCAACGCCATGTAGGCTGGCAGGTTGCTGAGCTAGTGTGGTAGCAGGGTCTTCACGAAGATCTGCATGCCACCACATAGGCATTTGACTTAGTTGGCTTAGGAGCCACGTACTGCCACGTGGGTACCTACTTAGTTGGTGGGTCGGCCACTGGGCTGGGGCGGCGACGGGGCGGCATGGCCTTTCCGCGGTCTTGCTGATATTCCTGGCAAGGGTCTTGCCGGGGCCTCATGGGTGCCCTCGGCAAGAGTCTTGCCGGGGCCTCGTGGGTATCTTCGGCAGGAGCCTTGTCGGGGCCTCGTGGGCATCCTCAGCAGGAGCCTTGCCGGGGCCTCGTGGGCATCCTCGGCAAGGAGCCCCGCCGTCGTCTTGTCCTCTGGTTCCTACCTCGGCATCGCAGGCCTTTTGTCTTCACAAAGATCTGCATGCTACCATGGAAGCGCCTCCCGAGACTTGGTTCCAATGTGGTCGATGGCGTCAGAACTCTCAGACTCAAGGCTCTTGCCGGGGCTATGAAGGCCGCCTCGACAAGGGCCTTGCCGGGGGAGTTTCACCTCGCCCATCTTCTCTTCATGCTTCTGGATTTGAGCATGGCTCTGGTGGTCTTGTGTCTTGGCTTCCTATTCTGTCCCGCCAAGCGCGGCTGTGGGTGCGTGCGACCGCCCGCACACAAGTAAAGGGGTGCAAAAAGGACACCTACTTTTGTACGCCAACAGGCTCGCTGATCTCTACTTTCTTGGTGCATTGC
This sequence comes from Aegilops speltoides, assembly GCA_021437245.1. Taxonomy (NCBI): domain Eukaryota; kingdom Viridiplantae; phylum Streptophyta; class Magnoliopsida; order Poales; family Poaceae; genus Aegilops; species Aegilops speltoides. Next base: position 86,846,053 of record CM038146.1, on the reverse strand, counting down.
TGCAGGCCGCGGGAACTAGTCTCCGCGGCGAGCGGCGACAAGCTCTTTCTTGTCCTCAAGATGCTGCTTGAGAGCATCCAAGGATTCCTCCACCAGCCTTCTACGCTTGATGCGCAGCATGACATTCTCGTCCATAAGTTTCTTGACGATGACGCCGATCCTCTTCAACAAGCAGTGGTCTGCTCCTGCTGCTCCGCACTTCCGACGATCTTCGCCCTCAGCAGGTTGCTCTCGGCCTGGAGCTTCACATTGCTCTCATTTAGTTGTCGGATGACGCCAGTAGACATTTCAAACGAGGCTTTTTGGTCATCCTGCAACCTCGCCCACCTGGAGATCTGATCCATCTGCCTAAGGACGAGGGCACGCATGCGCCTGTAAGAGTCCTCGCCTGCCCGCGAGACATTTTCCCAGGCCACCGCAGCGCGGGACACTACTAGGAAAATTCTTATAGGTAGATATTTAGCAGTAGCATTGGTTATATACCCCACGCTACTGCTACTTAGCAGTAGCGCCGGCCAAAACCAGCGCTGCAAGTGCACGTTAGCAGTAGCGCTTGTTTTCCAGGCCAGCACTGCTGTTAGTGGGCGACACACTCGGCCGACTGTTACAGCTTTAGCTATAGCACTGGGCCTCCTCCCCCACGCTGCTGCTAAGCCCACCTCTGCTTCCCCCTCCGGCCTGCGCGTGCTCTCTCACTCACTATCACACTCACACGCTCACACTCACACGCCCCTCAATCCCCTGTTCCGGGCGCCGCCCCCGTGTCCTACGCTGGCCGCCTTCCCCCGCGCTGGCCCTCCTCCCCCATCGGTTGCCCTCCCCCGCGCTGGCCATTGATGACCCACAAGTATAGGGGTCTAACGTAGTCCTTTCGATAAGTAAGAGTGTCGAACCCAACGAGGAGAAGAAGGAAATGACAAGCGGTTTTCAGTAAGGTATTCTCTGCAAGCACTAAAATTATAGGTAGCAGATAGTTTTGTGATAAGATAATTTGTAACGGGTAACAAGCAATGAAAGTAAATAAGGTGCAGCAAGGTGGCCCAATCCTTTTTGTAGCAAAGGACAAGCCTGGACAATTTCTTATAATGAGAAAAGCGCTCCCGAGGACACATGGGAATTATTGTCAAGCTAGTTTCATCACGCTCATATGACTAGCGTTCGGTACTTTGATAATTTGATATGTGGGTGGACCGGTGCTTGGGTACTGCCCTTTCTTGGACAAGAATCACACTTATGATTAACCCCTATTGCAAGCATCTGCAACTACAAAAGAAGTATTAAGGTAAACATAGCCATAGCATGAAACTAGTGGATCAAAATCATCCCCTTACGAAGCAACGCATAAACTAGGGTTTAAGCTTCTGTCACTCTAGCAACCCATCATCTACTTATTACTTCCCAATGCGTTCCTCTAGGCCCAAATAATGGTGAAGTGTCATGTAGTCTACGTTCACATAACACCACTAGAGGAGAGACAACATACATCTCATCAAAATATCGAACGAATACCAAATTCACATGACTACTAATAGCAAGACTTCACCCATGTCCTTAGGAACAAACATAACTACTCACAAAGCATATTCATGTTCATGATCAGAGGAGTATTAATATGCATTAAGGATCTGAACATGTGATCTTGCACCAAGTAAACCAATTAGCATGAACTACAAGGAGTAATCAACAATACTAGCAGCCCACATGTACCAATTTGTGGTTTTGATACAAGATTGGATACAAGAGATGAACTAGGGTTTTGAGAGGATATGGTGCTGGTGAAGATGTTGATGGAGATTGACCCCCTCCCGATGAGAGGATTGTTGATGATCACGATGGTGATGATTTCCCCCTCTCGGAGGGAAGTTTCCTCGACAGAACAGCTCCGCCAGAGCCCTAGATTGGTTCCGCCAAGGTTTCGCCTCGTGGCGACGGAGTTTTGTCCCGTAAGCTTGCTTATGATTTTTTTCCGGAGTAAGAGACTTCATATAGCAAAAGATGGGCACCGGAGGGCCACCAGGGGCCCCACGAGACACGGGGCGTGTGCAGTAGGGGTGGGCGCGCCCCCACCCTCGTGGCCAGGGTGTGGGCCCCCTCTGGTACTTTCTTTGCTCAATAATTCTTATTAATTCCAAAAATGACTTTCGTGGAGTTTCAAGACTTTTGGAGCTGTGCAGAATAGGTTTCCAATATTTGTTCCTTTTCCAGCCATAATCCCAGCTGCTGGCATTCTCCCTCTTCATGATAAACCTTGTAAAATAAGAGAGAATAGCCATAATTATTGTGACATAACGTGTAATAACAGCCCATAATGCAATAAATATTGATATAAAAGCATGATGAAAAATGGACGTATCAACTCCCCCGAGCTTAGACCTCGCTTGTCCTCTACCGGAAGCCGATATCAAAAAATATGTCCACATGTTTAGAGATAGAGGTGTCGATAAAAATAAAATACGGACATGAGGGCATCATGATCATTCTTATAACAGCAACATATATAGATTTTGTCATATAATTTCTTATTCTCAAGTAACAATCTATTCACAATGTCGTGTATGGTTCAGAAACTTCATTGAGAACTAGCAAACTATAATCTCAGTCACTGAAGCAATTGCAATTTATCATAACATCAAAAAGAGTCAAGAATAGAGCTTTTCAGCAAGTCCACATACTCAACTATCTTATAGTCTTCTACAATTGCTAACACTCACGCAATACTTATGGTTATGGAGTTTTACTCAGACACTGAGAAAGATAGGGGCTTATAATTCCGCCTCCCAACGTATTCACCTTTGGGTGATGTCAATAATAATAGTTCATGCTAACTTACATCCAATTGGATATATATATATATATATATATATATATATATATATATATATATATATATCGGGATCTTTCCAACACAAGGTGCTTGCCAAAGGATAAAATGAAAAAGGGAAAGGTGAAGATCACCTTGACTCTTGCATAAAGTAAAAGTAGGCCCTTCGCAGAGGGAAGCACAGGTTGTCATGTGCTTTTAGGGTTTGATGCACAAAATCTTAATGCAAAAGAACGTCAGTTTATATTGCTAGTTGTGATATGAACCTTTTATTATGCAGTCCGTCGCTTTTATTACTTCCATATCACACGATCATATAAAGCTTATTTTCTCCGCACTAATAAGTCATACATATTTAGAGAGCAATTGTTAGCAATTTTTATTGCTTGCAACATGACAACTTACTTGAAGGATCTTACTCAATCCATAGGTAGGTATGGTGGACTCTCATGGAAAAACTGGGTTTAAAGATATTTAGAAGCACAAGTAGTATCTCTACTTGGTGCAAGGAATTTGGCTAGCATGATGGGGAAAGGCAAGCTCAACATGTTGGACGATCCATGACAATATAATTTAACTGAGATGTGAGAAAACATAAACCATTACGTTGTCTTCCTTGTCCAACATCAACTCTTTAGCATGTCATACATTAATGAGTGCTCACAATTATAAAAGATGTCCAAGATAGTAAATTTACATGTGAAAACCTCTCTTTCTTTTTTACTTCCTATTAATTGCAACGATGACCAAAACTATGTTTGTCAACTCTCAACAACTTTTATGCTCATACTCTTTATATGTGAAGTCATTACTATCCATAAGATCAATATGAACTCTTTTATTATTTTTATTCTTCCTATTTTCTCAAGGTCATAGTAGGATAGGAAAGCCCTTGACTCAGCACTAATCTTTATTATATAGCTCATGGACTCGATTACATAGAAGGATCACAAAGCAAAACTCAAAACTAATTCAAACCAAAACTTTATTCTACTAGATCTAGATACTACCAAAGGATCGAACTAAGTAAAACAGTAAAGATAGGAGTGTGATGGTGATACAATACCGGGGCACCTCCCCCAAGCTTGGAAGTTGCCAAGGGGAGTGCCCATACCCATGTGATGATGTCCTCGGAGGTGATGAAGGTGGTGATGATGATGGTGGATAATTGCACATTGAGTGTAAAAGCTCCTCCAACTTGCGGATAATGCCCTTGAGTGTGACGATATGATCCTTCAACAAAATATTTTCCTGGGTGAGATACTTATTTTGTATGCGAGCTAACTCAATCATCTTGAAAGCTTCAATCTCAGTTGGGGTAAAGAGGTTAGGTAGGGGTTGAGGGATGTTTTCTTCTTCCGCCGGCGGAGCTTGATCCTCCATGGCCTTCTTGATCCCTTCATCCTTGTTGATCTCCTCCAGTTCTTCTCTTTTCAAGTCTATCATCAATAAACAAGCATCCTTGTCCATGATGCTCTACATCTGTCAGTAAAACAGCTCGAAACGAAAACAGAAGATTTTTGCGTGATACGATGGTCAAAACCTTCAAGAGATTATATAATGAATTTTTACCGACCAAGAGAAGTATTCTGCAAGAAAACGGAGTCCGGAAGGCACACGAGGTGCCCACGAGGCAGGGGCACGCCTAGTAGGGTTGGGCGCGCACTCCACCCTCGTGGAGGCCTTGTGTCCTTCCCGGACTACTTCTTATTTCCCTAAATTCTTAAATATTCCAAAACAGAGAAAAATTGCTATTAGAATTGTTTTGGAGTCGGTTTACTTACCGTACCACATACCTATTCCTTTTCAAAGTCGGAAACGTTCCGAAAAGTGTCCCTTATGTATTCCTCCGGGGTTACGGTTTTAATAATATTAGTTTCAACATTTATAGGATTACCTGAGATATAATGTTTGATTCTTTGACCGTTCACCACCTTTGGATTTGTGCCTTCGAAGTTGTTGATTTTTATGGCACTGGAACGATAGACCTCCTCGATAACGTAAGGACCTTCCCATTTAGAGAGAAGTTTTCCTGCAAAAAAATCTTAAACGAGAGTTGAATAGCAACACATAATCACCTACGTTAAACTCACGCTTTTGTATTCTTTTGTCATGCCATCTTTTAACTTTTTATTTGAACAGCTTGGCATTCTCATAGGCTTGGGTTCTCCATTCATCGAGTGAGGTAATATCCAATAACCTCTTCTCACTGGCAAGTTTGAAGTCATAGTTGAGCTCTTTAATACCCCAATATGGTTTAAGTTCAAGTTCGAGAGGTAAGTGACATACTAATATCCAATAACCTCTTCTCACTGGCAAGTTTGAAGTCATAGTTGAGCTCTTTAATACCCCAATATGGTTTAAGTTCAAGTTCGAGAGGTAAGTGACATACTTTTCCATAAACCATCTTATACAGAGACATACCCATAGGATTTTTATATGCAGTTCTATAGGCCCATAATGCATCATCAAGTTTCTTGGACCAATTCTTTCTAGATCTATTAACAGTCTTTGCAAAATTAATTTGAGCTCTCTATTACTCAACTCTACTTGACCACTAGACTGTGGGTGATAAGGTGATGCAATTCTATGATTAACATCATACTTAGCAAGCATTTTAGGGACTCCATGAATAAAATGTTAACCACCATCAGTCATGAGATATCTAGGGACTCCAAACCTCAGAAAAATAACTTCTTTAAGCATCTTAATAGAGGTGTTACGATCAGCAGTACTAGTTGTAATAGCTTCTACCCACTTAGTAACGTAATCAACAACAACTAAAATATGTGTATATCCATTAGAGGCAGGGAAAGGTCCCATATAATCAAAGCCCCAAACATCAAATGGTTCAGTAACAAGAGAATAATTCATAGGCATTTCTTGACGTCTACTAATATTACCTATTCTTTTACATTCATCACAAGACATGACAAACTTACGGGCATCTTTGAAGAGAGTAGGCCAATAAAAACCGGATTGCAATACCTTATATGCAGTTCTATCTCCAGCGTGGGGTCCTCCATATGGTTCGGAGTGACACTTGCGTAGGATTTGTTCCTTTTCATGCTCAGCTACACAACGTCTAATAACACCATCTACTCCTTCTTTATAAAGGTGTGGGTCATCCTAGAAGTAATGTCTTAAATCATAAAAGAACTTTTTCTTTTGCAGGTATGTGAAACTAGGTGGTATAAATTTCACAACAATGTAATTAGCATAATCAGCATACCGTGGAGTAGTACGAGAAGCATTAATAACTGCTAACTGTTCATCAGGAAAGCTATCATCAATAGGTAGTGGGTGCTACGTCTTGAGATTACGTTGGTTTTCCTTGAAGAGGAAAGGATGATGCAGCAATAGTAGCGTAAGTATTTCCCTCAGTTTTTGAGAACCAAGGTATCAATCCAGTAGGAGGCTCCTCAAAAGACCCACACAGCTACACAAACAAACAAAGAACTCGCAACCAATGCAATAAAGGGCTTGTCAATCCGTTCACGACCACTTGCGAAAGTGAGATCGGATAGAGATAGTATGATAAGATAAATATATTTTAGGTATTTTATAATATAGATGCGAAAAGTAAAGATGCAAATAAAATTAGATTGGAAGCTTATATGATAAAAGATAGACCAGGGGGCCATAGGTTTCACTAGTGGCTTCTCTCAAGATAGCATAAGTATTACGGTGGGTGAACAAATTACTGTCAAGCAATTGATAGAAAAGCGAATAATTATGAGATTATCTAGGCATGATCATGTATATAGGCATCACGTCCGTGACAAGTAGACTGAATCCTACCTGCATCTACTATTATTACTCCACACATCGACCGCTGTCTAGCATGCATCTAGAGTATTAAGTTCATAAGAACAGAGTAATGCATTAAGAAAGATGACATGATGTAGAGGGATAAACTCAAGCAATATGATATAAACCCCATCTTTTTATCCTCGATGGCAACAATAAAATACGCCACTTGCAACCCTTTCTGGCACTGGGTAAGGACACCGCAAGATTGAACCCAAAGCTAAGCACTTCTCCCATGGAAAGAAAGATAAATCTAGTAGGCCAAACCAAACTGATAATTCGAAGAGACTTGCAAAGATAACTCAATTATACATAAAAGAATTCAGGTAAACTTGATCATAAACCAAATATTTCTCATAGATAAACTTGATCATAAACCAACAATTCATTGGATCTCGACAAACACACCGCAAAAGGAGTTACATGGAATAGATCTCCACAAGAGAGGGGGAGAACATGGTATTGAGATCCAAAAAGAGAGAAGAAGCCATCTAGCTAATAACTATGGACCCGAAGGTCTGTGGTAAACTACGCACAACTCATCGGAGGGGCTATGGTGTTGACGTAGAAGCCCTCCATGGTCTATTCCCCCTCCGACGGAGCACCGGCGAAGGCTCCAAGATGGGATCTCGCGGATACAGAAGGTTACGGCGGTGGAAATTGTTTTTCGTTGGCTCCCTGGATGTTTTCGAGGCACATGGGTATATATAGGAGGAAGAAGTACGTCGGTGGCCGCCCGAGGGGCTCACGAGACAGGGGGTGCGCCCATAGGGGGTGGGCGCGCCCTCCTACCTCCTGGCCGCCTCGATCGCTTCTTGACATGCACTCCAAGTCCTCTGGATCACGTTCATTCCAAAAATCACGATCCCGAAGGTTTCATTCTGTTTGGACTCCGTTTGATATTCCTTTTCTTAAAAATCCTGAAATAGGCAAAAAACAGCAGTACGGGTTGGGCCTCCGGTTAGTATCTTAGTCCCAAAAATGATATAAATGTGTAAAATAAAGCCGATAAACTTCCAAAATGGGTAATATAATAGCATGGAACAATCAAAAATTATAGATACATTGGAGACGTATCAAGCATCCCCAAGCTTAATTCCTGCTCGTCCTCGAGTAGGTAAATGATAAAAACAGAATTTTTGATGTGGAATGCTACCTAGCATAATTCTCAATGTAATTTTCTTTATTGTAGCATGAATGTTCAGATCCAAATGATTCAAAATAAAAGTTCATATTGACATAAGAAATAGTAATACTTCAAGCATACCAATCAAAGCAATCATGTCTTCTCAAAATAACATGGCTAAAGAAAGTTCATCACTACAAAATCATATAGTTTGGCTATGCTTCATTTTCGTCACACAAAGATGTTCCCAAATTCTACACCCCCGATGACAAGCCAAGAAATTGTTTCGTACTTAAATAATCTCAAAAAAATTCAACTTTCACGCAATACATGAGCGTGAGCCATGGATATAGCACTATGGGTGGAATAGAATATGATGATGGGGATTGTGTGGAGAAGACAAAAAAAGGAAAAAGTCTCACATTGACGAGGATAATCAACGGGCTATGGACATGCCCATCAATTGATGTCAACATGAGGAGTAGGGATTGCCATGCAACGGATGCACTAGAGCTATGAATGAATGAAAGCTCATCAAAAGAAAACTAGTGGGTGTGCATCCAACTTGCTTGCTCACGAAGACCTAGGGCATTTGAGGAAGCCCATCGTAGGAATATACAAGCCAAGTTCTATAATGAAAAATTCCCACTAGTATATGAAAATGACAACATATGAGACTCACTATATGAAGAACTTGGTGCTACTTTGAAGAACAATATATGAGACTCGCTATATGAAGGAAATGGTACTACTTTGAAGCACAAGTGTGGAAAAGAGAGAGTAACATTGTTCCTTTTTTTTTTCTTTGGCCTTTTCTTTTTTTCTTTTTGGCCTTTCTTTTTTTTCTTTTTATTTTTCTTTCTTTGGGACAATGCTCTAATAATGATGATCATCACAATTTTATTGATTACAACACAAGAATTACAACTCAAAACTAGAACAAGATATGACTCTATATGAATGCCTCCGGCGGTGTACCCGGATGATGCAATGAATCAAGAGTGACATGTATGAAAAATTATGCATGGTGGCTTTGCCACAAATACGATGTCAACTACATGATCATGCAATGGCAATATGACAAAAGTAATGTATGTCATGGTAATGAACGGGAGGTGGAAAGTTTCATGGCAATATATCTCGAAATGGCTATGGAAATGCCATAATAGGTAGGTATGGTGGCTGTTTTGAGGAAGATATCAGGAGGTTTATGTGTGATAGAGCATATCGTATCACGGGGTTTGGATGCACCGGCGAAGTTTGCACCAACTCTCAAGGTGAGAAAGGGCAATGCCTTTGCATGTAAGAGGCTAGCAATGGTGGAAAGGTAAAAGTGCGTATAATCCATGGACTCAACATTAGTCAAAAGAACTCATATACCTATTGCAAAAATTTAGAAGTCATCAAAAACCAAGCACTACGCGCATGCTCCTAGAGGGATAGATTGGTAGGAAAAGACCATCGCTTGTCCCTGACCACCACTCATAAGGATGCACAATCCAAGTACACTTCATTATTCAAATTTGTCACACAACTTTAACCATACGTGCATGTTACGGGACTTGCTAACTTCAACACAAGCATTGTTTAAATTCATAATCACCCAACTAGCATGACATTAATATCACTACCTCCATATCTCAAAACAATTATCGAGTATAAAATTGATCACAGCACCTGTCGGTGTCAAAACCGGCGGATCTCGGGTAGGGGGTCCCGAACTGTGCGTCTAGGCGGATGGTAACAGGAGACAAGGGACATGATGTTTTACCCAGGTTCGGGCCCTCTTGAGGGCTTGTTCGGTTGAGGTGGATTTGAAGGAGATAGAGGGGGGATTAATCCCCTGCAAGCCAAAATCCCTGCAAATCCCCTCCAATCCACCTGGGGTTGGGATTATTCGAACAAAACCTGATGGAGGTAAAACCCTACGTCCTGCTTGATTAATATTGATGATATGGGTAGTACAAGAGTGGATCTACCACGAGATCAAGGAGGCTAAACCCTAGAAGCTAGCCTATGGTATGATTGTTGTAATGTATGTTGTCCTACGGACTAAAACCCTCCGGTTTATATAGACACCGGAGAGAGCTAGGGTTACGCAGAGTTGGTTACAATGGTAGGAGATCTACATATCCGTATCGCCAAGCTTGCCTTCCACGCCAAGGAAAGTCCCATCCGGACACGGGACGGAGTCTTAAATCTTGTATCTTCATAGTCTTGGAGTCCGGCGGATGATGATAGTCCGGCTGTCCAGACACCCCCTAGTCCAGGACTCCCTCAGTAGCTCTTGAACCAGGCTTCAATGACGATAAGTCCGGCGCGCATAATGTTCGGCATTGCAAGGCGGGTTCCTCCTTTGAATAATCCAGAGAAGATCACGAACACCAGGATAGTGTCCGGCTCTGCAAAATAAATTCCACACCGTAGAGAGAATAAAATGTACACAAGCTCAATCTGCTGACGTATTTTGCGGCATGACGTCACACCACTACCAAGCCTTTACTTGAATTGTTTTTTATTATACCACCTCAGCACGTTTAGCGAAGCGGTTTCCTTGGCACGTCTTGTCGAAGCAGAGATCGTGTTCCCCTTATCCCGGGATTCTCATCAATACGGGCGTGGGTAACCCAACCGTGCCTGTCGCCACGCCTCCTCTATCGAAGGTGAATCCCGAACGGTCACGGAGACGGCTCTTGGTATTTTCCCTCTTTATAAGAGGACCAAGGCTCGTTTCTTTTCTTTAATCTTCCATCGAATCTTCTCCTTGCCCCAAGTTCCAACACCCAGAGCCCCAGATTCGAGCGCTTCGGACCTTCAACAATGTCCGGCTCCAACCTTCAGGGCCGGTGGATGACGTGTTAAAGCTGCGTGAGGCCAAGTACCTATCTTACGAGATTTCGCATAGGTTGCCCGCCCAAGGGCAGGCCGTACCTACTCCCGAGCCAGGTGAGTACGTCGTCTTCGTATCCCACCTCCGTCGGGGTTTAGGCTTCTCGACTGACCCCTTCGTGAGAGGGCTCATGTTCTACTACGGGCTAGATTTTCACGACTTGGCTCCGGAGTCCATCCTTCATATTTCCGCATTCATTATCGTCTGCGAAGCCTTCCTCCGCGTCACCCCCCACTTCGGCCTATGGCTGAAGACCTTCAATGTGGAGCCGAAGATGATCGGGGGGCGTCAAGAAGAGTGCAGCGGGGCGGTCATAAGCAGGAGGACTGATGCCTCGTGGCCCGAGGGCTCCTTCCAAGAGGAGCTCGGCTTGTGGCAGCAGGAGTGGTTCTATATCACCGCTCCGAAGGGCAGCAGGCAAAAGCCGCCGCCTTCATTCCGCCCGGGACCTCCACGACGGCTGATGCCGTGGGTCAACCAAGGGCTCAATTGGGGGCCGTCAGAAGACGTGCCCCTATTGCAGGGCCGGATTCGAGACCTCCAAGCGAGGGAGATCGATCTGGTTGTGGTGATGCAGGTCATCTTGATCAGCGTATCTTCGCCTGCAAACGCCGTCCTCTCCGGTTATGGGAGTTCAATCCGGAGGGACCACGTATTCTCCAACACTTCATGGGTACGACACCCGTGGAGATGTACAAGTTGTTCTTCGGACCGCAGGCGATGTGTCCGGAATTGACCGGGGATGCGGGCCTAAGCTGCAATCGCCCGGATACTCAGGTAAATAGCTTAGTGTCCGGACGTTCCGTTTGTTTGCTTTTCTGTAATTTGCCTTCTAACCCGTTATCCTCCATCAGGAGTGGGTAGCACGAGCAAAACTGATAAGGTGTCCGGCCCCCCTCCCAGAGACCGCACCGGAGCCCGTGCTGGTCAGAATGTTGGAGGTAGCGCCTGTAGAAGAAGGCGATGGGGAAAATAGAGGAGCTATCACCTCGCCCAAGGGGGCGCTTGAAGAGGGGGGGATCAAGAATCCCTCCTTCCAGGGGGAGAAGAGGACCGCCTCCGAAGACCCGGAGGCCAAAGCCCCTAAGCGGGGGAAGAAATCTTCACCAGAGGGTCCTGCGTCCGGGGAGACCCCGGGCGTACAATCGTCTCTAAAGGATTAGCCCTCCAGCGAGCCGTGAGTAGGAAAAGGGGAGTTCATTAATAAGAAAATATCCCTATTTGTGCTTCTGAGGATAACCGAAATTTTACCTTGCAGTTCAGATCTGCGGCCTTCTCAGATGAGTTCGTCGCCGGGGGATCTTCGTCCGGAGATGATGGAGAGCAAGACGCCTCCGTCTGCTGCGCCGTCGGACAGGGCGGACGAGCCTGAAGTGTCATCACGGAGGGTATCCCCGAGTCCGGCAGAGCCGGAGAGTTCGGCGCCGACTAGTGTTCGGCCGAGGGAGCTGAAGGATCTACTTGAGAGGGCATCCATCTCAGAAGATTATCGTGCATTGATGAGCATGGTGATCGGAAGGATTTCGTCCGCCGAGAGTGGATTGCATAATGCCGTCAGGAGTTTGCTGGCGGGATTTGAGGTACGTAAAAATGACGCACCTTTTTGACAGTTTTGCACATAGAAGTGCGCCCTGTATGGATAGTAGCCCCTGAGACTCGGTAGGCTGTCGAAAACGACAGCGTGCCGAGGATCAAAATCATAGGTATTTAGTGTCGCCTTTCCTATGCAGGTGGCGGATAGTCCGGGGGCTAGCTGTACTCGTGGAGTTGTCGAGTTAATGCGGCAACTTGATGTGGCGGATGCGGACATCGCGCTTGTCAACCGGCGACTTGACGAGTCGCAAGGTAAATGAATTCTCTGCAGTCACTTATTTAAGGGAGCCAAAGCCCGCCTCTTACAATATTTATGCTGTGATGCAGACGGTGCTACTGCTGTGGAGGGCCTTCGGGCCGAGCTTGCTCAAGCCAAGGAGCAAGCCAGAAGGAGTGATGCGGCTGCCTCGAGGGCGGACGAGGAGTTAGAAGCCGAAAAGGCTGCACACTGCCTAAGCAGGGAAGAAATGGCCGGATTGGCCGTGAAATTGAAGGATGCTACCGACCGCAATGAGGCTCTTGAAAAGGAGCGCCTATTGGAGCGAGAAGACCTGGGGAAGGCCACCGCCGAGGCCAAGGATGCCTGTTCTGCAATGCGGGCTATGAAGGAGGAGCTGCGCCAGGCCGGAGAGATTGTGGCTGGCAAGCCTTTTCTGCTGCGTCGCCGGTTTACGATCCAAAGTATGCCCAGCTTGGCGGATTGTGGGGTCCGGAGGATCCATATATGGACTTAGCGGCAAGCGCGGCGGATGCCGTTGTGCACTTCCGGAGTCAGAAGGATCACAAGACGGAAGAGCTGTTTTGGTCTCAATTCCATAGTCCGGATCGTTCACTTCCACTGACCGATCGGTTGGCCGAATGGGCTGAGCTGAACAGGTTGTCCGGACTTGCCATGACTGATATCGTGGCTCATGTCTGGCCAGAGAGGCCCAAGGCGACGAGCTATTTTGTCTTGTTGTAGCAATTTCTTGGAGCGGTGCCGCATATCAAGGAGATGAAGCGGTCGGCCTGCATAGAAGGTGCGCAGATGGCCCTTGCCCGTGTGAAGACACATTGGACAGAGATGGATGCCACTGCTATTGCAACCCAGGTTTCGAACGAAAGCCGGTTACCCGCCGAGCACTATTTTGGGGAAGTTATGCGTGGCGCTCGTGTAATAGAGTCGCAGTGCTCGAAAAATGTCACGTTCAAATGAACGTTTTATCTTGTAAAACAATGATTATGATGTAACCGCTTTTTATACTTGTGCGTTCCAAGTATTGAAATTTCTCCTATGTGGCCGTTTATGTATACGTTTGTATAACCTGAAAGATGGCAGTCTTCGGCTTTAGCCCCCACGCACAAGGTGCGGGGGTGTTCGCAAAAAATAGCGCGTTTTCACACTTAATCCGACGTCTCGGTCCTGTTAAGGAGGTGGTAGCGCTATAACGAGGCAATCCGGACTACGATGCTTTATCACTTTCACTTAGCCATTGAGTTCGAGGGTGGGGCTACGATATAGCCCCGGGGCACCGTGCTTCCCGGATTCGGGCGCGTGTGCCTGACCGAAACGGTCCTTCAAAGCGGGAATTCTAAACATTCGGTAGTCGATCGAGTGGTTGACCAGTCTCTCAGTATCATGATGATCAGTTTTGGCTTTCATCGAGGCGCCGCCCGAATCGGGCACAATCGCAGTAGTTCTCCGGTGTCGCGTTAGCGATGATACGGAACGAAGGCAGCAAAACTCAGGAGCCGGGCAAACCCAACATTTGACCAAAGACATGATTCGAGCTGATGCATATAAGGCCTAATCTCGAGACGCCAACACTCCCTAAGGTGTTCGGTCTTTATAAAATGGGCAGAACAATGACCTAAGCCCCTAGTGTCCAGGTACGGCAAGGTCCTCCGACGCGCCGATGCCAAAACGTCAGCTCCACTTTGGTTATAATGGGAAACCAGGGATTATAACAACAAGAGACAAGAAAAAGGTTTACGCAGGTCTTAATCAAAAGAATCCTTGCGACGGGTCCCTACCGCACGTCTGCGCTTTGTGTCTCCGTTGTGCCGTTATCACCGACGGTGTGCACGTTGTTCATCTCAGAAAAAGAGAGGAACTTAGTTTGGAAGGAAATCGTGCGAAAAATATATACGAAAAAAATATAAATAAATAAGTAAAGCGGAGTCTATATGAGCTCGTTGTTGCTTATGCGCGCAGCCCTTTGTGAAGGGGTGTGCGGCTAGGGAGCCCCTAGCTTTTTTGTGCCGGACTCGTCTAGCCGTGTCCGGGGTCTTTAAATGACCCTCGCACTGAAATGATGCCACATGGACCGGGCATCTTAAGTGTAAGAGACGCGTAATGTTGTATGTCGTTGAAGCGGACAAAAGCTTCTCGTCCCAAGAGTGCTTGATAGCTACTTTGAAATGGGACGACATGAAAGATTAGTTTTTCGCGTCGAAAGTTGTTCGGTGATCTGAACACAACTTCTAGTAATAAGGAGCCTGTGCACTTGGCGTAAGGGCCTGGCGTCACCCCTTTAAAGGAAGTGCGGCTGTGTCGAATTTTATTAAGGTCTATCCCCAACTTGCGGATTGTGTTTGGATACAGCAGGTTTAAGTCGCTGCCTCCATCCATCATGACTTGTGTAAATTGCAGTCCGTCGATTATAGGATCCAATATCAGGGCAGTCCATCCTGCATTTTGAACGCTTCTGGAATAATCCAGGTGGTCGAAAGTGATTGGTTTTGATATCCAATCTGTCGGTGTACTAAGGTAGGGGTACCTCAGTACCCCAACTTGTGCACGGGCAGTTGCAGCTCCCCGCGGCTGGATCTACCACATGCTCGCCGGGAGCCTTCCTGCTCCATATCAAGCCATTCAAGAACAAAGTATACAAGACAGGAGATCGAGACCCCGGCAAGAGGAGCTTGCCGGGAAGGCCGTTCCAGGCTCAAGATTACATCATTCGCGCAAGGCCCTGGCGGGAGGAGCTCGCCGGGGAGCCTAGAAGATTACAACGTAGAAGACACGCCTCGGCGCTATATGTGCCTCGGCGAGGGCCCGGGAGGCGACAAGTTACAGAGCCCGACGAGCTCCCGGGTCCGGCAAGATCAAGACCCCGGCAAGGTACTTGCCGGGAGAGCTGCGCTGTGTGCCCGCACTCCAGCTCATCTGCCCACGCGTCGCCTTGAGCCCTCTCCAGAGACGCGTGGCGGATGGCTGTGCAGCCTGGGGGGTGCGGTGGCACTCCACGGTGGTGGATCCATCGCCGTGGCAGACGGAGACGCAAGGGCGGGAGCTTTTGGGGTCGACGGCGACGGGCATTAAATGCCTTTGTCCCCCACTGTCAAAGTAGGTAGAAGCCACTGTTCAAGCACTGTAGCTGCACTGTTCCCGCACTGTTCCAACTACCACCTCTTTTACATTTTTACCCCTTTCTCCTACGTTGACACCTGTTGGTGACCCCTTGGCGCTATAAAAGGAGGCCCATGCACAACGTAGAAGGGGTTCGGATCCTGGGCAACTCTCGCGCCTGGGGTTCAGCTGGATCGACTCACCCAACTCACCACACCACCATACGCTCGCATTCTTGAGCAAGATCAAATACAACACAAAGCAGCAGTAGGAGTTTTATCTCTCCGGAGAGCTCCGAAGCTGGGTAAAAATCCGCCCGCGTGCATCGCCTCGATCTGCTCTCTGTGCTCCCTCCGCCCTCGTACCGCACAGACGAAGGGGCCCCGGCCCCATAGGTGCTCGCGGCGGGCGGGCCTCCTCCGTCCCGTCCCGACATCTTTGGCGCGCCAGGTAGGGGGCGTCGAGGTTGTGCGGACCTGATCCGGCGTTCGCGCGGGCGCGTTCTTCATCAACCTCTCCAGTTTCATCGGCAACTTCATCGACAACTGCGTCATGGCCCCGAAGACGAGAGCTTCGAGGGTCGCAGACCCGTCTGCGTCTCACCCGCCGCCACCGGAACCAACGGTAGGCGGAGGAGACGCCAGCGGAAGGGTGGACACCGGCGAGGGCACTCGCGGCGCCACCAGATCCAGGGACAGGGCGGATGACCGCGCCTCGGTCTCCGTGGATCCACGTCCATCTCAGCGCACGACAACCCAGCAGCGCCGTGCCACGTGACGTGGTATCCGCCTGCTGGAGCAAGAACACGCCGGAGGCTCGCGGGATGCTCCGGACTACCGTCCGTGCATAAGCAAAGTGAAAGTGCCAGGGCGGGATCCTGCTCCTCCTATCGCTATTAGGAGTCCGAGCATACCCCGTTCCTCGCGCCGCCGCCTCGCCTCCACTCCGCAAGCGCATCTCCCTCGAGCGCTACGCTGTCGTCGAGCACGCGCCATCGAGCTCCAAGTCCGGCAAGGACGGCTCTGGTGCACACTCCGACAAGCGCCGCTCCTCGGAGCGCTCTAAGCCCGGCGAGGGCAGCTCTGGTGCTCGTTCCGGCAAACGCATCTCCCCGGAGTGCTGCGCTGCCGTCGAGGACGCGCCATCGAGCTCCACCGGCAAGTGCAAGGAAACGAGAAAAAGAAAAGCTAAGTCGTTCGAGCTTTTGTGCAGAAGCACTCTTTAGTTCCATGCTTTTTTATGTTATATCCCTCGTGCGTTCGTCCTTTGTACGCAAAACCTGTGCGCGGAGGAGCCTGCCTGTGAATAGCCGCACCCTTATCTTGCTTCGAGCACACTCAACGAGTTAAAAGTGAGCCGCGACAAGCTTCGCGCCCTTGTTTCGTTTTCGAGTCTGCTCAGCAGGTTAAGTGCGTCGCGACTGGACACGGCAAGGTTGCTTGCCGGAAGCGACACCAGCCAGCGGGCTGCTGATGTTCCGCACTCAGCAAGTGTGTTAAGCACCGGCAAGTTCCCTAGAAGCGTAGGGTAAAAGCGCACAAAGGGTGTAAAGTAGAGGGTGTAACGTGGCAAGCCTTGCCGTAAGATGCCCTTTGTATGAGAGACTTGTGCGCGAGAGGAGCTGAGCCGTGGTCCAGCTGTGCCCTTGCCTTGTTTCCGAGTCCGCTCGGCAAACACAAGCGCGCTGCAGCTGGCCCGGCAAGGTTGCTTGTCGGAAGCAACACCCGCCAGCGGGCTGCTGATGTTCCGCACTCAGCAAGCGTGTTCGCACCGGCAAGCTCCCCGAGAGCGTAGAGTACAAACATACGAAGGGCAAGGCACGGCATCGTAATGCAAAGTCAGGATTTATATACATATACATGTAGCTGTTGCAAATCTATCTCAGCTGTTTTCATGGCTGAAATTGCAGCAACCAGGAAAAACCAGAAGAGCACGCCAGCACCTGGGCCCCGGCAAGCCAGAATCGCCGGGGGCTACGAGTGCCAAGATGCCTTCCCGGCAAGCCAGCGTTGCCGGGGGCTGCGAGTGCCGAGATTCGTCCCCGGCAAGCCAGGGTTGCTGGGGGGGCTGCGATATCAGATAAGTTTTTCATCCCTCGTCATGCATCCTCTTATGGACTGTGGAAAGCGGGGCTGCGTCTTTGAGCAAGCGTGCCTTGTAAAACCCATACGCGGAGGAGCCGAGTCGTGGTCCAGTTGCGCCCTTGGCTTGTTTTCGAGCACGCTCAAACGGTTAAAGTGAGCCGCGACAAGTCTCGCGCCCTTGTTACGTTTTCGAGTACGCTCAACAAGCACAAGTGCGCTGCAACTGGCCCGGCGAGGTTGCTTGTCGGGAACAACACCAGCCAGCGGGCTGCTGATGTCCCGCACTCAGCAAGCGTGTTCGGACCGGCAAGCTCCCCGAGAGCGTAGGATAGGAACATACAAGGCACAAAGTCAAGATTCAGTCCGGCAAGCTTTCCCCTCTTTTTCATTAAAAACATCCTAATTTAATACAAGTCCATAGAGGATGAAAAACATGATAGAGAGGATTACAAGTTTTAAATGCAGCTAAGGCCCGAAGGCTTACAAGTTAAAAAGATAAGGTGCCCGTGATCCCTCTCCTGTTTCTCTGTTCAGGAGTTCAGGAGGTAGGTCAAGGAGCCCCCGGCAAGAGAAGCTTGCCGGGGAGGGCGAAAGGAGCGCCTAGGAGAGCGTGGCGGTGAGCGCCCACTGCGGCCTGCGAGTGGCGTGCCCTCAGGAGCTGCGCAAGGTGACGGGCATGGGGAACGCATCCCCGGAGAGCTACGGGCGCCAGAAGACACCAAGAGAACTTCCCGGGGGCCGGCCAGGAGCTTGGCGGAGACGGAGGCGCCGGAGGCAGAGCTTGAAGACGGGGTGGCGGGACGTCAGTACGCTGTCAAGGGCTCCTCGCTCTCGTACTCCGACGTAACGGCTTTGCCGCCACTCCCCCTCTTCCTCTTCTGCTGCCTCTCTACGCCAGCCGCCCAAGGAGACGGCCCCGGGGAGTTCAGAAGGCCGGCGACCTGGATGACGGGGTCGCCGGTGGCGCGCGAGGCAGCGGTGTCCGACGCCTAGTCGGACCCGCCATCCCTAAATCGTCGCTGTCGCTCCCTCCTCGTCCTCTCGCCGAGGAGGGACCTTCACATCGGAGGAGCTGTCCACAAACATCTCACCCGGGTCCCGTAGTCCTCAAGACCTTGACGGCGAGAAGGTCGCCCTCCATTAACTTGAAATGGAGGGTAAACCCCGTCGTCAAGCTGTGGATCCGGCGAACGTCTTCCACCCTCGGTCGAAGAACATCACGCCGGGGCTGGGGACATGACACTCACTCGAGTGCCGCTGATCCCCAGCCCCTCATGCGCAACTCCATCACTCGGGCGGATCCGGTCCCATCGCGCGAACGGGCAGGGCAGCCGAGGCGGCGCGGAGGCGCTCGTCGCAGCTTGATGAAGAACTCCTGTGGATCGTCTCGGTATGGACCGCATCGTGGATAGGAGGCGTCGGGGAGACGGGAGGCGATCGCCACGACCGCCTCTCCCGACCACCTCGCCACGCCCTCGGCTCATGCCACGCCCCTCCCTCTCCCTCTCGGGGCGGCTCCGCCACGGGAGCGGATAAGGAGAGGTGCGCTGCCTGAGGCGACCCTTGCTGCCACCGTCGAAGAACTGGGATTCCCTCCTTCCATGGCGGAAAGAAGAACAGAAGATGAAGACGAAGGGAGAAGAGGATGAGTGTGGCCATTGTGCTCCCCTTCCGCCCCTTTTAAAGGGGCGAGGTGGGGGCTCAACCGCCCCGCTCGACCAATCGGGAAGCAAGGAGGCCAGAGGAGCGGGGCCGACCCGCCTTCTCCGCCCGTGACGGCTCGGTCTCCCACCTTCGCCGCCCACGACCCCTGTGCATGAGGGCCGCGTGGCGAAAAAGCGGAGCCGGAGCCACGGGCGAAGCGACCTCGCTCTGCACCATGATCACGGGGTGGATGCCTTAAAGACTGCATGCGCCGCCCACGTCCCATCCCACGACGCCGCAATCGACGCGTGCTGTTGCGCGGGGAGGCGGCAGAGGTGGAAGTGGAGTCGGCACGCCGTGGGCCTCGAGTGCCCGTGCACTGTTTTGGGCCTGGCCCAATAGCGCTCGGCACCGTGTGTGGCCCAGGCCCAGGGGCTCCTGTCGGTGTACTAAGGTAGGGGTACCTCAGTACCCCAACTTGTGCACGGGCAGTTGCAGCTCCCCGCGGCTGGATCTACCACATGCTCGTCGGGAGCCTTCCTGCTCCATATCAAGCCATTCAAGAACAAAGTATACAAGACAGGAGATCGAGACCCCGGCAAGAGGAGCTTGCCGGGAAGGCCGTTCCAGGCTCAAGATTACATCATTCACGCAAGGCCCTGGCGGGAGGAGCTCGCCGGGGAGACTAGAAGATTACATCGTAGAAGACACGCCTCGGCGCTATATGTGCCCCGGCGAGGGCCCGGGAGGCGACAAGTTCTGAGCCAGACGAGCTCCCGGGTCGGCAAGATCAAGACCCGGCAAGGTACTTGCCGGAGAGCTCTGTGTGTCGCGCCTCCAGCTCATCTGCCCACGCGTCGCCTTGAGCCCTCTCCAGAGACGCGTGGCGGATGGCTGTGCAGCCTGGGGGGTGCGGTGGCACTCCACGGTGGTGGATCCATCGCCGTGGCAGACGGAGACGCAAGGGCGGGAGCTTTTGGGGTCGACGGCGACGGGCATTAAATGCCTTTGTCCCCCACTGTCAAAGTAGGTAGAAGCCACTGTTCAAGCACTGTAGCTGCACTGTTCCCGCACTGTTCCAACTACCACCTCTTTTACATTTTTACCCCTTTCTCCTACGTTGACACCTGTTGGTGACCCCTTGGCGCTATAAAAGGAGGCCCATGCACAACGTAGAAGAGGTTCGGATCCGGGGCAACTCTCGGGCCTGGGGTTCAGCTGGATCGACTCACCCAACTCACCACACCACCATACGCTCGCATTCTTGAGCAAGATCAAATACAACACAAAGCAGCAGTAGGAGTTTTATCTCTCCGGAGAGCTCCGAAGCTGGGTAAAAATCCGCCCGCGTGCATCGCCTCGATCTGCTCTCTGTGCTCCCTCCGCCTCGCATCCGCCTGAGCGAAGGGGCCCGGCCCCATAGGTGCTTTCATGGGGGCGGGCCTCCTCCGTCCCGTCCCGACACAATCTCTATGTTCCACTGGGTTGGACCGTGCGAGACCCATTTTAGCAGGTGCCGCATTGTTTTTCCGTATTATCACATGAAGTGAATTTACTGTTTTGACCTCTTGTGGGAAAGTCTTTTGTTTTCCGGTGCTCTGCTGGTGGAGTTTATCATCATCCTCGCTTGATGCGTCGAGCCCCTTGTGTTCGGCGTTTAATCGGCCGGACTGTTTGAAAACCCAACAATCTCGGTGGGTGTGGTTTGCAGGCCTTCCGGGGGTACTATGGATTTGACATATCCGACCCAAAATTTTGTTTAAGTTGGATGGCTCGTCACTGTTATCCTTAAGGGGCAGTGTTTTGTTGGCTGACCGCAAGCTTTTGAATCCGGCGTTGACCGCCGTGTTCTTTGGGCTTTTCTCTTTATTCCGGCGCTGATCTTTTCTGCGCCGTGATTTTCCGTTTCCATCTCTGATCTCGGATGTACTTGGGTCGTTGGTGCTGCATCTTGCTAGCCAGCTATCCTCTCCCATGCAAAAGCGGGTCATGAGGCTTGTTAGCACGAACATTGTCCTCGGCTTCTCTTGGCCGAGGTGTCTGGCAAGCCATTCGTCTCGGACGTTGTGTTTAAAAGCTGCTAAGGCTTCGGCGTCCATACAGTCGACTATTTGGTTCTTTTGGTGAGGAACCTGTTCCAGAATTCTTGCTACCGACTCTCCGGGCTGTTGAGTTATATGACTTAGATCATCTCGCATCCCGAGGGCGGACATAAGTTCCTTGAAAATTTGCTCTAAACGCGTCCTCGAGCTGTTCCCAACTTCCATGATGTTTTTTGGGAGGCTTTTGAGCTAATGACGGGCTGGCCCTTTTAGCTTGAGGGGTAGGTATTTTATGGCGTGGAGATCATCTCCTCTAGCCATGTGTATGCGTAGTATATAATCCTCTATCCAGACTCCAGGGCCTGTTGTTCCGTCGTAAGCCTCTATGTTTATGGGTTTAAATCCTACTGGGAATTCATGATCCAGCACCTCGTTGGTGAAACATAGTGGGTGTGCGGCGCCCCAGTATTTGGGTGTACCGCTGTCTCCGGACACTGGACGTGTTGCGTTGCTTCCTCGGGCCCTCTTCTTTGGCCCGTAAATGGACCTGGCTGGGCCATCTGTTTTTCCAGGGTCATTAGTCGGCTTATGTGCGGCGCTGCTTTTAGATTTTGGCCTATCATCTGGCCGTCTATCCGACCAGGTGGCCTCTTTCTTTTTTGACTGTGGGGGCTCTATGGCCTCCTCGTCAAATTCTGGCAGCAGCTTGCGCTTCGGGTAGCTCTTTGATTGATGGCCATTGCCATATTCTTTTGCGGTTTTGAGCACTTTGCTCCACCTCATTCTGAGTGTATTTTCCGCTGTTTTGAGCTTCCGATTTTCCTTCTTCAAGCTTCTTGCGGTGGCGACGAGTCTTTTCCGAAGGTTTTTATTCTCTGGCGGTGTGTCCAGCGTGAGGTCATCCGAACTGTTGTTTTCGCCGGGCCTGGAATGATTATTCTACTCGTCCTGTTCGGACGGTTGCTTGTGTGCGTGTTCGTCGTCCACTGGTTTGCCCTGCTGTATTGCTGGGTCATTAGGAGCGCTGTTTTTGTCGAGGCGGGACTTAGGGCAGCATCTGCGTCGCTGTTTTGGTTGTTTATCGGCGGGATTATCTTCTGCCGCGCCCCGTTGGTCCTCGTTATCGCTTCCTTTTGGGGTATCCACCATCTATACATTGTGTGACGAGGTGGTCTTCCAGTGCCCTGTAGGCGCTGGTTCTTGTTCATCTCCGGCATCGTCGTCCATACTGTCGATGTCTTCGGAGTCATAGTCTAGCATGTCGGTTAGATCGTCAACAGTGGTTACAAAGTGGGAGGTGGGTGGGTTTCGAATTTCTTCGTCGTCCGTATCCCAACCGTCCTGGCCATAGTCCGGCCAGGTCTCTCTGGATAGCGAGAGATGCTTTAGTGAATTTAGGATGTCGCCGGAGGGCGTGTGTTGGAAGATGTCCGCGGCGGTGAACTCCATGACCGGCGCCCAATCATCTTTGATTGGCAGGGGCGCGGGAGGTGTCGAGTCCGGCGGGGAGTCCGGTACCTCGGAGTCACGAGCTTTACAAAGGACTAGGTTAGTGTTCGGCTCCATCGCCGTGAAAGTTGCAGCCCCCGAGGCGGTGTCCGGCCACCGATCCTCGATCTGGGCAATCGGCTCCGGACTAAGGGCCGGAGCGGATTCGTGTGCGGCCACCAAGGCACTGTCCGGCGGCAGAGCTAGATCATACCCATCGAGACAGTGGGGCACGCTCGGCTGTGGCTCGAGCCCGTCGAAGATCAAGTCCCCGCGGATGTCGGCCGTGAAGTTTAGGCTTCCGAACCTGACCTGATGGCCAGGGGCGTAGCTTTCGATCTGCTCCATATGGCCAAGTGAATTAGCCCGCAGTGCAAAGCCGCCGAATACAAAGATCTGTCCGGGGAGAAAAGTCTCATCCTGGACAGCGTGGTTGTTGATTGAAGGAGCCATCGAGCCTATCGCTGACGACACAGAGGAACTCCCAATAAAAGCACCAATGTCGGTGTCAAGACCGGCGGATCTCGGGTAGGGGATCCCGAACTGTGCGTCTAGGTGGATGGTAACAGGAGACAAGGGACACGATGTTTTACCCTGGTTCGGGCCCTCTTGATGGAGGTAAAACCCTACGTCCTGCTTGATTAATATTGATGATATGGGTAGTACAAGAGTGGATCTACCACGAGATTAAGGAGGCTAAACCCTAGAAGCTAGCCTATGGTATGATTGTTGTAATGTATGTTGTCCTACGGACTAAAACCCTCCGGTTTATATAGACACCGGAGAGAGCTAGGGTTACGCAGAGTCGGTTACAATGGTAGGAGATCTACATATCCGTATCGCCAAGCTTGCCTTCCACGCCAAGGAAAGTCCCATCCGAACACGGGACGGAGTCTTCAATCTTGTATCTTCGTAGTCTTGGAGTCCGGCCGACGATGATAGTCCGGCTGTCCGGACACCCCCTAGTCCAGGACTCCCTCAGCACCCAATTCACTTCCTATGATAGTTTTTGTTGTATCCAACTTGGATACCTACCATTCTAGGACCAATTTTTGTTGGAAATATGCCCTAGAGGCAATAATAAAAGGATTATTATATTTCAATGTTCATGATAATTGTCTTTTGTTCATGCTATAAATGTATTATCCGGAAATCGTAATACACGTGTGAA
Organism: Aegilops speltoides; assembly: GCA_021437245.1. Taxonomy (NCBI): domain Eukaryota; kingdom Viridiplantae; phylum Streptophyta; class Magnoliopsida; order Poales; family Poaceae; genus Aegilops; species Aegilops speltoides. Next base: position 86,822,053 of record CM038146.1, on the reverse strand, counting down.
CACTAAGACCCAATGAGTCCCTAGTGAGCCTCTAGTTGACTAGCTCACAGATCAATAGATAGTCATGGTTTTCGACTATGGACATTGGATGTCGTTGATAACGAGATCACATCATTAGGAGAATGATGTGATGGACAAGACCCAATCATAAGCATAGCATAAAAGATCGATAGTTCGTTTGCTAGAAGCTTTGCCAATGTCAAGTATCTATTCCTTCGACCATGAGATCGTAACTCCGGTTACCGTAGGAGTGCCTTGGGTGTATCAAACGTCACAACGAATCGGGTGACTATAAAGGTGCATTACGGTATCTCCGAAAGTATCATTGGGTTGACACGGATCGAGGCTGGATTTGTCACTCCGTATGACGGAGAGGTATCTCTGGGCCCACTCGGTAATGCATCATCATAATGAGCTCAATGTGACCAAGGTGTTGGCCACGGATCATGCATTACGGACGAGTAAAGTGACTTGCCGTGGAACGAGACTGAACAAGGTATTGGGATACCGACGATCGGGTCTCGGGCAAGTAACGCATCGATTGACAAAGGAATTGTATACAGGGTTTGATCGAATCCTCGACATCGTGGTTCAACCGATGAAATCATCGAGGAGCATGTGGGAGCCAACATGGATATCCAGACCCCGCTGTTGGTTATTGCCCGAGAGTCGTCTCGGTCATGTCTGGTGTCTCCGAACCCGTAGGGTCTACACACTTAAGGTTCGGTGACGCTAGGGTTAGTAGGAAGTCAAGTATGTGACCACCAAATGTTGTTCGGAGTCCCGGATGAGATCCAGGACGTCACGAGGAGTTCCAGAAGGGTCCGGAGGTAAAGAATAATATATAGGAAGTGGTGTTTCGCCATCGGAAAGTTTCGGGGTTCGGTAAAGTCAGGGACCACCGGAAGGGTCCTGGGTCCACCGGTGGGGCCACCTATCCGGAGGGCCCCATGGGCTGAGGGGGAAGGAACCAGCCCACAGGGGCTGGTGCGCCTCAGGCCCACCCCTGCGCCTAGGGTTGAAACCCTAGGGGTGGGGCGCCCACCGGCTTGGGGGCACTCCACCCCTTGTCGCCGCCCCTTGTAGATTGGATCTCAGGGGCCGCCACTGGGGCCTATATAAAGGGGGAGGGAGGGGGGCTGCTGGACACAACATCCCAAGGCGCAGCCCTCCCCCCCAACACATCTCCTCCTCCGTAGAGCTTGGCGAAGCCCTGTCGGAGTACTGCTTCTCCACCATCATCACGCCGTCGTGCTGCCGGTGGAGCTGTCTTCCTCAACCTCTCCTTCCCCCTTGCTGGATCAAGAAGGAGGAGACGTCGATCGTCCCGTACGTGTGTTGAACGCGGAGGTGCTGTCCGTTCAGCACTTGGCATCGGTGATCTGAATCACGTTCGAGTACGACTCCATCATCACCTTGCAAGCTTCCGCACGCGATCTACAAGTGGTATGTAGATGCAAACTCTCTCCCGTTACTCGTTGCTTAGATGAACTCATAGATGGATCTTGGTGAAGCCGTAGGAAAAATTTAATTTTCTGCAACGCTCCCCAACAAAGTGGCATCATGAGCTAGGTCTATGCGTAGTTCTCTAATGCACGAGTAGAACACAATTTGTTGTGGGCGTTGATCTTGTCATCTTACTTGCCTCTACTAGTCTTTTCTTGCTCAACGGTATTGTGGGATGAAGCGGCCCGACCAACCTTACACGACGCTTACGTGAGACCGGTTCCACCGATCGACATGCACTAGTTGCATAAGGTGGCTGGCGGGTGTCTGTCTCTCCCACTTTAGTTGGAGCGGAATCGATGAACAGGGCCCTTATGAAGGGTAAATAGAAGTTGACAAAATCACGTTGTGGTGATTCGTAGGTAAGAAAACGTTCTTGCTAGAACCCAATCGCAGCTACGTAAAAGATGCAACAACAACTAGAGGACGCCTAACTTGTTTTTGCAGCGATTGATCATGTGATGTGATATGGCCGAAGTTGTGATGAATGATGAATTGTGATGTATGAGATCATGTTCTTGTAATAGGATTCACGACTTGCATGTCGATGAGTATGACAACCGCAGGAGCCATAGGAGTTGTCTTTATTTTTGTATGACCTGCGTGTCATTGAAGAACGCCATGTAAACTACTTTACTTCATTACTAAACGCGTTAGTCATAGAAGTAGAAGTAGTCGTTGGCGTGACAACTTCATGAAGACACGATGATGGAGATCATGATGATGGAGATCATGGTGTCAAGCCGGTGACAAGATGATCATGGAGCCCCGAAGATGGAGATCAATGGAGCTTGATGATATTGGCCATATCATGTCACAACTATATAATTGCATGTGATGTTTATTATGTTTATGCATCTTGTTTACTTAGGACGACGGTAGTAAATAAGATGATCCCTTATAAAATTTCAAGAAGTGTTCTCCCCTAGCGTGCACCGTTGCTACAGTTAAATCGTTTCTAAGCACCACGTGATGATCGGGTGTGATGGATCCTTACGCTCACATACAACGGTGTAAGACAGTTTTACACAAATGAAAACACTTAGGGTTAACTTGACGAGCCTAGCATGTGCGACATGGCCTCGAACACGGAGACCGAAAGGTCGAACACGAGTCGTATGGAAGATACGATCAACATGAAGATGTTCACCGACGATGACTAGTCCGTCTCACGTGATGATCGGACACGGGCTAGTCGACTCGGATCGTGTAACACTTAGATGACTAGAGGATGTCTAATCTAAGTGGGAGTTCATAATTTTGATTAAGAACTTTATTATCATGAACTTAGTCTAAAACCTTTGCAAATATGTCTTGTAGATCAATGGCCAACGCTAATGTCAACATGAACTTCAACGCGTTCCTAGAAAACCAAGCTGAAAGATGATGGCAGCAACTATACGGATCGGGTCCGAACACGAGGATCATCCTCATAGCTGCCAGAAGCAATATGTCCTAGAAGGACCGCTAGGTGCCGCTCCGTCGAAGAACCAAGACGTTATGAACGCTTGGCAAAACTCGTCTTGATGATTACTCCCTCGTTCGATGCGGCATGCTCTACAGCTTAGAACCGGGCTCCAAAAGCGTTTTGAGCATCACGGAGCATATGAGATGTTCAAGAGCTGAAACTAGTTTTCCAAGCTCATGCCCGGTCGAGAGATATGATGTCTCCGACAAGTTCTACAGATTGTAAGATGGAGGAGAACAGTTACGTCGGTGAGCACATCACGAAGATGTCCGGGTTGCACTTCGTATGACCCAGTTGAACATTAACCTCCAGATGAGGCGGTCATTGACAGAATCCTCGATCGCTCCCACCAAGCTACAAGAGCTTTGTGATGAACTACAACATGCGGGGATGGTAAAGACCATTCTGAAGTGTTCTCGATCTGAAGTCAGCAGAGGCTGAAATCAAGAAAGAACATCAAGTGTTGATGGTCAATAAGACCACTAAGTTCAAGAAGGGCAAGGGTAAGAAGAACTTCAAGAAGGACGGCAAAGATGTTGCCGCGCCCGTAAGCTTCGCTGCCGGAAGAAGTCAAAGAATGGACCCAAGCACGAGACCGAGTGCTTTTATTGCAAGGGAAAGGGCATCGAAGCGGAACTGCCCCAAATACTTAGCGGATAAGAAGGCCGCAACACCAAAGGTATATTTGATATACATGTAATTGATGTGTACCTTACCGATTACTCGTAGTAACTCCCGGTATTTGATACGGTGCCGTTGCTCACATATGTAACTCACAGCAGGAGCTGCGGAATAAACGGAGACTGGCGAAGGACGAGGTGATGATGCGCGTCGGGAATGGTTCCAGGGTCGATGTGATCGCCGTCGGCACGCTGCCTCTACATTTACCTACGGGATTAGTTTTAAACCTCAATAATTGTTATTTAGTGCCAAGTTTGAGCATGAACATTGTATCTGGATCTCGTTTGATACGAGATGGCTACTCATTTAAGTCTGAGAATAATGGTTGTTCGATTTATATGAGAGATATGTTTTATGGTCATGCTCCGATGGTCAATGGTTTATTCTTAATGAATCTCGAGCGTAATATTACACATGTTCATAGTGTGGATGCAAAAGATGTAAAGTTGATAACGATAGTCCCACATACTTGTGGCACTCGCCGCCTTGGTCACATTGGTGTCAAGCGCATGAAGAAGCTCCATCTTGATGGACTTTTAGAGTCTCTTGATTATGAATCGTTTGACACATGCGAACCTTGCCTCTTGGGCAAAATGACCAAGACTCCGTTCTCGGAACAATGGAGCGAGCAACCAACTTGTTGGAAATCATACATACCGATGTGTGCGGTCCAATGAGCGTTGAGGCTCATGGAGGATATCGTTATGTTCTCACTCTCCGATGACTTAAGTAGATATGGGTATGTCTACTTAATGAAACACAAGTCTGAGACCTTTGAAAAGTTCAAGGAATTTCAGAGTGAGGTGGAGAATCAACGTGACGAAAGATAAAGTTCCTACGATCGATCGTGGAGGAGAATATTTAAGTCACGAATTTGGCTCACACTTAAGAAAATGTGGAATCGTTTCACAACTCACGCCGCTGGAACACCTCAAATAAACGGTGTGTCCGAACGTCGAATCGCACTCTATTGGATATGGTGCGGTCTATGATGTCTCTTACCGATTTACCGCTATCATTTTGGGGATACGCTCTAGAGACAGCTACATTCACTTTAAATAGGGCACCGTCTAAATCCGTTGAGACGACACCGTATGAATTATGGTTTGGGAAGAAACCTAAGCTGTCGTTTCTAAAAGTTTGGGGATGCGATGCTTATGTCAAGAAACTTCAACCTGAAAAGCTCGAACCCAAGTCGGAAAATGCGTATTCATAGGATACCCTAAGGAAACCGTCGGGTATACCTTCTACTTAAGATCCGAAGGCAAGATCTTTGTTGCCAAGAACGGATGCTTTTTAGAGAAAGAGTTTCTCTCGAAAGAAGTAAGTGGGAGGAAAGTAGAACTCGATGAAGTACTACCTCTCGAACGGGAAAGTGGTGCAGCAGCAGAAACCGTTCTGTAATGCCCACACCAACCAAGAGGAAAACGTTGATGATGATCAAGGTACTTGGATCAAGTTACTCTTGAACTTCGAAGGTCCACAAGGACACGTTCCGCACGAGTGGTACGGCAACCTGTCATGGAAATCATGTTGCTAGACAACAATGAACCTTGAACTATGAAGAAGCAATGGCGGCCCAGATTCCAACAAATGGCTTGGAGCCATGAAATCCGAGATAGAATCCATGTATGAAAACAAAGTATGGACTTTGACAGACTTGCCCGATGATCGGCGAGCGATAGAAAATAAATGGATTTTTAAGAAGAAGACGGACGCGGATGGTAATGTTACCATCTATAAAGCTCGACTTGTCGCTAAGGGTTATCGACAAGTTCAAGGGATTGACTACGACGAGACATTCTCTCCCGTAGCGAAGCTTAAGTCCGTCCGAATCATGTTAGCAATTGCCGCATACTATGATTATGAGATATGGCAGATGGACGTCAAAACGGCATTCCTTAATGGACATCTTAAGGAAGAGCTGTATATGATGCAGCCGGAAGGTTTTGTCGATCCTCAGAACGCTAACAAAGTATGCAAGCTCCAGCGATCCATTTATGGACTGGTGCAAGCATCTCGAGTTGGAACATTCGCTTTGATGAGATGATCAAAGCGTTTGGGTTTATGCTTGAGACTTATGGAGAAGCCTGCGTTTATAAGAAAGTGAGTGGGAGCTCTGTAGCATTTCTCCTATTATATGTAGATGACATACTCTTGATGGGAAATGATACGAAACTCCTGGACAGCATTAAGGCCTACTTGAACAAGTGTTTTTCAATGAAGGACCTTGGAGAAGCTGCTTATATATTAGGGATCAAGATCTATAGAGATAGATCGAGACGCCTCATAGGTCTTTCACAAAGTACATACCTTGATAAGATTTTGAAGAGGTTCAAAATGGATCAGTCCAAGAAGGGGCTCAGTCACCGACCACGGCAAAAGATAAAGAAGAGATGAGTGTCATCCCCTATGCTTCAGCCATAGGATCTATTATGTATGCCATCTCTGTGTACGGACCGATGTAAACCTTGCCGTAAGTTTGGTTGCAAGATACCAAAGTAACCCCGCAAGGAACACTTTGGACAGCGGTCAAGAATATCTGAAGTACCGAAAAGGACAAAGGACATGTTTTCGTTTATGGAGGAGACGAAGAGCTCGTAAAGGGTTACGTCGACGCTAGTTTCGACTCAGATCCGATGACTCTAAGTCACAAACCGGATACGTGTATATGTTGAATGGTGGAGCGAAGAGCTGGTGCAGCCGCAAGCGAGCGTCGTGGCGGGATCTACGTGTGAAGCGGAGTACATGGCAGCCTCGGAGGCAGCGATGAAGCGATTTGGGTGAAGGAGTTCATCACCGACCTAGGAGTCATACCCAATGCGTCGGGGCGATCAAACTCTTCTCGTGACAACACTGGAGCTATTGCCCTTGCCAAGGAGCCCAGGTTTCACAAGAAGACAAGGCACATCAAGCGTCGCTTCAACTCCATCCGTGAAAATGTTCAAGATGGAGACATAGAGATTTGCAAAGTGCACACGGATCTGAATGTCGCAGATCCGTTGACTAAACCTCTCTCGCGTGCAAAACATGATCAACACCGAACTCTATGGGTGTTCGATTCATCACAATGTAACTAGATTGGTGACTCTAGTGCAAGTGGGAGACTGTTGGAAATATGCCCTAGAGGCAATAATAAAAGGATTATTATATTTCAATGTTCATGATAATTGTCTTTTGTTCATGCTATAAATGTATTATCCGGAAATCGTAATACACGTGTGAACACTAAGACCCAATGAGTCCCTAGTGAGCCTCTAGTTGACTAGCTCGTTGTGATCAATAGATAGTCATGGTTTTCGACTATGGACATAGGATGTCGTTGATAACGAGATCACATCATTAGGAGAATGATGTGATGGACAAGACCCAATCATAAGCATAGCATAAAAGATCGTATAGTTCGCTTGCTAGAAGCTTTGCCAATGTCAAGTATCTATTCCTTCGACCATGAGATCGTGTAACTCCGGTTACCGTAGGAGTGCCTTGGGTGTATCAAACGTCACAACGAATCGGGTGACTATAAAGGTGCATTACGGTATCTCCGAAAGTATCTCATTGGGTTGACACGGATCGAGATGGGATTTGTCACTCCGTATGACGGAGAGGTATCTCTTGGGCCCACTCGGTAATGCATCATCATAATGAGCTCAATGTGACCAAGGTGTTGGCCACGGATCATGCATTACTGTGCGAGTAAAGTGACTTGCCGAGGAACGAGACCGAACAAGGTATTGGGATACCGACGATCGGGTCTCGGGCAAGTAACGCATCGATTGACAAAGGAATTGTATACAGGGTTTGATCGAATCCTCGACATCGTGGTTCAACCGATGAAATCATCGAGGAGCATGTGGGAGCCAACATGGATATCCAGACCCGCTGTTGGTTATTGCCCGAGAGTCGCCTCGGTCATGTCTGCGTGTCTCCCGAACCCGTAGGGTCTACACTTAAGGTTCGGTGGACGCTAGGGTTAGTAGGAAGTCAAGTATGTGACCACCGAATGTTGTTCCGAGTCCGGATGAGATCCCGGACGTCACGAGGAGTTCGGAAGGGTCCGGAGGTAAAGAATAATATATAGGAAGTGGTGTTTCGCCATCGGGAAAGTTTGGGGTTCTGGCAAAATACGGACCACCGGAAGGGTCCCTGGGTCCACCGGTGGGGCCACCTATCCCGGAGGGCCCCATGGGCTGAGGGGGGAAGGGAACCAGCCCACAGGGGGCTGGTGCGCCCCCCTAGGCCCACCCCCTGCGCCTAGGGTTGAAACCCTAGGGGTGGGGGGGCGCCCCACCTGGCTTGGGGGGCACTCCACCCCCTTGGCCGCCGCCCCCCCTTGTAGATTGGATCTACAGGGGCCGGCCACCCCCCTGGGGGCCTATATAAAGGGGGGGAGGGAGGGGCTGCTGGACACAACATCCCAAGGCGCAGCCCCTCCCCTCCCCAACACATCTCCTCCTCCGTAGAGCTTGGCGAAGCCCTGTCGGAGTACTGCTTCTCCACCATCATCACGCCGTCGTGCTGCCGGTGGAGCTGTCTTCCTCAACCTCTCCTTCCCCCTTGCTGGATCAAGAAGGAGGAGACGTCGATCGTCCCGTACGTGTGTTGAACGCGGAGGTGCTGTCCGTTCAGCACTTGGCATCGGTGATCTGAATCACGTTCGAGTACGACTCCATCATCACCTTGCAAGCTTCCGCACGCGATCTACAAGTGGTATGTAGATGCAAACTCTCTCCCGTTACTCGTTGCTTAGATGAACTCATAGATGGATTTTGGTGAAGCCGTAGGAAAAAATTTAATTTTCTGCAACGTTCCCCAACAATTTTATAACCATAACAAATACCATGATGTTCTAAAAGACTCTCAAAATAATATAAGTGAAGCACGAGAGACTAGCAGTTTCTACAAAATTAAGCCACCGCCGTGCTCTAAAAGATATAAGTGACACTACTAGGAAAAGGCCTATAGATAGGATTGACTCTAATGGCGCACCGTGGGTGCAGTGCGCCACTACTATATACTAATGGCGCACCTCTTTCTCATACGCCATTAGAGTGGAAGACTCTAATGGCGCACGGCCGACAGAGTGCGCCATTAGTATGAATTTCTTTTTTTTCCATTTTCCCATACATACTAATGGCGCATGACACCTACAATGCGCCATTACTATATACAACTTCTAATGGCGCACCAAGTTGGAAGTGCGCCATTACTCTAAATTTTGTTTTATTCTTTTTTTTGCCAAACTTCTAATGGCGCACGCTCTTCTGATGCGCCATTAGTAACCAGGGTTTCTAATGGCGCATGAGGACAGGGTGCGCCATTAGTAACCTGGGACCAACAAGATATTTTGGACAGCCCACACCTACCCACTCACTTTCCCCACTTCATTCCATCCACCTCCTCATCCAAGATTTCGCCATCTCCTCCTCCTCACCTCATTTCCACCATAGATTCAACAAAATTAAGTGGTGAAATTACCTAGTTTTGATAGGTAAGTAAGGAAAGCTATCTTCATGATATAGATCTACTTTTTTCCTCCCTAGCTCGCTCCAACAACGTGCACATGCACTTTTGTGGCCTAGCTAGATCTATGTATGTTTGTGGTGTTGCAAGTGTTTGTGGTGTTGCATATATGTTTGTGTTTGAAGGTACCGTATTTGAAATATGCGATAGTTGCCAATATTTTGCGGAATGTTTTGATTCATTTCCGCTTCAAGTAGAGTTTTGGCACTATGCATTCTTTTTGGTCCTATTTTTAGGGAAGGTCATGCCAAATTTTTCTTGGTTCTAACATATCGTTTTGCTCTACCCTTGCAGCGACCATGGTCCGCATGATGGTGAAGGCATCGTGAATAGGTTTTGAGCTCGCGAAGGCCGAGATGCTTCAAAAGAACGAGACGGAGATAAGATGTCCATGTCGAAGATGCAAGTTGAAGAGCCTTATTGCGGACCCGGATTCCGGCAGGTGCGGGACCACCGCTCTTGCGTGGTTTCATGGATGGCTATCGGTGGCAAGGTGATGAAGATGACTATCAAGTCGCCCATGGCCGGGCGGGCAAGAAATGAGGAAGGGCAACAAGACAAGTACCACCGTGGCGAGGGCGGGCGAGAAGACGAAGAATCTCCAGGACATGATCACGACGGTGATGCTGTACACAGTCATCATGTAGAAGATGTCGTACATGATGATGAGGAAGATCAAGACGAAGGGCATGATCATGAAGATGAAGATGCCGGAGCAGACGACGATGGAGGCTGGGTGCAGGACCCTCATATTCAAGAGCTGCTTCTCAAGCGGACGGATAACGCAAGAGCTGCCGCCCGAGAGAAAGCCAAGCTGGATCAACTGGAGATAGACGCGGTTACTCCGTTGTATGAAGGATGCAGGCCCGAGGATACCCGCCTGAAAGTAACGCTCATGGCTCGAGATGAAGGTAAAACACAAAATGACCAACGATGCTTCGATGAGAACATGTCATTACGCACGAACGTCTTCCCAAGGGGAACAAGTGCCCCACCAGTTTCGAGGAGGCGAAGAAAATCGTGTGTCCTCTGGATTTACCGCGACGTGAAATACCATGTGTGCATGAACAATTGCATCATTTATCGGGACGAGCACGCGGAGTCTACCATATGTCCGGTGTCTTGGCGTCACTCGATACAAGAAGAGGAAGAAAGCTCCTCGAAAATCGGTGTGGTACTTTCCGATCACTCCTCGTCTGCAGCGGTATTTCGCGGACCCTAAGGTAGCAAAGCTCCTGCGTTGGCACGCGGATAGGGAGGAGAAGAAGCGAGAAGATGACGCAAATGATCCGGAGATAGATAAAAAAGACAAGATGCTGAGTCACCCTAAGGATGCGAGCGATGGCAAGCGTTGAACTTCAAGACCCGAATTTGGGAAGGATCCAAGGAACATCGTCTTTGGGCGCGAGCACCGATGGAGTCAATCCGTTTGGCAGCGAGAAGCACACATAGCACCTGGCCTGTGTTTGTGTGGATGTACAACCTTCCCCCTGGTTGTGCATGAAGAGGAAGTACATTCACATGAGTATGCTAATTGAAGGGCGAAACAACCAGGAACGACATCAATCAGATGGGGCTCTTTCAAGGAGGAGCTAGACACGCTGTGGAAAACGCCGCCAATACGTGGGACGCCGCAGAGAAAGAATATTTCCCTATGAGAGCCGCCTTGCGCCACGACGGTGCACGACTATCTCGATTACGGATATCTCGGGGCAGGTAGTCCATGGATTTTCGGATGCGTAAGGTGCATGGATGACACAACGATCGCAGACTAGATAGAGATCCGGGTCTTGAAAACCGTGTTCATGGGACATCGAAGGTGGCTTCGCGACGATGACCCGTGGAGGAAACGCAAGGATCTGTTCGATGGTGAAACCGAACTCAAAACGCCTGTACGAGGAGCGGCGAGGAAATAGACAAGCTGTTGAAAAATTGGAAAGACCGCCCACCGCCGAAAGATGCGAAGGCGCCAGAGCGCTGCTGAAGGTATGGAAAACGAGGTCATTTTACGGGACTTGCCGTCATCGAAGATCCACCGTGTGCCTCACAGCCTTGATGTCATGCATATCACGAAGAACGTGTGCGAGAGTCTGCTTGGTACCTGCTCAACATGCCGAGAGGACCAAAGATGGGCCGAAAGCAAGGGCGACTTGAAATCAATGGGCATCGTGCAGGAGCTTCACGCTAATGATGATGATGATGATGATGATGAGGCGAAGCAGACACGGAAAGTCGTCGCAAAGGCAAAAAGGCCAAGAAGACCGGAAATGACTACCCTCCCGTGCTTCACTCTAAGTCGAGGAGATCGAGCAATTTTTCACCGCCTCCTAGGAGTAAAACTTCCTTACGGTTACGCTGGGAAGATAAGCAGATACCTAGACCCAGTGAAGCGAAGTTCAGCGGGATGAAGTCTCACGGTATCACGTCTCGATGACGCAGATACTTCCGATTGCAATCCGTGGGATCATGGACGCGCACGTCCGTGAAACGCTATTTGGCCTGTGCAACTTTTTCGACGCCATCTCTCGGAAGTCGATTGGCGGAGGGAACTCGAAGGCTACAGGAAGAGATCGTGGTGATACTATGCGAGCTTGAGATGTACTTCCGCCCGCATTCTTCGACGTTATGGTGCATCTGCTGGTCCATATAGTGGAGGATATCATCCAACTCGGGCGACGCTCCTGCACAAAGATGATGCCGCTCGAAAGGATGAATGGTGTCATCAAAGGATACGTTCGCAACATGTCACGCCCGAGGGAAGCATAGCCGTGGGCTTTCGATCAAGAGTGCATCTCCCATCGCACGAATTATCTAGGCATCGAGAACCCGCTGGTCCGCCCGTCAACAGCACCTCGGCAGGCTCGCTGGATGGGGTCACCATGAGGGTCGCCACAAATGCATGTCGGCTTCGAGGGTCGACTCGCCGACTTTGAAAGAGCAAACCTAGTCGCGCTACAACACATAGACGTGGTCGATCCTTGGGTGGTAGAGCACAAAACCTTTATTAAGAAGACGACAATGACCGAGGCCAACAGAGGACGGACGGAGATATACTCAAAGAGCACAACTCATGTTTCACGCGTTGGTTCAAGCGAAGCTTCGTCGCACCCTTTACATGAGGATTCTTCCGCGGAAGAACAACTACTATTCTCCTTGTCACAGGCGCCGAGCACAACCTCGATGACCTATGAGGCGCATTTATATCAACGGCTACACATTCTACACCGAGGACAAGGACATGAAGAGCGATGGTTATCGTAACTCGGGTAACGATGGAATCCTACACCGTAACGACAAGGACAGATACTACGGAAGGATCGAGGAGATCTGGGAGCTGAGCTACGCCGAGAGAAGGTCCCGATGTTCCGTGTTAGATGGGCCAAAACGTCATAAAAGAAGACCGGTATTTCACCACCATGGTTATACCCGGCCAATCCAAGACCATGGCGCAAACGTCACCGCTGAAAAATGAGCCATGGGTACTGGCTTCCCAAGTGGACCAATGCTTCTTCATTACCGACCCGCCAAAGCCCGTCGTGTTGTCGGAGGAGAGGCAAAAGGAAGACCATCGGAATGGATGGAGTAGCCAATGAGCAAGACTTCGACAAGCACGGCGACCAAGATCGAACATGACGACGGCGATGAAGTAGCAGCACACACCACAAGAAGAAGCAGGACCACCCTACCTAAAGGACGTCTGCTCCACGTAAGAACTCCGCTTGCGAAAAAGAAGGGCAAGAAGATTGTGAACAGATAGCTAGCTAAGACCGATTGTATTTAAATCGTAGTCTTCATTTCTCGATTGTATTTCATGGGCACTTTTGATATCATGAATATTTTTAAATTTCATGGGCACTTTTTGAATTCATGAGGACACTTGATCTCGATTCCCCTCCATCTCGATCTCGATCTCCTCCATCTCGATCGCACGCACCCTCCCCGCTTAGCTCCACCCATCGCAACCTCCCCGCTCCACCGCCGAGCACTTTTTAAATTTTTTACTATTTTTATAAAAATATTACTGTTATAATTTAAACAAGTTTGAACATATTTAAACACAAATAAATATAAAAACAGCATTTAAAATGCATAAAAATATTACTGTTATGATTTAAACAAGTTTGAACATATTTAAACACAAATAAATATAAAAAACAGCATTTAAAATGCATAAAAAATATTGGGGATCCTAGGAATCGAACCCAGGACCTCCTAGTGTGTGTGCTGCATGCTGACCAGTCGGGCTAGTGGGTGGGTTCGGTTGTAGAAAGGGTTGGGCTGTAGATATGGCTACCGTAGATAAAAACAACATTCTAATGGCGCACCGCGTGGTGGTGCGCCATTAGAACAGTTGGTACTTATGGCGACGGGGGCGTATGGTGCGCCATTAGAAACCATCCTCACCTATTTCCCTCTGGCCTCTCTCCCTCTCCCTCGCCAGATCCCCCTCACAGCCTCTCGCGCCCGTCGCCCCCGCGCTGCGCCGCCCTCCCATCCCGCGCCGCCGAGCCGTCCCTCCTCCGCCTGCGCCCGCGCCCGCCGTCCCCCTCCGCCGCGCGCGCGCTCCGCGCCGTCCTCGTGGTAACTAACGCTTCGCCATCCTCCGTCCTCCGGATCTATCTCTTCTTCTGCTTGCTTTCTTCCCGTGAGAATTCAGATCTCGGGATCGAGGATATGTATGTGTGTGATGCGCCATGGCTCTGGTGAAGTTCTCGTGATGTGATGCTCTGTTTTGGGGTCACCAAGAGTACTCGAACAAGGGCATGAACATACTAGTATATGATTTTGTTATGAATTGATTGCATGTCCTATTGGATGCCGGTTTTGGCTTCTCCATCTGCTACCGATAGTTTTTGGGCAGTGTGATGCTCGATTTAGTGCGTCCTCAGATTTTGCTCGGTGTGCCAATTGCATAGTGCCATAGAAATTGCACAATCTGATTTTGACATGTGCAGATACCCATGTTTAGTGTAATTTGGCATCACCGCTGATTTGTAGAGTTAACCGCTGATTCATGGAGGTAATGTGTTGGTCGATGCTGTTGAATGCTTCAAAGAGCTTGTCATCGCATTTTGCTGTCCATGGCAAGTGCCTACATGCCTTATTATTAGATTGCAACTGTAGTATCCCTGACAGTCTATGAATTGTTAACATGGATTAGAACTATTGATGTGTGCACGGCAAGTGTTTAGCAATTCCTCCTTGCATGTATGTCTGCTCTTCCTATTTGTTATCTCACTGAAATTAATAAACTGAAATTAATATGTAGATTTACCCCTAATTTCTTACCATGGAACAAAACAACTTTATTTATCCTTGAACTCTTTGTGCAGATTTACATTGTTACTTTTATGTAGGTTGAATATTTCTTGCCTCGCTGTTAAAGATGTTTCTTTACTACATTGCATTGGAGGTTCATCTTGTCTTGAAGCAAACAAATTAGCATTGGAGGCTCATCTTTGAGGCTTATCTTTATTACATATCAGAACTTGCAAACAAATCTGTGAAAGACTTGTAAAGTTGCTGGGTTTTGTCTCCGACCATTGTGTCGTGATGAATTTGCAGGTACCCGAGAGGCCCTTGAGTTTGCCGGAATGTCGATTAACTTCCGTTCCGGCAAATTCGGGTACTCCATATGTCCTATTTTCAGCAAAGGTCATGCTGAAATTTTCCGTGAATTTTAGCATGACTTTGCTAAAAATAGGACATATGGGGTACTTGCGACTAATGCATGGGCCGGGCTATCTTAGTACTTAGTTAAGTAGGATCAACTGCCCTGCCATTCTTGCTGCATTAAATCATAGGTGGCAATAGAGCCAAGTGATTAGGCCCAACTTAGAATTATCCTTAGCATCGATAAACCCTAGATGATAAACCCAACATAGGTGGCAATAGCTAGAGCCAAGTGATTAGGCCCAACCTAGGGTGCCTCGGCATCGATAAACCCTAAATGATGAAAACTTAACTTGGCTGCCTCGGATGCCTCGGTGTCGATGAGAACCTAAATGATGAAAGCTTAGGCTTTTAGGGTGCCTCGGTGTCGACAAACCCTAAATCATGAGACCATGATCTTGTTCCTTGACAATAACCATATTTTTGACCAAACTTTTTCCTGATTAGAGAGAAACATGGCCCACAACGATGAGGCCGGTGGTTTGGCGGCAAGCAATTCTGGGAGCTGTCCCAAGAGATGGAGGAACAACCTCACCGCTATGATGACGCGCGGAAGACACCGATCCTGATTACACAACCCCTAGTGGCGCGGGGATGACACCACCGATGGTGCCGCCGAGGATGCCACCATCGATGATGGTGGCGCACACACGATGGCAGCCAACCGAAGAAGCAAAGGAAGGACCGGCGCTCAATGCGCTCCGCACCGCCAAGGAGGAATTACTCAAGTGGACTCGACGGAATCCAACGGAGCCCAAACATATAGTCAAGGGCACGCGGTTCAGCTCGGTGCATTCTCCGAACACCGCCTCGATCAACACCGAGAACCTTAGGCATAAGGACCGAGGGAATTTGCGCAGCCTCCTCTTCACGAAGCTGCACGAACGATACAAGTTCCCCGACGAATTTGAAAACACACGCCTCTCGTGGAATAGAGTGAACAATGCTGCCTCACGAAGATGAGCACGGCCCCGTCTACTTGGAGAAGCACGGTGAAGAGAATGATTGATAAAGGTGATAGTTATGACAAGATCAAGGCGAAATATCATTTGATGAGCGAAGAAGAGTACAACGAGTTCAAGATCAAGTGCCGAGCCCCGCAAGCTCGAATCAAGTCGAGGGGGAAAGAAATGCGGAGTTGAACTTAGGGAACACAAACTCGGTCCGGCGGTTATAGAGTGGCGGAGCCTATATGGGACAAGGAGGACGCGGAGCGTGCCGAGCAAGGCCTACCGCCCGCTTCGAGAAATACAGCGGTGACAAGCGCATCAGAACTATGTCGGGGCCGGCACAAGGAGGACCCGATAACAAAGGAGCTTACCACGGATCCAAGACCAGGCGCTTGAGCTTGTTCTCGTAAGGAATACACCCCCCGTAATTAGCTCCATATGGCTGCACTCTAATTAATCACCAATATTTCTAAATGGCTCATGTTCCTTTCGCAGACAATGAAAGCGAGAGCTGGGTCGTCTAAGAGCTCCCTTTCGACACCCCTTTAAATAGGGCGTTGAACGTAATGAAAAAGAAGGATAAGCTCGATAAGCCGACGTCAGCTGGTCGTGTGGCCGGCAAAGGCTTGTCCACAAAATGGGGGTCATACTATACCGCTGGTGTGCGGAAGGAGAAAAAGGCCAGCTCGGAAAGCCAGACGCGCGAGGTTGAAGCACTCAAGGCACAAGTGGCGCGGATTCCGAGCTTGTCCAAGAGCAAGTGGAACAACAGCTGGAAACGGCTCGAAGCCATGGTGCCTACGTTGATTCATGGGTTGACGACGTGGATTGCGGGCGGCCAAAGGGTCCTCCCGGTTCCCAGCTTCATGGCCAAGAACTTCGCACAAGCAGGGCGGCGCACCATTGGTGTCTTCGGCGGTGGCGACATTGGTGTCTCCGCGGCGGCGCCATTGGTGTCTCCGCGGCGGCGCTTATTGGTGTCTCCGGCGAGGCGGTATTCGTGTCTCCGCACCGCACGGTATTGGAGCTTAATGCACCGGGTGTACGCCGGCGGCACTCGCCAAGAAGCGCCCCCTCCGTCGATTGCCGCCGCCGCTGGCGGTGCTCGACATTAGCCGAGCTTGACGGCATCACGGTAACTAAGCCTCTCGCCGATGACTTCATCTCCTTGCCTTTGATCTGGCATCCCCGACGCCCTACACATGTTTTCGCAGGCACCGCCGTTCCTTGCACTCTTCTCGCACTTCGTGGGCGCCGAGTTGGTCGATGTCGCCAAGGGCAAAATCGCTCAACCGGCAACCCCATGTTCCACGGTAATCCGATGCCACCCACAATGTATAGGGTTGAAGTGGTCCGGTGCTGCCAAAGCTGCGACGAAGTTGTTACCTCCGATTCGACCGGCTGGGCCGACGAAGAAGATGAGATGACCTCCGCTTTTGCATAAGCTGGCCTCGCTATGGCGAAGAGCCAGATTCGTTTGGGGCGGGGACACCACCCCACGCATAAGACCGCCGATCGTGCCGGCGCCAAGCCATGGCAAGAACGCAGTAACGCTACCGACCTGCGGACATCCCTATGGCACAGATCCGGACAGCCCTATGGCATAGGATCCGGACAGCGACGACAACGACGACGGTACATTTACCAAAGTTGACAAGTACTTTGCTAAACATGGGTACGCTGACGATTTCTGCGGGCCTCTTTCTCAAGAACCCAGCCAAGACCACCGCGATCTAGCTGGTACGGCGGAGAAATCCAATTGCAACAAGCGTCGTCTGGCGTTCAGTTCTCGTGACACGCCCAGCTCCCGTCTTCACCGAGCCTCGAGATAGCTGAGGCGCGAATATTATCAGCCCCAACACGCTGAAGAAGGCGGTCTGTGAGCGTAACTCGTCCCATTACAGAGATCAAGAAGAAGGGCCGAAACGAAGACTAACAAGGGCGCCGGTGCGAGCCAGCGGCACCGAAGTTCGATCCGTGCTCGGGACGGGCCACCTTCACCTAAGGATATCTCGAGGAGGGTGCATGTGGCGGGTAGGGCGATGCTACCGCCAAATATGCTGAATGCTGCAACCGGTGCTATGCGGAGTGTGCATGATGTTGTTCTGATTTTGGAGAAGCGGCGTCTCGAGAGAAGGATGTGGCATACCGGTTTTCGTGGGCAAGGTGCCGAGAGCAAGGGCTTTGTGGATGGCGACATCGGGGTATGATCGCCCTGCGGTTTGATGACATCTTTGCTATGTTTAACCTTCATCCGCTGCACTACACCTTCGTTCGGCTGTTTTTACCGAGCATGCAGATGCGGATCATTAGAGACAATACCGGACATCGTGATAGTCGACCCCTTCTACATGCGTGCCAAGCACTTGAGCAGCGCTGGGACCGCCAAGTTGCGAGTTCACACCTCAAGGCGTCATTCGCAAACGCAGATAAGGATAACTTCCTTGTGCCTTACTTTCCGAGTAAGCCATCCCTTAACCGCCTGTAACATATGATTTCTTAGATTTCGATCGTTTTTTTTTTCTAACATTCCGTGTTACGTGTGCGACACACATTGCACACTCATCCTCTTAAGCCGAAATATTCCATGGCCACGATTTTGACCCGAACCGTAACTCCATGATAGACTACACAAATGTGAAGAAAGTTCTTGATGATGTTCTCCCTGCCACGCCTAACTGGAGGCACCTTCACCAGGCCAGTTCGTAAGTACGGCAAGCACATCTTCTCACATAATACGAAGTTCTGCTGCGTCAAGCAGCCGCCTGGCGGTCAGAAGGATGCCTACTACGCCCTCCATCACATGCGGGCGATCGTAAGGGACCATCATCACCTTCTGCTACCAGATAATCTCAAAGATTGGGCCGCGAGCTTGTCGGCAGTCCAGGACGCGGACCTCGGATAAGAATTCTTTCGCATCGATCGGAGTTTGCGGACATCATCCATCAAGATGTCCTTCATACGTCGGGCAGTTCTTCCTCGTAAATCAACCGTCCAACAAAGTGAGATAGATGGAATGCTACAAATGCAGGTGACAACGATCGCGATTTCATGACCATCGCGACAGACGGCGGCTTCATCCACGCTCCTGTCCGATGAGTCGAGTCGAAAGTAGTGATGTGTAGTTCTGAAACATTGATTGGTTCATGTTGTAATTAAACTTTTTCATGAATTCGTATGTCTCTTTGATTTGGACGGTTGTTCAACTTAGATGTAATCGATGCTATTCTATTAGTAGGACCATGAATCGTGCTATTAATGTCTTGCTTTTCTCTTCCGATCCTTTTGTTGCATACTTACACATTGCTTATGTATTGTCTGTTGTTTGGCTTGTGCATAGAGATGCCGTCGTATGTCGTGTACAAGGGTAAGGTTCCCGGAGTCTACGATGATCGGGAGGAGTGTCGGAGACAGGTTCACCGCTTCAGCGGTAATAGTTACAAAGGGTACACCACTAGGGCGGAGGCCGAATCTAGATACGCCCGCTATCTAGCAGGAGAGAGGAGGAGCGTTGGAGGAACCGGATGAAGACCAGTTTGATCGCGATGATGCTCATCGTGATGACCATACTCTCTTCTATGTGATGGTAGTTTAGATGATCGATATCGACTTGTAATGTGAAGGCAAACTCGATACTCGCGGTCTTGAGACTTGTAATGTTTTATCTTTGTCGGTCTTTTGAATCCGGAGACTAATATGATGAATTGTATTCGGAGACTAATCTTCTATTGTATTTGATGAATTTGATGTTGCTGTGTGCTGCTGTCTATATTCTATGCAATAATATATTTTGTAATCTGTGCAAAAATCAGAAAAGCAAAAAAAACCTAATATTCATACTAATGGCGCACCACGAAGACACTAATGGCGACTTGTGATCATCACACTAATGGCGCATGTACTTTTAATGCGCCATTAGAATGCCATAGCACATTTGTTCATATGGCCCCTGGGAGGCATTCTAATGGCGCACTGTGAGCAGTACTAATGGCGCACCTCTTAGTGCGCCATTAGAATACAAGATTCTAATGGCGCACATGTGGTGCGCCATTAGAAAGAAATTCTAATGGCGTGATGCCAGTGGCGCACCAGCCATGCGCCATTAGAAGGCAAAACTGGTGCGCCACTAGCATGCCTTTTCCTAGTAGTGTGAAGCACTAGAGCAAAAACTATCTAGCTCAAAAGATATAAGTGAAGCGCATAGAGTATTCTAATAAATTCTAATCAATTGGGATTCACCCAAATGTTGTGTACAGCAAGGATGATTGTGGTAAACTAAAAAGCAAATACTAATATCATACACGACGCTCCAAGCAAAACACATATCATGTGGCGAATAAAAATACAGCTCCAAGTAAAGTTACCAATGAACGAAGACGAAAGAGGGGATGCCTTCCCGGAGCATCCCCAAGCTTAGGCTTTTGGATATTCTTGAATATCTTGGGATGCCTTGGGCATCTCCAAGCTTAGGCTCTTGCCACTCCTTATTCCATAGTCCATCAAATCTTTACCCAAAACATGAAAACTTCACAACACAAAACTCAAAAGGAAATCTCATAAGCTCCATTAGTGAAAGAAAACAGAACCACCACATAATGTACTGTAATGAACTCATTCTATATTTATTTTGGTTTTAAACCTACTGTAATCCAAGTTCTCTATGGTTCATACCACTTAATACTAGCCATAGATGCATCAAAATAAGCGAACAACACACCAAAAACAGAATCTGTCAAAAACAGAACAGTCAGTAGCAATCTGTAACTAACGCAAACTTATGTAACTTTAAAAATGCTACCAAAATAGGAAGTCCTGGTAAATTTGTCTATTGATCATAAGGAAAATGAATCAACTCAAAAGCACGTTTATGTGATTTAACAAAACTAATTTCATGCGCGCAAAGTTTCTGTTTTTCAGCAGAATCAAATTAACTATCACCATAGGTTATCGTATAGGTTCTACTTGGCACAAACACTAATTAAAACATAAAAATACATCTAAACAGAAGGTAGATGCAAAATTTATTACTAAACAGAAAAAAATAAAAAACACAAATAAAATTGGGTTGCCTCCCAACTAGCGCTATCATTTAACGCCCATAGCTAGGCATAAAAGCGAAGATAGATCTAAGTTGTGCCATCTTTGGCTCTCAATTCATAAGTATCCCACATGATAGATTCATAAGGTAATTTTACTTTCTTTATTGGAAAGTGCTCCATGCCTTTCCTTAATGGAAATTGGAATCTAATATTCCCTTCCTTCATATCAATAATCGCGCCAATTGTTCTAAGGAAAGGTCTACCAAGAATAATAGGGAAAGAAAGATTGCAATCTATATCAAGAACGATAAAATCTACGAGCACCAAATTTCTATCTGCAACAATTAGAACATCATTGATCCTTCCCATTGGCTTTTTAATGGTGGAATCCGCAAGGTGCAAATTTAAAGAGCAATCATCAAGATCATGGAAACCTAGGATATCACATAAAGTTTTCGGAATCGTGGAAACACTAGCACCCAAATCACACAAAGCAAAGCACTAATGATCTTTAATTTCAATCTTTATAGTAGGTTCCCACTCATCATTAAGTTTTCTAGGTATAGAAACTTCCAGATTAAGTATTTCATCATAAGATTGCATCAAGGCATCAACGATTTGTTTGGTAAAAGCTTTATTTTGACTATAAGCATGAGGAGAATTAACAACGGATTGCAACAAGGAAATACAACCTTATAAAGAACAATTATCATAATCAAATTCCTTGAAATCTGAGATAGTGGGTTCAATGCTATTTAAAGTCATGACCTCTCCAATCCCACTTTTACCAAATTTAGCATCAAGATCTAAAAACTCCAAATTATCGGGACGCCTTCTAACTAAAGTTGACTCATCTCCAGTCCCATTATTATTAAGATTCATATTGCAAAACAAATATCTAATAGGAGACACATCAATAACTTTAAGATCTTCATCATTATTTCCATTGAAACTAGAAGAACACGCCTTTACAAAGCAATCTTTCTTAGCACGCAATCTAGCGGTTATTTCCTTGCACTCATCAATGGAAATTCTCATGGCTTTGAGAGACTCATTGATATCATGCTTAGGAGGAGTAGATCTAAGTTTAAGAGAATCAACATCAAGCGAAAGTCTATCAACGTTCCTAGCCAAATCATCAACTATGAGCAAATTTTCTTCAAGCAAAGCATTAAAATTCTTTTGAGAGATCATAAATTCTTTCACACTATTTTCAAAACCATAGGGAATCTTATTAAAATTACCATAAGAATTATTGTAGGAATTTCCATAATTATTAGAGGAATTACTAGGGAACGGTCTAGAATTAAAGTTTCCTCTATAAGCATTGTTTCCAAAACTATTCCTACCAACAAAATTCACATCCATAGATTCATTATTATTCTCAATCAAAGTAGACAAAGGCATATCATTGGGATCAAGAGGAGTATTTTTAGTAGCAAACAACTTCATAAGTTCATCCATCTTTCCACCTAAAACATTGATTTCTTCTATAGCATGCACTTTTTTAATAGTAGATCTTTCGGTGTGCTATTGAGAGTAATTAGCCATAATATTATCAAGAAGTTTTGTAGCATCTCCTAAAGTGATTTCCATAAATGTGCCTCCCGCGGCCGAATCTAAGAGATTTCAAGAAGCAAAGTTCAAACCGGCATAAAATTTTTGTATGATCATCCATAAATTCAAACCATGAGTAGGGCAATTGCGAATCATCAATTTAATTCTTTCCCAAGATTGGGCAACATGCTCATGATCAACTTGTTTAAAATTCATAATATCGTTCCTAAGAGTGATAATCTTAGCGGGAGGAAAATACTTAGAGATAAAAGTATCTTTGCACTTGTTCCTAGAATCAATACTATTTTTAATAAAAGACGAAAACCAAACTTTAGCACGATATCTAAGTGAAAACGGAAATAACTTCAATTTGAAAATATCATTATCCGTATCTTTCTTCTTTTGCATATCACACAAATCAACAAAGTTGTTTAGATAGTAGCGGCATCTTCACTAGGAAGGCCGGCGAATTGATCTTTCATAACAAGATTCAGCAAAGCAGTATTGATTTCACAAGACTCAACATCATTAAGAGGAGCAATCGGAGTACTGAGGAAATCATTATTATTGGTATTGGAGAAATCACATAATTTGGTATTATCTTGTGCCATGGCAACAAGTAATCCAACACACAAGCAAACAGAAAAAGGCAAGCGAAAAAGAGAGGAGAACATTGGGAAAGAGAACGCAAATAAAACGGCAAGGGTGAAGTGGGGGAGAGGAAAACGAGAGGCAAATGGCAAATAATATAAAAGCGAGGGAGATGAGTTTGTGATGGGTACTTGGTATGTCTTGACTTGAGCGAAAAGACCTCCCCGGCAACGGCGCCAGAAATCCTTCTTGCTACGTCTTAAGCTTGCATTCGTTTTCCTTGAAGAGGAAAGGGTGATGCAGCAATAGTAGCGTAAGTATTTCCCTCAGTTTTTGAGAACCAAGGTATCAATCCAGTAGGAGGCTCCTCAAAAGTCCCATGCACCAACACAAACAAACAAAGAACTTGCAACCAACGCAATAAAGGGGTTGTTAATCCCTTCACGACCACTTGCGAAAGTGAGATCTGATAGAGATAGTATGATAAGATAAATATATTTATTGTATTTTATAATATAGATGCAAAAAGTAAAGATGCAAATAAAAGTAGATTGAAAGCTTATATGATAAAAGGTAGACCCGGGGGCCATAGGTTTCACTAGTGGCTTCTCTCAAGATAGCATAAGTATTACGGTGGGTGAACAAATTACTGTCGAGCAATTGATAGAAAAGCGAATAATTATGAGGTTATCTAGGGATGATCATGTATATAGGCATCACATCCGTGACAAGTATACCGACTCCTGCCTGCATCTACTATTATTACTCCACACATCGACCGCTATCCAGCATGCATCTAGAGTATTAAGTTCATAATAACAGAGTAACGCATTAAGAAAGATGACATGATGTAGAGGGATAAACTCAAGCAATATGATATAAACCCCATCGTTTTATCCTCGATGGCAAGAATACAATACGTGCCTTGCAACCCTTTCTGTCACTAGGTAAGGACACCGCAAGATTGAACCCAAAGCTAAGCACTTCTCCCATGGCAAGAAAGATCAATCTAGTAGGCCAAACCAAACCTATAATTCGAAGAGACTTGCAAAGGTAACTCAATCATACATAAAAGAATTCAGAGGAGATTCAAATATTTCTCATAGATAAACTTGATCATAAACCCAAAATTCATCGGATCTCGACAAACACACCGCAAAAACAGTTACATGGAATAGATCTCCACAAGAGAGGGGGAGAACATGGTATTGAGATCCAAAAAGAGAGAAGAAGCCATCTAGCTAATGACGATGGACCCGAAGGTCTATGATAAACTACTCACAACTCATCGAAGGGGCTATGGTGTTGATGTAGAAGCCCTCCATGGTCGATTCCCCCTCCGGCTGAGCGTCGGCGAAGGCTCCAAGATGGGATCTCACGGATACAGAAGGTTACGGCGGTGGAAATTGTTTTTTGTTGGCTCCCTGGATGTTTTCGGGGTACGTGGGTATATATAGGAGGAAGAAGTACGTCGGTGGCCGCCCGAGGGGCCCACGAGACAGGGGCGCGCCCTCCTATCTGCTGGCTGCCTCGATCACTTCTTGACTTGCACTCCAAGTCCTCTGGATCACGTTCGTTCCAAAAATCACACTCCCGAAGATTTCATTCCGTTTGGACTCCGTTTGATATTCCTTTTCTTCGAAATACTAAAATAGGCAAAAAACCAGCAATACGTGCTGGGCCTCCGGTTAGTAGGTTAGTCCCAAAAATGATATAAATGTGTAAAATATAGCCCATAAACATCCAAAAGGGGTAATATAATAGTATGGAACAATAAAAAATTATAGATACGTTGGAGACGTATTAGTGGGTCATCAAGAAAATTCTCTAACCTAGACAATTTGTCTGCAACGGGGTTCTCAGCTCCCTTTCTATCAATAATATGCAAATCAAATTCTTGGAGCAAGAGAACCCATCTAATAAGTCTATGTTTAGCATCTTTATTTTCCATAAGATATTTAATAGCAGCATGATCAGTGTGAATAGTAACTTTAGAATCAACAATATAAGGTCTGAACTTATCACAAGCAAATACAACTGCTAAGAATTCTTTTTTAGTAGTAGCGTAATTTCTCTAGGCAGTATCAAGAGTTTTACTAGCATACTGGATAATATTTAATTTCTTATCAACTATTTGCCCTAGAACAGCACCTACAGCATAATCACTATCATCACACATAATTTCAAAGGGTAAATTCCAATCAGGTGGCTGAACAATAGGTGCAGTGATCAAAGCTTTCTTAAGTATTTCAAATGCTTCTACACAATCATCATCAAAGACAAAAAGAATATCTTTTTGCAATAAATTAGTCAGAGGCCTAGAGGTTTTAGAAAAGTCCTTAATGAACCTCCTATAAAAAATGGCATGACAAAGGAAACTTCTTATACCTTTAATGTCCTTGGGACATGGCATCTTTTCAATATCATCAACTTTAGCTTTATCAACTTCAATACCTCTTTCAGAAATTTTGTGCCCCAAGACAATGCCTTCATTAACCATAAAGTGACACTTTTCCCAATTCAATATGAGACTGGTGTCTTCACATCTCTGCAAAACTCGATCGTAGGTTGCTCAAGCAATCATCAAAAGAGGATCCATAAACGGAAAATTCATCCATGAATACCTCACAAATCTTTTCACAAAAGTCAGAGAATATAGCCATCATGCATCTTTGAAAGGTAGCAGGTGCATTACATAAACCAAAAGGCATACGTCTATAAGCAGAAGTGCCGAAAGGGCAAGTAAAAGTAGTTTTTGATTGATCATCCGCTGACACAGGTATTTGAGAGAAACTAGAATAACCATCTAGAAAGTAGAAATGTGTATGTTTGGATAGTCTTTCTAGCATTTGATCAATAAAAGGTAAAGGGTAATGATCTTTCTTAGTAGCTTTATTTACTTTCTGGAAATCAATTACCATCCTATAACTTGTATAATTCTTTGCGGAATCAATTCATCTTTATCATTAGGAACAATAGTAATACCTCCGTTGTTAGGGATGCAATGGACAGGACTTACCCAATCACTATCAGCAACGGGATAAATCATACCTGCCTCAAGGAGCTTTAGTATCTCGTTTCTTACCACTTATTTCATCTTAGGATTTACCCATCGTTGATGATCTCTAACTGGTTCGGGACCTTCGTCCAATTTAATTTTATGTTGGCATAGAGTGGGACTAATGCCCTTAAGATCATCCAGAGTATATCCAATAGCAGCACGATGCTTCTTCAGAGTTTTCAATAATCTTTCCACTTCTTGCTCTGAAAGGTTAGCACTAATAATAACATGATATATCTTATTTTCATCAAGATAAGCATATTTAAGATTATCAGGTAAAGGTTTGAGCTCAAACACAGGATCACCCTAGGATTGAGGGGGATCCCCTAGGATTTCAACAGGCAGGTTGTGCTTCAGAATAGGACCCTGTTGAAGGAATACTTCATCTATTTCCCTTCTTTCATTCATAAACATATCATTTTCATGGTCTAGCAAATATTGTTCTAACGGATCAGTAGGAGGTACGGCAATAGAAGCAAGACCAATAATTTCATCCTTACTAGGCAATTCTTTATCATGGGGTTGTCTATGAAACTTAGCAAAATTAAACTCATGAGACATATCCCCTAAGCCAATTGTAACAACATCCTTTTTGCAAACAATCCTAGCATTAACAGTATTCAAGAAGGGTCTACCAAATATAGTGGGGCAAAAGTCATCTTGTGGGGAACCAAGAACAAGAAAATCAGCAGGATATTTAGCCTTTCCACACAAGACTTCAACATCTCTAACAATCCCAAATGGTGAAATAGTATCCCTATTGGCAAGCTTAACTGTAACATCAATATATTCTAACTCAGCGGGTGCAATATCATGCATAATTTCTTCATATAAGGAAAAAGGTATTGCACTAGCACTAGCACCCATATCACATAAGCCATGATAACAATGATCTCCTATTTAACAGAAATAATAGGCATGCCTACAACAGGTCTATGTATCTTAGCATTGGGTTTAGCAATATTAGCAGCTTCCTCATAGAAATAAATAAGATGCCCATCTATATTATCAGCCAAGAGATCTTTAACCATAGCAATACTAGGTTCAACTTTAATTTGCTCAGGAGGTGTATATGTTCTAGTATTACTCTTACGAACAACAGTTGAAGCTTTAGCATGATCCTTTATCCTAACAGGGAAAGGTGGTTTCTCAACATAAGTAGTAGGAACAATAGGATCATTATAAGTGATAGTCTTTTCTTCAATTGTAACAGGTGCAACTACTTTTACTTCAATGGGAGGATTATATTTAAACCACTTAACCTTAGGGAGGTCAACATGAGTAGCAAAAGATTCACAGAAAGAAGCTACTATCTCAGAGTCAAGTCCATATTTAGCGCTAAATCCACGAAAAGCATCGGTATCCATAAAAGATTTAACACAATCAAACTTAGGTGTCATACCTGACTCCTTACCATCGTCGGAACCCCAATCTTCAGAGTTGCGTTTAATTCTTTCCAATAAATCCCACTTGAATTCAATAGTCTTCAGCATATAAGAACCAGCATAGGAAGTATCGAGCATGGTGCGATCATTGAGAGAAAGCCGAGCATAAATTTTTTGGATAATCATATATCTTGAAAGCTCATGGATTGAGCGATGATTTCTCCTTCGCGAGGCCAGAAATTATATATGAAATTACGATCATGATGAACAAGATGCATAGGATAGAACTTCTGGTGAAATTCCAACTTCAATCGTTTATAGTTCCAAGATCACGTATCATCACATAGCCTATACCATGTCAATGCGTCTCCCTTCAAAGATAAAGGAAAGACCTTCCTCTTAACAACATCATCGGGAATACCTGCAAGCTTAAATAATCCACAAACTTCATCCACATAGATAAGGTGTAAATCGGGATGCAATGTTCCATCTCCTACAAAGGGATTAGCTAGCAGTTTCTCTATCATACCCAAAGGAATCTCAAAGTAAACATTTTCAATAGGTTCAGTAGGTTGAGGAGCAACTCTTTACTCTACTGGTCGGGGCGAAGATGCCCCGAACAAGCCCCTAAAAGTATTAGTTTCCATAGTAACAAGTGACAGAAAATTTCAGCACACTATATAAATGTTTCCTTACCAAGTTCAACTCACCAAAGGCGCTTCACTCCCTGGCAACGGTGCCAGAAAAGAATCTTGATGACCCACAAGTATAGGAGATCCATCTAGTCCTTTCGATAAGTAAGTGTGTCGACCCAACGAGGAGCAGAAGGAAATGACAAGCAGTTTTCAGTAAGGTATTCTATACAATCACTGAAATTGTAGGTAACAGATGTTGGGGAACGTAGTAATTTCAAAATTTTCCTACGCACACGCAAGATCATGGTGATGCATAGCAACGAGAGGGGAGAGTGTTTTCTATGTACCCTCGTAGACCGAAGCGGAAGCGTTGACGCAACATAGAGGAAGTAGTCGTACGTCCTCCCGGTCCAACCGATCCAAGCACCGTTACTCCGGCACCTCCGAGTTCTTGACACGCAGACAGCTCGATGACGCACCTCGATCTCCAATCCAAGAGAGGCTCGAGGGGAGTTCCACAAGACTGACGGCGTGGTGACGATCTTGATGTTCTCTGTCGCAGGCTTCGCCTAAGCACCGCTACAATATGATCGAGGTGTAATATCGTGGAGGGGGGCACCGCACACGGCTAAGGAACGATCAATGATCAACTTGTGTGTCCTAGGGTGCCCCCTACCCCCGGATATAAAGGAGGGAGGGAGGAGGTGGCCGGCCTCAAGGGGGGCGCGCCATAGGGAGGGGGAAACCTACTCCAAGTAGGTTTCCCTCTCTTTTCCTTATCTTATTTGGAGGGGGAGGAAGGAGTACTAGTATTAGGAAGTAGTACTAGTAGTAGGAAGGAAGAGAGGGGGAAGGAGAAAGGAAAGGGGGGGCCGGCCCCCCTCCCCAATTCGGATTGGGCTTGGGGGGCGCGCCCCCCTCCCTTGCTCCTTCTCTCTTCCTCCTACATGGGCCCAATAAGGCCCATATACCTCCCGGGGGGGGTTCCGGTAACCTCCCGGAGCTCCAAACTTCTCCGGAACCTTTCCGGTGTCCAAATATATCCGTCCAATATATCAATATTTATGTCTCAACCATTTTGAGACTCCTCGTCATGTCCGTGATCATATCCGGGACTCCGAACAACCTTCGGTACATCAAAATAATAAACTCATAATATAACTGTCATCGAAACCTTAAGCGTGCGGACCCTACGATTCAAGAACAATGTAGACATGACCGAGACATGTCTCCGGTCAATAACCAATAGCGGGACCTGGATGCCCATATTGGTTCCTACATATTCTACGAAGATCTTTATCGGTCAAACCGCACAACAACATACGTTGTTCCTTTGTCATCGGTATGTTACTTGCCCGAGATTCGATCGTCGGTATCCAATACCTATTTCAATCTTGTTACCGCAAGTCTCTTTACTCGTTCCGTAATACATCATCTCACAACTAACTCATTAGTTGAAATGCTTGCAAGGCTTAAGTGATGTGTATTACCGAGAGGGCCCAGAGATACCTCTCCGACATTGGAGTGACAAATCCTAATCTCGAAATCGCCAACTCAACAAGTACCTTCGGAGACACCTGAGAGAACCTTTATAATCACCCGATTACGTTGACGCGTTTGGTAGCACACAAAGTGTTCCTCCGTAAACGGAGTTGCATAATCTCATAGTCATAGGAACATGTATAAGTCATGAAGGAAGCAATAACAACATACTAAACGATCGTGTGCTAAGCTAACGGAATGGGTCATGTGAATCAGATCATTCAACTAATGATGTGACCTTGTTAATCAAATAACAACTCCTTGTTCATGGTTAGGAAACATAACCATCTTTGATTAACAAGCTAGTCAAGTAGAGGCATACTAGTGACACTCTGTTTGTCTATATATTCACACATGTATTATGTTTCGGTTAATACAATTCTAGCATGAATAATAAACATTTATCATGATATGAGGAAATAAATAATAACTTTATTATTGCCTCTAGGGCATATTTCCTTCATCTCCCACTTGCACTAGAGTCAATAATCTAGATTACACAAGAATGATTCTAACACCCATGGAGTCTTGGTGTTGATCATGTTTTGCTCGTGGAAGAGGCTTAGTCAACGGGTCGCAACATTCAGATCCGTATGTATCTTGCAAATCTCTATGTCTCCCACGGACTACATCCGGATGGAATTGAAGCGTCTCTTGATGTGCTTGGTTCTCTTGTGAAATCTGGATTCCTTCGCTAAGGCAATCGCTCCAGTATTGTCACAAAAGATTTTCATTGGACCCGATGCACTAGGTATGACACCTAGATCGGATATGAACTCCTTCATCCAGACTCCTTCATTGGCTGCTTCCGAAGCAGCTATGTATTCCGCTTCACATGTAGATCCCGCCACGATGCTTTGCTTTGAACTGCACCAACTGACAGCTCCACCGTTTAATGTAAACACGTATCCGGTTTGCGATTTAGAATCGTCCGGATCAGTGTCAAAGCTTGCATCAACGTAACCATTTACGATGAGCTCTTTGTCACCTCCATATCGAGAAACATATCCTTAGTCCTTTTCGTATTTTAGGATGTTCTTGACCGCTGTCCGATGATCCACTCTGGATTACTTTGGTACCTCCTGCTAGACTTATAGCAAGGCACACATCAGGTCCGGTACACAGCATTGCATACATGATAGAGCCTATGGCTGAAGCATAGGAACACTTTTAATTTTCTCTATCTTCTGCAGTGGTCGGGCTTTGAGTCTTACTCAACTTCACACCTTGCAATCACAGCAAGAACCCTTTCTTTGCTTGATCCATTTTGAACTTCTTCAAAACTTTGTCAAGGTATGTGCTTTGTGAAAGTCCAATTAAGCGTCTTGATCTATCTCTATAGATCTTAATGCCCAATATGTAAGCAGCTTCACCGAGGTCTTTCATTGAAAAACTTTTATTCAAGTATCCCTTTATGCTATCCAGAAATTCTATATCATTTCCAATCAATAATATGTCATCCACATATAATATTAGAAATGCTACAGAGCTCCCACTCACTTTCTTGTAAATACAGGCTTCTCCAAAAGTCTGTATAAAACCAAATGCTTTGATCACACTATCAAAATGTTTATTCCAACTCCGAGAGGCTTGCACCAGTCCATAAATGGAACGTTGGAGCTTGCAAACTTTGTTAGCTCCCTTTGGATCGATAAAACCTTCTGGTTGCATCATATACAACTCTTCTTCCATAAATCCATTCAGAATGCAGTTTTACATCCATTTGCCAAATTTCATAATCATAAAATGCGGCAATTGCTAACATGATTCGGACAGACTTAAGCATCGCCACGGTGAGAAGGTCTCATCATAGTCAACCCTTGAACTTTTGAAAACCTTTTGCAACAAGTCGAGCTTTGTAGACAGTAATATTACCATCGTCAGTCTTCTTCTTGAAGATCCATTTATTCTCAATTGCTTGCCGACCATCGGGCAAGTCAACCAAAGTCCATACTTTGTTCTCATACATGTATCCCATCTCAGATTTCATGGCTTCAAGCCATTTTGCGGAATCTGGGCTCACCGTCGCTTCTTCATAGTTCGTAGGTTCATCATGATCTAGTAGCATGACTTCCAGAATAGGATTACCGTACCACTCTAGTGCGGATCTTACTCTGTTCGACCTACGTGGTTCTGTATTAACTTGATCTGAAGTTCTATGATCATTATCATCAACTTCCTCACTAGTTGGTTTTGACGTCACATAAACCGGTTCCTGTGATGTATTATTTTCCAACAAGGGAGTAGGTACAGTTACCTCATCAAGTTCTACTTTCCTCCCACTCACTTCTTTCGAGAGAAACTCCTTCTCTAGAAAGGATCCATTCTTAGCAACGAATGTCTTGCCTTCGGATCCGTTATAGAAGGTGTACCCAACTGTCTCCTTTGGGTATCCTATGAAGACACATTTCTCCGATTTGGGTTCGAGCTTATCAGGTTGAAGCTTTTTCACATAAGCATCACAACCCCAAACTTTAAGAAACGACAACTTTGGTTTCTTGTCAAACCATAGTTCATAAGGTGTCGTCTCAACGGATTTCGACGGTGCCCTATTTAACGTGAATGTGGCTGTCTCTAGAGCATAACCCCAAAACGATAGCGGTAAATCTGTAAGAGACATCATAGACCGCACCGTATCAAGTAAAGTACGATTACGACATTCGGACACACCATTACGCTGTGGTGTTCCGGGTGGCGTGAGTTGTGAAACTATTCCACATTGTTTTAAGTGTAAACCAAACTCATAACTCAAATATTCTCCTCCACGATCAGATCGTAGAAACTTTATTTTCTTGTTACGATGATTTTCAACTTCACTCTGAAATTCTTTGAACTTTTCAAATGTTTCAGACTTATGCTTCATTAAGTAGATATACCCATATCTGCTTAAATCATCTGTGAAGGTGAGAAAATAACGATATCCGCCATGAGCCTCAACATTCATTGGACCACATACATCTGTATGTATGATTTCTAACAAATCTGTTGCTCTCTCCATAGTACCGGAGAACGGAGTTTTGGTCATCTTGCCAATGAGGCACGGTTCGCAAGTACCAAGTGATTCATAATCAAGTGGTTCCAAAAGTCCATCAGTATGGAGTTTCTTCATGAGCTTTATACCGATATGACCCAAACGGCAGTGCCACAAATAAGTGGCACTATCATTATCAACTTTGCATCTTTTGGCTTCAACACTATGAATATGTGTATCACAACTATCGAGATTCATCAAAAATAGACCACTCTTCAGGGGTGCATGACCATAAAAGATATTACTCATATAAATAGAACAACCATTATTCTCTGATTTAAATGAATAACCGTCTCGCATCAAACAAGATCCAGATATAATGTTCATGCTCAACGCTTGCACCAAATAACAATTATTTAGGTCTAATACTAATCCCGAAGGTAGATGTAGAGGTAGCGTGCCGACCGCGATCACATCGACTTTGGAACCATTTCCCACGCGCATCGTCACCTCGTCCTTTGCCGTGTTCGCTAATCCGTAGTCCCTGCTTCGAGTTGCAAATATTAGCAATGTAACCAGTATCAAATACCAGTGCTCTGCGAGCTCTAGTAAGGTACACATCAATAACATGTATATCACATATACCTTTGTTCACTTTGCCATCCTTCTTATCCGCCAAATACTTGGGGCAGTTCCGCTTCAAAGGACTAGTGCGCTTGCAGAGAAGCACTCGATTTGTGCTTAGGTCCAGACTTGGGTTTCTTCTCTTGAGCAGCAACTTGTTTGCTGTTCTTCTTGAAGTTCCTTCTTCTTCCCTTTGCCCTTTTCTTGAAACTAGTGGTCTTGTTAACCATCAACACTTGATGCTCCTTCTTGATTTCTACCTCCGCAGCCTTTAGCATTGCGAAGAGCTCGGGAATCGTCTTATCCATCCCTTGCATATTATAGTTCATCACGAAGCTCGTAGCTTGGTGGAAGTGATTGGAGAATTCATCAATGACGCTATCATCCGGAAGAGTAACTCCCGGTTGAATCAAGTGATTACAATACCCGGACATCTTGAGTATGTGCTCACCGATGTAACTATTCTCCTCCATCTTGCAGCTATAGAACTTATTGGAGACTTCATATCTCTCAATCCGGGCATTCTTCCGAATATCAACTTCAACTGCTAAAACATCTCATATGCTCCATGACGCTCAAAACGTCGTTGAAGTCCCGGTTCTAAGCCGTAAAGCATGGCACATTGAACTATCGAGTAGTCATCAGCTTTGCTCGCCAGACGTTAAATAACGTCGTCGCCAGATCACAGAAGCGAGTTCTGGCACCCAGCGTGTGCTTCGGGGCGTAATTTTTTCGTGCAGCAATGAGGATAATCCTCGTTACGGACCCAATCCGCGTAATTGCTACCATCATCTTTCAACTTAGCTTTCTCAAGGAACGCATTAAAATTCAACGGAACAACAAAGACGGGCCATCTATCTACAAACAACATAGACAAGCAAGATACTATCAGTACTAAGTTCATGATAAATTTTAGTTCAATTAATCATATTACTTAAGAACTCCCACTTAGACAGACATCTCTCTAGTCATCTAAGTGATCACGTGATCCAAATCAACTAAACCATAACCGATCATCACGTGAGATGGAGTAGTTTTCAATGGTGAACATCTTATGTTGATCATATCTACTATATGATTCACGCCGACCTTTCGGTCTCCGTGTTCCGAGGCCATATCTGCATATGCTAGGCTCGTCAAGTTTAACTCGAGTATTCTGCGGTGCAAAACTGGCTTGCACCCGTTGTAGATGGACGAGAGCTTATCACACCCGATCATCACGTGGTGTCTAGGCACGATTTAACTTTGGCAACGGTGCATACTCAGGAGAACACTACTTGATAAATTTTTAGTGAGAGATCATCTTAAAATGCTACCGTCAATCAAAGCAAGATAAGATGCATAAAGGATAAACGTCACATGCAATCAATATAAGTGATATGATATGGCCATCATCTTCTTGTGCTTGTGATCTCCATCTCAAGCACCATCATGATCACCATCGCCACCGGCGCGACACCTTGATCTCCATCGTAGCATCGTTGTCGTTACGCCATCTATTGCTTCTACGACTATCGCTACCGCTTAGTTATAAAGTAAAGCAATTACAGAGGCGCTTGCATTTCATACAATAAAGCGACAACCATATGGCTCCTGCCGATTGCCGATAACCGGTTACAAAACATGATCATCTCATACAATAAAATATAGCATCATGTCTTGGCCATATCACATCACAACATGCCCTGCAAAAACAAGTTAGACGTCCTCTACTTTGTTGTTGCAAGTTTTACGTGGCTGCTACGGGCTTAAGCAAGAACCAATCTCACCTACGCATCAAAACCACAACGATAGTTTGTCAAGTTGATGTTGTTTTAACCTTCGCAAGGACGGGCGAGCCACACTCGGTTCAACTAAAGTTGGAGAAACTGACACCCGCTAGTCACCTGTGTGCAAAGCACGGCGGTAAAACCAGTCTCGCGTAAGCGTACGCGTAATGTCGGTCCGGGCCGCTTCATCCAACAATACCGCCAAACCAAAGTATGACATGCTGGTAAGCAGTATGACTTATATCGCCCACAACTCACTTGTGTTCTACTCGTG
The DNA here is from genome assembly GCA_021437245.1 of Aegilops speltoides. Taxonomy (NCBI): domain Eukaryota; kingdom Viridiplantae; phylum Streptophyta; class Magnoliopsida; order Poales; family Poaceae; genus Aegilops; species Aegilops speltoides. The sequence continues at coordinate 86,786,804 of CM038146.1, read as the reverse complement.
CATATAACATCAAACCATAAAACCTAGGCTCGGATGCCACTGTTGGGGAACGTAGTAATTTCAAAATTTTCCTACGCACACGCAAGATCATGGTGATGCATAGCAATGAGAGGGGAGAGTGTTGTCTACGTACCCTCGTAGACCGAAGCGGAAGCGTTGACGCAACATAGAGGAAGTAGTCGTACGTCCTCCCGGTCCAACCAATCCAAGCACCGTTACTCCGGCACCTCCGAGTTCTTGACACGCGTACAGCTCGATGACGCACCCTCGATCTCCAATCTAGTAGAGTCTCCGAGGGGAGTTCCACAAGACGACGGCGTGGTGACAATCTTGATGTTCTCTGTCGCAGGCTTCGCCTAAGCACCGCTACAATATGATCGAGGTGTAATATCGTGGAGGGGGCACCGACACGGCTAAGGAACGATCAATGATCAACTTGTGTGTCCTAGGGTGCCCCCTACCCCGTATATAAAGGAGGGAGGGAGGAGGTGGCCGGCCTCAAGGGGCGCCATAGGGGGGGAAACCTACTCCAAGTAGGTTTCCTCTCTTCCTTATCTTATTTGGAGGGGAAGGAAGGAGTACTAGTATTAGGAAGTAGTACTAGTAGTAGGAAGGAAGAGAGGGGGAAGGAGAAAGGAAAGGGGGCCCCCCTCCCCATTCGGATTGGGCTTGGGGCGCGCCTCCCTTGCTCCTTCTCTCTTCCTCCTACATGGGCCCAATAAGGCCCATATACCTCCCGGGGGTTCCGGTAACCTCCCGGAGCTCCAAACTTCTCCGGAACCTTTCCGGTGTCCAAATATATCCGTCCAATATATCAATCTTTATGTCTCGACCATTTCGAGACTCCTCGTCATGTCCGTGATCATATCCGGGACTCCGGACAACCTTCGGTACATCAAAATACATAAACTCATAATATAACTGTCATCGAAACCTTAAGCGTGCGGACCCTACGGTTCGAGAACAATGTAGACATGACCGAGACATGTCTCCGGTCAATAACCAATAGCGGGACCTGGATGCCCATATTGGTTCCTACATATTCTACGAAGATCTTTATCGGTCAAACCGCACAACAACATATGTTGTTCCCTTTGTCATCGGTATGTTACTTGCCCGAGATTCGATCGTCAAGATCCAATACCTAGTTCAATCTCGTTATCGCAAGTCTCTTTACTCGTTCCGTAATACATCATCTCACAACTAACTCATTAGTTGAAATGCTTGCAAGGCTTAAGTGATGTGTATTACCGAGAGGGCCCAGAGATACCTCTCCGACATTCGGGGTGACAAATCCTAATCTCGAAATACGCCAACTCAACAAGTACCTACGGAGACACCTGTAGAGCACCTTTATAATCACCCAGTTATGTTGTGACGTTTGGTAGCACACAAAGTGTTCCTCCGGTAAACGGGAGTTGCATAATCTCATAGTCATAGGAACATGTATAAGTCATGAAGGAAGCAATAGCAACATACTAAACGATCGTGTGCTAAGCTAACGGAATGGGTCATGTGAATCAGATCATTCAACTAATGATGTGACCTTGTTAATCAAATAACAACTCCTTGTTCATGGTTAGGAAACATAACCATCTTTGATTAACAACCTAGTCAAGTAGAGGCATACTAGTGACACTCTGTTTGTCTATATATTCACACATGTATTATGTTTCCGGTTAATACAATTCTAGCATGAATAATAAACATTTATCATGATATGAGGAAATAAATAATAACTTTATTATTGCCTCTAGGGCATATTTCCTTCAACAGATAGTTTTGTGATAAGATAATTTGTAACGGATAACAAGCAATGAAAGTAAATAAGGTGCAGCGAGGTGGCCGAATCATTTTTGAAGCAAAGGACAAGCCTGGACAATTTCTTATAATGAGAAAAGCGTTCCCGAGGACACATGGGAATTATCGTCAAGCTAGTTTCATCACGCTCATATGATTCGAGTTCGGTACTTTGATAATTTGATATGTGGGTGGACCGGTGCTTGGGTACTGCCCTTTCTTGGACAAGCATCCAACTAATGATTAACCCCTATTGCAAGCATCCACAAATACAAAAGAAGTATTAAGGTAAACCTAACCATAGCATGAAACTAGTGGATCCAAATCAGCCCCTTACGAAGCAACGCATAAACTCGGGTTTAAGCTTTTGTCACTCTAGCAACCCATCATCTACTTATTACTTCCCAATGCCTTCCTCTAGGCCCAAATAATAGTGAAGTGTCATGTAGTCGACGTTCACATAACACCACTAGAGGAGAGACATCATACATCTCATCAAAATATCGAACAAATACCAAATTCACATGACTACTAATAGCAAGACTCACCCATGTCCTCAGGAACAAACGTAACTACTCACAAAGCATATTCATGTTCATGATCAGAGAAGTATTAATATGTTAAGGATCTAAACATATGATCTTCCACCAAGTAAACCATTTAGCATCAACTACAAGGAGTAATCAACACTACTAGCAACCCACAGGTACCAATTTGTGGTTTTGATACAAGATTGGATACCAGAGATGAACTAGGGTTTTGAGAGGAGATGGTGCTAGTGAAGATGTTGATGGAGATTGACCCCCTCCCTATGAGAGGATCATTGATGATGACGATGGTGATGATTTGCCCCTCCCGGAGGGAAGTTTCCCCGGCAAAACAGCTCCGCCGGAGCCCTAGATTGGTTCCGCCAAGGTTCTGCCTCGTGGCAATGGAGTTTTGTCTGTAAGCTTGCTTATGGTTTTTTCCAGGGTAAGAGACTTCATATAGCAGAAGATGGGCACCGGAGGGCCACCAGGGGGCCCACGAGACAGGGGGCGCGCCCAGTAGGGGTGGGCGCGCCTCCCACCCTCGTGGCCAGGGTGTGGGCCCCCTCTGGTACTTTCTTTGCTCAATAATTCTTATGAATTCCAAAAATGACTTTCATGGAGTTTCAAGACTTTTGGAGCTGTGCAAAATAGGTTACCAGTATTTGCTCCTTTTCCAGCCAGAATCCCAGCTGCCGGCATTCTCCCTCTTCATGATAAACCTTGTAAAGTAAGGGAGAATAGCCATAAGTATTGTGACATAACGTGTAATAACAGCCCATAATGCAATAAATATCGATATACAAAGAATGATGCAAAATGGACGTATCAGCCATCCTCCTCCCCCCCTCGCGCCGGCCCTCTTCCACCAAGAGGTACTCCTCCCTCCATCCTGCTCCTCCTCCCTCTCGCCCTAGTTATAATTATTAGAGAGTAGTTATTTGGAATCCTATATAGTTGAAAAAATGTAGGTTCTTAGAATAATGTAGGTTATGATCGAACCCTAGCTAGGACAGATTAGGTAGTATGAACCCTAGTTAATTTGTATGAACCCTAGGTTTTAAAATTAGCTAGGTTTTAAAACTAGGACAAAAAATTATCTAGGTTTTTAAATTAGGACAGAAATTTATCTACATTTTTAATTAGGTGTAGTTAATAGAATTTAGGTGTTTTAGGTGTATTTAACATAATTCTAGGTGTTTTAGTTGTTTTAGGTGTTGTAAGTGCATCTAGTGCCCTTAGTGATTTTGGTGTATTGAAGACTTATAGGTTAAGGGATTGATGCGTTTGTGTGTGTACACAGGTCTATAAGTCTATGAGGAGTTTGATATTTACAGAGAAAGACGACCCCTAAAAATGAAGTTCTTCGACTGAAGACTTTGATATTCTGAAGACTTTCTGAAGACTTTGAAAGTGAAGAAATTGGTGTGACCTTGAAGACTTGGTATTCATTTGAGGAACATGAAGCATGAAGACTTTTGTTTTCATAGTTTCATTTTCTCTTTCTTGAGTCATAGGAAACACCGCATCGTTAAAGGGGTCGAGGAAATACTAAGGAAAAAATTTCCATGTGATGCTCAACTCAAAATCCTACACCTACCAATCCCTTCGAGTGAAGCCATTGGAAATCTCATACAGCTTTAGTCAATTTCTTGAGTGATGAGAGGCAGTTCTTCCGTCAATGAGGACTTTTCTCTAATCGAGGAGTTAGGAATTCATGAAAGCGAATTGCCTACACAGTGAGGAACATGATAGCCCCGAGGAATTTGAGAGTCAAATTTCCGATCGTTCTTGTCTTCTTGGCACCGGCTGTCCCAAAATATCTTATCCACCTAACGGTCATATCATTGAAGGGCATTTATGTCTTATCATGTCGGGCTGCTCCTAGGCTATAAATAGCGCCCCTACAACCACTAGCTGGTTGGCTGCTCCGAGAGAACTTGACACTTGTCATTTGAGAGGAACCCATCCTCCGAGGACTTTGAGCGAAAATCATCAAGTGAGGAAAATCCCAAAACCAAACCCCCACAAATCCAAAGTGATTGAGCATCACTGAAGAAATTCATCCTGCGTGGATCCGACGCTTGTTACCTTTGAAGACTGTGCTTCTTCCAGACGGTTAGGCATCAAGGTCTGGAGCATCCAAGAGGAATTGTGGATCGCCGAGTGACCAAGTCTGTGAAGTTTTGGAAGTCACCTGAAGACTTACCACGAGTGATTGGACGAGGACTGCGTGGTCTTAGTTCAAGGAGAATACGGTGAGGACTGGGTGTCCTCGCCAGGCTCGATGATTGGGTGTCCGGACTGCGTGTCCTCGAGTTTAAATACTCACCGCTCCAACCATACGCATAACCGAGACAGCAGAGTTGGAACTGGTTTACCAAATCATTGTCTTCACCAACTAACTGGTTCTATCTCCTCAACCCTTTCATTTCCTCATTACTGTATTGAATGTTTGTTCATATCTGTTCTTGAAGACTTTGACTGAAGACTTTCACAAATTCCTCAGTTCAAGTTCTTCAGTCTGTTTGTCTTCGTCTTGTGTTATCCTGTGATTACGCTTTCTGTACTCTGTGCTTGTCTTCATTTCATCATGATGACCATGCTAGTATCCTGTTATGTTTACTTCTGAGTACTTATTCCACTGCAAGTAGTTCTTTGCTAAGGAATTTCCTCACCAGCAAATTCCTCAGTGAAGAATTTATAAAAATCGCCTATTCACCCCCCTCTAGTCGATATAACGCACTTTCAATTGGTATCAGAGCAAGGTACTCCCTTGTTCTGTGTGATTTTGGTTTAACCGCCTGGAGTTTTAGTTATGTCGACCGCAGGTATGATCAAGGTCTCGGCTGGATGTCCTACCTTTGATGGGACGGACTACCCCTCTATCGAAGAACAAGATGCTAATGCATCTTGAGGCAACCGATAACGATCTACGGTATGTTGTGGGAAATGGTGTTCCTCCGTCTCACCCTCACTAAACGCTACCGATGTGAAGAGATTCAAGCAACTCGATTCTCAAGCTTAAGAATATCATATGTGGCCATCCGAGCAAAGGACGGTATGGAAGAGTGAGTGCTTTGGAAGCTGCTAAGCTTATCTCGGGACAAAGCTGTCCAAAGTAATGAAGGAGTCTCAACTCAGCGTGACTCTCGAGTTGATGTTCTTCGGAATCTCTTCAACCGCTTCAAAAGACTCGACAATGAAAATGTCCAACAAACCTTTGATCACCTTACTGACATTTCAAATGAGCTTCAAGCCCTCGGTGCCACTGACATCACTGATCATGAAGTGGTGAAGAAACTGTTGAGATTGCTTGATTCCTCATTTGATACTCTGGGACTGATGATACAAGAACGTGCTAACTACAAGTCTCTTGATCCTGTTGATATCTTCGAAAGGCTAAATACTCACGAGTTCCAGCTTGCTGAAAAGAGAGACCTCTATGGTTCAAACTATGGCAAACCACGTGCCCTGAAGGCCAAGGCTGTGTCTGACTCTGAATATGAGGATTCTGGTAGTAGCCTTCGTGATCCTGAAGAATTGAGCCAGGAGCTAGCACTGCTCGTGAAGAAATTCCAGAAGTTCTCAAGACGTGGTCGCTTTGGAAAATCCTCAAGAAGCAGTGATTCCTCATCCAGTGACTATAAGAGAAGGTTGTGCCACAAATGCAAGAAACCTGGTCACTATATCCAAGATTATCCTCAGTAGGAAAAGGAAATGAAGAAGAAGAAATACAAGGATTACAGTTCTGATGATGCAAAGAAGAAGAAGAAATCGTCAAAATCTTCGTCATCAAAATCCTCGAAGTCTTCATTTCACAAAAAGAGCAGCTCCAAGAAGGCTCGGGCATTCATTGGCAAGGAAATGGACTCTGAAGCTGAATCTGAGGAAAATGATGAAGAGGAGGCATCCAAGAATCTGAGTCTGGTGTGGCGAGTCCGCCGTCGCCATCGCTTTCATCAGCAAGTCCATCTTCAACATCAAGAAACCGACCCCACCGACAAGACCGATGAAGATAATGATGGTTACGCCCCACCTATTGCTTCATGGCAAAAGGTGCTAAGGTACTCAAATACAACTCCTCTGAATCTAGTGAAAATGAATCTGATGAGGATCTCAAGCCCAGCTACTCTAAACTTGCTAAGATTGCTGTGAAACAACAACGGGATTTTGAAAAGGTTCAAAACATGCTATACAAAAGTGATGATATGTTGGGTGAAGAAATGGATCGCACTAAAGCCCTGACTGAAAATCTTCAGAGACTTCAGTCTAGGTTAGATAACCTTCAAAGTCATCATAACACTCTCTTATCTGATCATGAGAAACTTTCTTATGAATTTCTTCAAGAAAAGCAAGATCATGAGAATCTTTCCTCTGAATCTCTTCAAAGAAAGGAAGATCTTGAAAAGCTAAGAGTGTGTTATGAAGATCTTCAGAAGGAGCGCGATTCATTACTAGCTCAACAAATCAGCGCTTCTCAGGAAGAATTTGCTCCTCCATGCTTAAAGTGCATCAAACGAGAACCTGCTAATTCTTCACCTGAATGTTCAAATGCTTCAACTATTACAAATTCTTCATCTGCCTCTGCTATCACTAATTCCTCATCTGAGGACATTGCTAGTATCACTGACAATGCAGGGTTGAAGGAATTGTACATGACAGGCATGTACAAAAGCCTCAAAGGGCATCAGACTCTTTGTGATGTGCTTAAAAAGCAGATCCTCAACAGAAACCCTAGGAAAGAGGGTATTGCCTTTGAGAGGAAACTCAATGCTGATGGAACATATTGGAAGCCCGAGCAGTACCCCAAAACTTCATGGGTTGCTGCAAAGGGACCTCCAGTTGATCCATCTTACTTATCTGGCTTTACATGTGAATCTCCTCATTCTTCTGATAAGTCATTTGACTCCAACTATAAACTGCTCAAAAATCAGAATGGTGAAGTATTTGCTAGATATGTTGGCACTAACTACAGGAACGGTTCCCCTATGAAGAAAATCTGGGTTCCCAAAAGTTGTGTTGAAAGTCTTACGGTGAATGTCCTCATGACACCACCTGTGAAGAACAGGAACCCCAGATCAAATTCTTCATATGTACCAAACTCTTCATATGGATCCAAGTCCTCATACGGACCAAATTCTTCACATGGATCAAATTCCTCAAAAGGATCAAAGTTCTCATATGATTATCATCGCGCTAACAACTCTGTCTCGCAGGGTAGAGCTAAGGGCTATGAATATGTGCATTATTCTTCAAACCATTATGTTCATAAGTCCTTGAAGAATTACTCTTCTTATTCATATGCTTACCCTAACCCCTCTTATATGAAACGAAACGGTTTGGCATCTTTGCCACCTTTCTCATATGGTGCTCGCAGAGTGATGAAGTCTTTGCCACCCCTAAAGATGTGGGTGGTGAAGAAAAAGAACTAATCTCTTCTGCAGGGTCAGGTCTCCAGACGTGCTTTAACGTCTGAAGAATTTGCTGGGGACCTGACGAAATTGCCTGAAAGGACGCAGGCGAATTATGATGAAATGAACTTTTATTTCACACGTCCTCATACTGCTTGATGAAATTCATCTGATGAACTTGATATCATATTCTTCACTGATGAAGCATATGAGATTGTAAGCTACACTAATTCATCTGCAGGATGGTCAACCCAAAACTACTGAATGGGTCCTCGATAGTGGATGTACAAATCACATGACTGGTGACAAGAATCTATTTATGGATGCTCCCTTATCACCGTCACCTCTGAAGCATATCATCTTCGCTGACAAAGGTAAAAGTCAGGTATTGGGTCTTGGTAAGGTTGCAATCTCTAAGGATAAACACATGGACAAAGTCATGCTTGTTGAGTCCTTAGGATACAATCTAATGTCAGTCTCAATGCTTTGTGATCTTGATATGGTTGTTGTCTTTGGCAAGTATCGATGTGTTGTGATTATGGAAGCTGACAATTCCAAAGTCTTCGAAGGCTTTAGGAGAGGAGATCTGTATATTGTTGATTTCTCTACAGGACCACAACCAGCCGTGTGTCTACTAGCAAAAGCTTTAGAAGGCTGGCTATGGCATCGACGACTTGGTCACGCAGGCATGAGGAATTTGCACACGCTTGCGAAGAAGATGCATGTCATTGGCATTGAGAATGTCAAATTCCTCAAGGATCACTTATGCGGATCCTGTGAAGTTGGAAAAATGACCAAGGCCAAGCATCCAGCAAAGACTATCATGACCACTACCCGTCCATTCGAATTGCTTCACATGGACCTCTTCGGACCTAATCTTTACTCAGCAGTCACTAATGATGCATCTCTATATGGTTTTGTCATTGTTGATGATTACTCTCGATATACATGGGTACACATTGTTACTTACAAACATGAAGTGCAGGAAGTCTTCAAACGATTTTCCTTGAGGGCTTCAACCAACTTTGGTGTGAAGATCAAGCACATCAGATGTGACAATGGAACTGAGTTCAAGAATTCCGGTCTTGATGCTTATCTTGATGAACTTGGTATTACTCATGAGTTATCTGCTCCTTATACTCCTCAGCAAAATGGCGTCGTGGAGCGCAAGAACAGAACTCTTGTTGACATGGCTTGCACTATGCTTGATGAATACAAAACGCCTCAGCGTTTCTGGATTGATGCAATTGATACTGCATGCCACATCATCAACAGAGTATATCTTCACAAATTCTTCAAGAAGACGGCCTATGAACTCCTCACTGACAAGAAACCCAATGTGAGTTATTTCAAAGTCTTCGGTGCTAAATGTTGGATTAGAGATCCTCACCACAACTCTAAATTTGCACCGAAAGCACATAAGGGTTTTATGCTTGGTTACGAAAGGACTCGCACACCTACAGAGTCTTCAACATTGTTCTTCACAAGATTGTTGACATCTTTGTAGATGTGCGGTTCGATGAAACTAATGGCTCGCAAAGAGAGCACCTACCTTCGTGTTAGATGAACCAGCACCGAGGATTCTATCAAGTTCAAGGCAACCGAGGATGTCATTCCCATCAAGAATCTGCTGAAGAATTCATTCTTGTTCATGAAGAACGCCGAGTGATGCACCAAGAACATGATGAAGAAAATCGTGTCAAGAAAATCTTGATCAAATTCCTCAACGACAACCAGCTCATCCTCGCGTTGCAAAAGAAGTGCAAGTGGAGAAGATCATCGATGACATTAGCGCACCAGGTCCTCTCACACGCTCAAAAGCTTCACATTTATCTAACTTTTGTGGGCACTATGCTTTTGTCTCTATCACAGAGCCCACTAAGGTAGATGAAGCATTTCTGGAGCCGGAGTGGATTCAGGCTATGCAAGAAGAATTACATCAGATTGAGCTTAACAATGTCTGGGAACTGGTCAATCGCCCAGATCCTCGCAAGCATAATATCATTGGCACGAAGTGGATCTACCGCAACAAGCAAGATGAAAATGGCCTTGTGGTGAGGAATAAGGCACGATTAGTAGCTCAAGGATACACATAGGTTGAAGGAATTGATTTCGATGAAACTTTTGCACCTGTTGCTAGACTTGAGGCTATTCGCATATTACTTGCTTACGCTAACCATCAGGATATCATCTTATATCAAATGGATGTGAAAAGTGCATTCCTCAATGGTAAGCTTGAGGAAGAAGTATATGTTGCTCAACCCCCAGGTTTTGAAGATCCAAAGAATCCTGACAAAGTCTTCAGACTCAATAAGGCCCTCTATGGACTCAAGCAAGCCCCTCGGGCGTGGTATGATACATTGAAGGAATTCTTCGTGAAGAATGGCTTCACACCCGGTTCACTCGACCCTACTCTCTTTACAAAATCTTATGATGGTGAACTGTTTGTGTGCCAAATATATGTTGATGATATTATCTTTATTTGATCGACCAACGTTATAGTGATGAATTTGCCTATATGATGAGTGAAGAATATCAAATGTCTATGATGGGAGAGTTGAAATTCTTCTTAGGTCTTCAAATCACAAGAATGAAGAATGGCATATTCATATCTCAGAGAAATACCTCAAAGATGTACTAAGGAAATTCGCATGCAAGATTGCAAAGGCGTCAAAATTCCTATGCCCACAAATGGCCATCTATGCATCGATGAAAATGGTATTGACTTGATCACAAGGTATACCGCCCATGATTGGTTCTTTATTGTACTTATGTGCATCTAGGCGGATATAATGCTTAGTGTTTGCATGTGTGCCCGATTTCAAGCTGCATCAAGGAATCACACCATAAGGCTGTGAAGCATATTATTCGATATCTAGATCACACACCAACACTAGGATTATGGTACCCCAAGGGCTCTGCTTTTGATCTCATTGGATATTTCGACTCGACTATGCTGGTGATCGTGTGGACGCAAGTCAACATCCGGTACTTGTCATTTCTGACGATCTTTGGTCTGTTGGTCCTCAAAGAAACAGAATCTGCGATCACCGCTTCATCGCTGAAGCTGAATACATTGTTCTGGCTCTTCTGTGCTCAACTGCTTTGGATGAAGCAAACCTCAAGGACTATGGCGTCAACGTGAAGAATGTGCCTCTCCTCTGCGACAATGAGAGTGCCATCAAGATTGCACACAACCAGTTCAGCACTCAAGACAAAGCACATTCAGATTCGTCATCATTTTCTTCGTGATCATGTGTTGAAGGGCGACATCTCCATCGAGCATGTGAAGATCAAGAACAGCTAGCTGATATCTTCACTAAGCCCTTGGATGAGAAGAGATTTAGCAAGTTGCGGCGTGAGCTAAATATCTTAGAGTCTTCGAATGTTCTTTGAAAAGGACACGCATCCTAACACTTATGCAAAATTGATGACTTAGATGTGCAACACATGAAGAAACGTTTTTCTTCATTCAATGAAGAATAACACCCTAAGTGTGAAGAAATTAATGAAGAATTTGATTCTCAGAACCCTACGACAATTGTACGTGGTGTCTGAAATCATCATTCTTATACGGTGGGCCACGCCACCACAAAATGTTGAAAATCTTCAATTTGAGTTTTTCCTCATTTTTGAAACTCTTCAGTTTTTCAAATTCTTCAACTTTGCAAAATCTTCACTGTTTCCGTCATTTTTCTTCATTGGCTGTATGAGTTTATGTCCTCTACAGCATTCACTTATGGCTATTTCTTCAAGTTGCTTTTTCTGCTAAGTGAATGTGATCGGACCCTTCCCCCTCTATGCTATACTCAACCCAATCTATTCACAAATTCTTCATGTGCGTTCTAATTGAAACTCGTTCAAAATCTTCACTGTGTCCTTGTCAGCTGAAGAAATTGCGAACAAAACTTTCAAACAAATCTTATCCAGATTTTCGGTTTTACCGCTCAAACCGTTCCGCATCCCACGATGCATTATTATATTCACCCACAATCTTACACGATCTCATCTGCACAGTACGTGTGTGACACATGTCGCGTGAAGGAGAAAGGGCAGGGGCATGTTCGTCCCAAAATCTTCGGGTGAACAGTTTTTCACCGTGGCTATAAATACCCCTCTCCCCTTCCTCACTTCATTTACTCCGCTCGGTCGCTGTCTCTCGCTCGAGCTCCTCAAACCCTAGCGCCGCCGCTACTCCATCGCCGCCGGTGAGGAAGAGCTTCGCTGCCTCGACCTCGTCGCTGTCATACTCGCGCCGGCTGCGGAAATCTTCACTCCGCCGCCGCCGTAGCTGTCTCCCTCTGCCAAGTTAGGGCGTGGGAGATCTAACTTGACGAACTTCACCTCTATTCATCTCAGTTCGTCGTGTTCTTCAGTTCGGGTAATTAAAAGTTACTTTTATTACTCACTTTGATTCTCATGTTTTCCTAAAAATCTTCAAAGGTGTTTTATTCTTAAAATCTTCACACATATGAACACCTCACACACTGTATGCTCTTGATCCATCTCTCTAAGCACTCATTTCTTCAAGATTCCTCAATTGTGTGGATTTTCGATCTGTACAACTCTGGAACCTAAGACAATAATGCTTAGTGAAATTCCTCAAGGCTCAACTGGTCAAATTCCTCAAAACTTGTCTTTTCGAAAAACCTTCTGAGAACGCATATGACCTCTCCAAATTCCTCGCACCTACACTCTGTTCACAGGTACTCATGTCCGCTGCTCAATCACTAGGTTCTCATCAACTTAACTCATTTGCAGCGTTCCTCGAAGAAAAACTGCATACTTCTTCAGAGTGTTCAATTGTTTAAATTCCTCATCTGAAGAAAATGGCTGAAGGAAAGAGACCGCAGAAAGGAGGAAAGAAACCGGAGGTCATGACTGCTTTCGAAATCCTTGATGACATATACAAAGACTATTGCACACCTGATGAAGCCAAATTTGGCAAAGAAAACAAAAACCAGCGCAAAGTGCGCATTCAGAGGATTGAGCGAAGATGGGCACGAGAATGGAGGGAATATCGATAGGTTACTCCAAAGTACATGAAGAAATTCGCTTTAAATCCTCCATGCCCAAGAGCTCCATTGGCACCTGGCCAAGTAGCTGATCCCACTAGCATCAAGCATGGTGAGGACTTTCCTGAAGAATGGGCTAGGCGTCAAGCAAAATTGGCAAGACAAGCAAAGGAGGCAGTGAGGAAATTGAATGAGGATTCTGCCGCTGCTGCTGCTGCTGAGACCTCGGTCAAGCCGAGGAAATCAATGCCGAAGAAGCCTGCTCGCAAGCCCAGTGCTTCACCAACAGCGCCCTCACGGCCAAGTTCCTCAGCTGCGCCCTCACGGCAAATTCCTCAGACCGCTACTGCTCCACCAAAGTCCTCAACTCCTATGCATCTGGCTACATGTCAAAGGACTCAGGGTTTCTCAATTGCTTCTGGTGTCTCAGCGAGTTCCTCAGCTGCACCAATGTCCTCATCAGGCCCCACTCTGTTGAAGACTAAAGCAACAGTTGGACGCGGTCCTTGGCCAAGTCCAAGGAAGAAATAGGTTGCATTCCAAGTGCCCTCTGATGATGAAGCTTCTGATGAAGAACTTGCAGAAGTCATCAGAGACAGACAAGTGAAGGCCGCTAGAGCCAAAGGCACATCTGTGACACTGCTTTTGGATCTGAGGAAAATCCTCGACTACATTGACCTCTGGCATAAGGATCCAAACACCCCCATGCCTGACTTTCAACTGACTCCTGGTCAAAGTCACATGCTGACCCATTTCATATCTCAAGAGAAATGGAAGTTTGAAAAGGCTCGTGAAATCAAAAAGGCTCAATACAGGAAGGAGAAGCTCCTGAAGAAAAACGTTGTTAGAATGACACCTGAGGAACTTCTCCAGGCTCAGTCTGAGATCCAAGCCCTCAACAAGGACTTCGATGCATACTATGCTGATTGGCATGGAGCCATAATGCGATTCGCCAACCTGACGAAGAAAATGTCAACTGTTGCAGCCCCATCGCAACAAGAAAATCCTCAGGCTGCAGACTCTGCTCAGCCTGCTGAAGAACATGCCAGATCTGCTGATGACTTTCAGCCTCATCAAGAAAATGTAAGTTCCAGGGCTGATGACTCCATTCCAGCCATTGAAGAAATTGCGGGGCATCCACTAGTGGTGCGCTCAAGAAATCGAAGAGATCAGGCAAGCCGCATCGATTGCGCCAAGAAAATCAACCACATCCTCGGCTCCTCCGCGCCTACACCAACTCCAATTCTTCCTTCTGCCTATGAAGTGAAGAAGACCAAGGCTGCAGAGCGAGCTGCAGTGAAGAAAAGGAAGGCATCAACTGCGTTAAATTCTTCGACTGCGAAGAAAATGAAGCCAATGACCAGCTCACTTGAACATCCTATTGATGCCGTTTCGATTTCCTCCATGTCATCAAAGGAAATTGTTCCTTTTGGAGAAGACTACAAGATTCCAAGCGGATCTGATGAAGAAAATCATTCTGCTGCTACGTCAGAGCAGATTGATGAAGAAATTGAAGTGGATACAATCCCTTTAACAACAGTCACTTCCTCACCTATGCCTCAGTTCACAGCTGAAGAGGCTGGTGTTGAAGAAATTGAAGATGAAGATGTGGATATTGGATGCACTACACCAGTGATGAATGATGACTTTTGGGAAAGTCAGCATCCAAATACTCCTCTCTTCACTCCTATTCAACAGATTCCTCTGTCCCCGGCAACAACTGTTCAAAAGGGCTCTGAAGAAACTCATCCCAATTCTTCTGTTCATGAAGAAATTCCAGCCGCTAGTGCTGAAGAACCTGCTGCTGCTGATCCGTAGGTTACACAAGAAGAGGAACCAGAAATTCCTCAGCCTGAAGCACCTGAGATCGCGATTCCTGAGGTAGTACTGCAAATCACTGACATTCCTCTGCTGAAACCAAAGAATCCTTTCTCAAGCAAACAGAAATTCAAGGCTGAAGACTTCGTTTCGAGCATGTGTTCTTCACTGACTACAACCCATATGACTCTGCTCGCATAAGGAAGAGGCGTTTCTGGATTGCTAGTCAAGCCAACTTCTATTCCTCAGTGCTATTTGACAAAGACAAAATCTTCGATCATGAACATATTCCTCATGTGGATATGGAATCTCTGCCATGCTTCGAGCCAGTCCTCAGTGTTCTTCACGATGCAGGATTGCTCAATTTCTGCAATGACATCTGTGATTGGAATGAAGAACTCATACTTCAGTTCTACGCCACACTGCATATCACTGGAGACGCTGAAGATGTCAATTCATGGGTGTTGGATTGGATGACCGAAAACACTCACTACAAGGCACCGGCAACTGAATTGCTTCGTGTCCTTCCTCTTGATCCTCCCCATGATAGTGCACGTTGCATCTACAATGACCCTGAACTGACAAATCATTATATGCAAGTCCTCATGAAGCCCTTGAAGCCTGGGCAGGCCCCACGAACCAAATTCCTCGTCAAGGAATTGCTCAATGTGCCTCGGACTGTCTATCGCATCCTGACAAAGACAATGAGTCCTATCAAAGGCCACGACTCAAATGATGAAGATGTCGTTGGCATCATGAAGAATATGCTTTTCAGCATCATTCATGGTGTTCCCGTCAACTTCCATGATTTCTTCATGAGGACTCTGGCTAATGTTGCTATGTCACCTTTCGAGCTGAAGCCCAATGCACCTTGGATTATGAGATTCATAAGGGCAAGATCTTCTTTGAATTACAAAGTCGACACTCAACCATGGTAGCTACTTGCCTCCCATTGAAGTCCTCAAGCGACCGGTTTCATCATCGATGACAAAGGCAAGGCAGCTGCTTGTGATCGATGAAGGCATTCGTCCATTGGATGGTCAATTTCGCTTTGGCTACATCTTACTCTACCAATGACGATTACGCCACACATGACACCGCCGCAAATACCTCAGCCAAGCAAAAGCCTCAAGCCACGGCACCTGTGGTGATGATCGACCGTGAGTTGCTCCTCGGTCTTCATCGGAAGGTTGATCACAATCACAAATGGGTAAAGCGTCGGTTTGCTGCAATTCTTCACAACATGACCTCAACACATAATGCGGTGAAGAAAATCATTATCACCTTCATGAAACCCTCAACCGCTTTGGGCTGTTCTCACTCGTGTATATAGCGGAAGAATCAAGACTATGGGTCTTCGTGAAGCATTTTACTGGTCGCACCTCCTCGAAGAAATTCAAGAGGGTCAAAGTTCCTGATCTGGTGGCCAGCTCTTATTCTTCATCGCGTGAAACTGATGAGCATGAAGATTTGGACGACACTGCGGTAGGCCCTACTTCAACAAACAACCCCGACAACGCTGGCGCTCCTCCATCAACTTGAAATTCTTCAGGGGCGTTAGTCCTCAGTTTCAATCCTTTTGGTCATTTGATGACAAAGGGGGAGAAATCTGAGTTAGTATTCAAGCGGGTTTATATTATGGTCGTTTTGTTAAGTTACAACTCTCGTTCTTCCAAAACTTTTTATTGGATCGAGTTGTAATCTTAAACCAGATGGTGCCCTGATACTTTTGATGGTGCTCTGATACTTTTGTTGCACTATGCTCCGACACTTTTGATGCTTTCGGCATGCTTATTCCTCATTAATATTATTGCACGCATGCTAAATTTCATCAGGCACCATATTTCATCATGCATTTCAAATTCTTCATATTATATATCAAATGTGTGTATGAATTACAAGATATAGGGGGAGATCTCCATGATTCAACTCTTCAAACGTGCATTGCCTCAAAAGCAAATTCCTCACTATGCACATCTTCAGGGGGATTTCTTCTATATCTTGCAATCAAATTCCTCAATATCAGTATTTACACTTCATATGTTTATCCCCGTTGAAAACTTAACCTATGTTGTCATCAATCACCAAAAAGGGGGAGATTGCAAGTGCATCTAGTGCCCCTTAGTGATTTTGGTGTATTGAAGACTTATAGGTTAAGGGACTGATGCGTTTGTGAGTGTACACAGGTCTATAAGTCTATGAGGAGTTTGATATTTACAGAGAAAGTCGACCCTAAAAATGAAGTTCTTCGATCAAGACTTTGATATTCTGAAGACTTTCTGAAGACTTTGAAAGTGAAGAAATTGGTGTGACCTTGAAGACTTGGTATTCATTTGAGGAACATGAAGCATGAAGACTTTTGTTTTCGTAGTTTTAGTTTCTCTTTCTTGAGTCATAGGAAACACCGTACTGTTAAAGGGGGTCGAGGAAATACTAAGGAAAAATTTCCATGTGATGCTCAACTCAAAATCCTACACCTACCAATCCCTTCGAGTGAAGCCATTGGAAATCTCATACAGCTTTAGTCATTTTCTTGATGTGAGAGGCAGTTCTTCCGTCATTGAGGACTTTGCTCTAATCGAGGAGTTAGGAATTCGCCAAAGGTCGAATTGCCTACACAAATGAGGAACATGATAGCCCCGAGGAATTTGAGAGTCAAATTTCCGACCGTTCTTGTCTTCTTGGCGGCTGTCCCAAAATATCTTATCCACCTAACGGTCATATCATTGAAGGGCATTTATGTCTTATCATGTCGGACTGCTCCCTAGGTTATAAATAGCCGCCCCCTACAACCACTAGCTGGTTGGCTGCTCCGAGAGAACTTGACACTTGTCATTTGAGAGCAACCCATCCTCCGAGGACTTTGAGCAAAAATCATCAAGTGAGGAAAATCCCAAAACCAAACCCCCACAAACCCAAAGTGATTGAGCATCACTGAAGAAATTGATCCTGCGTGGATCCGACGCTTATTGTGCTTCTTCCAGACGGTTAGGCGTCAAGGTCTAGAGCATCCAAGAGGAATTGTGGATCGCCGAGTGACCAAGTCTGTGAAGGTTTGGTAGTCACCTGAAGACTTACCACGAGTGATTGGACGAGGCCTGCGTGGTCTTAGTTCAAGGATAATACGGTGAGGACTGGGTGTCCTGAGTTATGCTCGCTGATGGGTGTCCGGACTGCGTGTCCTCGAGTTTAAATACTCGGCCGCCCAACCAGATGTACAATCGAGACAAGCAGTTGGAACTGGTTTACCAAATCATTGTCTTCACCAACTAACTGGTTCTATCTCCTCAACCCTTTCATTTCCTCATTACTGTGTTGAATGTTTGTTCATATCTGTGCTTGAAGACTTTGACTGACGACTTTCACAAATTCCTCAGTTCAAGTTCTTCAGTCTGTTTGTCTTCGTCTTGTGTTATCATGTGATTACGCTTTCTGTACTCTGTGCTTGTCTTCATTTCATCGTGATGACCATGCTAGTATCATGTTATGTTTACTTCTGAGTACTTATTCCGCTGCAAGTAGTTCTTCGCTAAGGAATTTCCTCACCAGCAAATTCCTCAGTGAAGAATTCATAAAAATTGCCTATTCACCCCCTTCTAGTCGATATAACGCACTTTCAGGTGTAGTTAACAAATTCTAGGTATTTATTTAGTTAAAGCAATTGTTCTGTGTTAAAGCAATGTTTCCTGTTATATGCAAATTTGCAGTGGACATGTCATATTTTGAACATGTCACATTTTGGACATGTCATATTTTTCTTAGTGGCCTATGTTTCGCCATATTTTTACGTTATGGCAAATTTCAGGCACTCGATATGTCCTGTTTTTAGCAAAGGTCATGCCGAATTTTGCTAAGTGTTTATTGATTTTTTTCATAATTAAGCATTTGTTCTCGACGTCGACGATGCCTGGCCCGCATCCTCGTCGTCGACTCGGTGGAGGAGGCTTGCTTGATTATAGGGGCCATGTCTGGGACTGGGCTTCACCTGGCTGGTACTCGGAGGTGCTACCTTCTGGGGCGCGCAGCTGCTACGTCTTGAGCTTGCGTTGGTTTTTCTTGAAGAGGAAAGGGTGATGCAGCAATAGTTGCGTAAGTATTTTCCTCAGTTTTTGAGAACCAAGGTATCAAGCCAGTAGGAGGCTCCTCAAAAGTCCCACGCACCTACACAAACAAACAAAGAACCCGGAACCAACGCAATAAAGGGGTTGTCAATCCCTTGACGGCCACTTGCAAAAATGAGATCTAATAGAGATAGTATGATAAGATAAATATATTTTTGGTATTTTATAATATGGATGCAAAAAGTAAAGATGCAAATAAAAGTAGATTAGAAGCAAATATGATAAAAGATAGACCCGGGGGCCATAGGTTTCACTAGAGGCTTCTCCCAAGATAGCATAAGTATTACAGTGGGTGAACAAATTACTGTCGAGCAATTGATAGAAAAGCAAATAATTATGAGATTATCTAGGCATGATCATGTATATAGGCATCACGTCCGCAACAAGTAGACCAACTCCTGCCTGCATCTACTACTATTACTCCACACATCGACCGACTCCAGCCTGCATCTAGAGTATTAAGTTCATAAGAACAGAGTAACGCCTTAAGCAAGATGACAGGATGTAGAGGGATAAACTCATGCAATATGATATAAACCCCATCTTTTTATCCTCGATCACAACAATACAATTCGTGCCTTGCAACCCCTGCTGTCACTGGGTAAGGACACCGCAAGATTGAACCCAAAGATAAGCACTTCTCCCATGGCAAGAAAGATCAATCTAGTAGGCCAAACCAAACTAATAATTCGAAGAGACTTGCAAAGATAACTCAATCATACATAAAATAATTCAGAGGAGATTCAAATATTTCTCATAGATAAACTTGATCATAAACCCACAATTCATTAGATCTCGACAAACACACCGCAAAAAGAGTTTACATCGAATAGATCTCCACAAGAGAGGGGGAGAACATTGTATTGAGATCCAAAAAGAGAGAAGAAGCCATCTAGCTAATAATTATGGACCCGTAGGTCTGTGGTAAACTACTCACAACTCATCGGAGGGGCTATGGTGTTGATGTAGAAGCCCTCCATGGTCGATTCCCCCTCCGGCAAAGCGCCGGCGAAGGCTCCAAGATGGGATCTCGCGGATACAGAAGGTTACAGCGGTGGAAATAGTGTTTCGTTGGCTCCCTGGATGTTTTCTGGGTACTTAGGCTTATATAGGAAGAAGATGTACGTCGGTGGCTGCCCGAGGGGCCCACGAGACAGGGGTGCGCCCTTTATGAGGGGGGCTCCCTACCCTCTCGTGGCCGCCTCGGCTACTTCTTGACTTGCACTCCAAGTCCTCTGGATCACGTTCGTTCCAAAAATCACGCTCCTGAAGGTTTCATTCCGTTTGGACTCCGTTTGATATTCCTTTTCTTCGAAATACTGAAATAGGCAAAAAAAAGAGCAATACGGACTGGGCCTCCGGTTAATTAGTAGGTTAGTCCCAAAAATGACATAAATGTGTAAAATAAAGCCCATAAACATCCAAAAAAGTGGTAATATAATAGCATGGAACAATCAAAAATTATAGATACATTGGAGCCGTATCAGCAGCTTGGTGAGGAGGCAGCCCGTCATCGACCCGAACCTTATTTGGTGGCGGTCGTGTGGGCCAGTGACGGTGGGGAGGCCTTCATCCACCGCTGATGTGGTATCCCACCATGTCAGCGAGGAGGATGAGCACGTTCGTCGCTACATGGTTGCGTTGGAGGGCAGGTCCGACAGTACCTGGATGGTTCTACAGGGATCTCACTTGAGCTATGATCCTGTGATGGTTCCTTCTCTTTGGGTGTCCACTGCCCACGCCAATACCCGTCATTCACTAGGGTTCTGGCTATATTAGTGATGTTACATGTATGATACAATTCGAGATGTATTAGTGATAATATTCGATGATGTACGGACGCAAGAGATGATTTAGTTTTCTTATTGAATGCATGCTCATTTGAATACTAATTTGTTCTACGATTTAGTTTTGCTTATTGAATGCACGCCTGTTTGAACTATATGAACATAGGAAATGTTTGACGACGATAGCGAAAGGGAATTTGGTACGTGCGAATACTGCGAAGACGAGCGCGGCCAGTGCGACATGCCTCACCTAGTTGGTGATAGGCGCTTCAGCATCAAGCTGGATGAGATGTTCGAAGTGCATACAGTAAGTCACAACGACAAGTCTTTTTTCATAGTTAAGCATGACTTCTGTTTCTTTTGCTTCAACTTACAAATTTTTTTACTATTCTACTAGCGTATCCCCTGCCATGCAAGAATATATGTCTTGGATAAGATTTGTTTCACTACTATGGAAACTATGGAGGTAAAAAGAGTTAACTTGAGGACCGAGCATGGTTATAGTTTTCTCACAAAATTATAGAATACAGACACCTACACCCATTTTGAATGCAAACAATGGAGAGCACCATGCAAGGCTTATGCGTTTGAGCCTAATATGCTTATCACCTTTGATATTCGTTTGAAAGATGATATTGAAGATAATATTGACATCTGGGTCGATGTGCAGACGCCTCCAGTTCTACCTTTATGTAAGTTTCTCAACCATATTTATGTCTTGGATATTGTTTATTCAAAAATAGTTGACAACTAATTTCTATTGACAGCTTATTTCCATTCAAGCAAACATGTCTGGCGCTTGGTAGACATGACCTACTACTATCCTGGGGCTGAACTAAACTGCGAGGAGACAAGTCATTATGTTTCATGGCTTGAGGATCTTCATACTGTCAAGACAAATTATTTTCCTGGACTTAGAAATGTTAGTACTCAAAACGTGCAACCAATAGTGTTCATACTGAACTATGGTCACATCTATTTAGGAAAGATGGTAAGATTTTTACTATTTGTCCTCAGTGCATCTTTTGCATACATTATTTTTTAAGCTAAACTTCATTGCTAAGTATGTTACTATGATGTTCTTCAACAGGGACTCCCAATGATAGTTGTGCCTCAGTGGATCGAAGCTAAAGGTCGCATGTCCATGGTTAGCATACGGCCAAGACTTCGTACATTGCACATGAGTGCATTCAGGATTTCTAGAAGTGAGCAAGTCTTAATAGTCAAAGACTGGAACAAAATTGTGAAAGATCGCAGAGAAGTACTGGGGGGCAGCAATCAGAAGCGTAGCCCACAATTAGGGGACAGGTTCATCTGCATGCTTCAATATGTGAATCAAGAGCGCTCCACATGTTCTATGCTATTTTACCTGAGAGAGAACACTAGGAGTGATTATCTAGATAGAATGAATTTCAAGATGATGATGATGTGCTACACTATGTAGCTATGATGATTAGACAACGTTGGTGGTAATGACTAGCTATGATGATTATTAGCTAGTAGTGTCGGTGGTAATTTTCACTTACTTGCAACTCGTATGCTGAATTAGAGGCTATGTTGATGCTACTACTAATCAATGTTGTTGAAGCAAATGCATCTGAATTTCCATCCATGAATATTGCATTTGAATATTATTAATTTTAATTTCTAGTTAATTAGCTATAGCGTGGGGTGGAGAAAGTGGCGCTACTAGTACATACGATAGTAGTAGCGTGTGTGTAGAAAGAAGCGCTACTAGTACTTAGCATATCTGCAGCGTGGGATAGAAAAGCGCCATCGCTAATATTTAGCAGTAGCCTTTGTAGCGAGAGCGCCGCACCCACGCCTTGGTATGAAAAACACATGCTACTAGTAAGGTTTTTCCTAGTAGTGGGAGGACATCCCTGCTGCATTCGCGGCGCGGCGGGACATCTCTTTTGCTTCCACGGCATGGCCGGCCAAGTCTGCTGCATCGACGGTGCGATGGGACCTCTGTGCTGCTTTAGCGGCGCAGCGGGACCTCTGTGCTACTACGGCCGTGCGGCGGGACATGTTGGCTGCTTTCGCGGTGAGGCGGGACATCTCACGTGCTTCCGCTTCCAGGCTCGCCTCTCCCTGGTGGCAATCTCTCGACCCAGAACTCGTGCTAGCCATGGCGGACGCAAGGGAATGATGATGAATGACTTGTTTGTTTTTGACTTTTTGTGGATGAGGAGTTGAGGAGGAATGTGCAGTCATCTTGGAGTAGTAGTATTTATAACCGCGTATTTATACGCTCCTAAGTGGGAAACCGTTTAGGTTTTGATCAGTGTGAACAGGTTTGCAATTTAGAATGTGACGGGACGCGGCCTCCCTGTTCTTATAAAAAAATTGTGACGGGATGCATGCTCAAAATTTACTGACGGTTATAAGTGCGGAATTATTCCCAGAAGGTGTAACGTGGTCACGTACGCCTTCTCGGCCGCGTACGTGGTGTTTGCACCAGAGGGTGCACCGCAATAGGCAATGTTAGCACACATCTTGTTCCAACAACCATGCACGCTTGTTATTACCATCGCGCACGCTTCTTTTAATTAGAATGTGGGTGTCCGTCTAGCACACACACGTTGATCTATCTAACTGTTTTAGTTTGTTGTGGCTAATCGCAAATAGTTCATCCATATGAAGTGTATGCCATCAATCACAGACACTTTGATCAAGCTGACCCGTTTCTGTTCTGTTGCCTAATCACAAACAGTTAATCCTTCTGAAGCGTATGCCCTCAATCACACACACCTCGATCTGACTGGCCGTTTCTTTTGTGTTTCCTAATCACAAACATTTCATCTGAGTGAACCATATGCTCTATATCGCACACGCCTTCATCAGGCTGCCCGTTTCTTTTGTTCCGCCTCATCACAAACAGTTCATTGGACTGAACCGTATGGCCTGGATCACACACGCAACTAAAATTTTAACCGTGTTTGATGGCTCTGCCATCACAAATGTTTTGCACCTTTCTTGACGGTTCTTTTACACCACCGTTTTCGACTATTGCATCGCACACAGTTTCGTCGAAGGGTGTCTAATCGTAGTGTCGTGTTAGCAACATCCTGCAATAGCGATTGAAGAACTCTGTCAATGACACCATCACCAGAAAGATTAACTCCCAGTTGAGTCATGTGGTTGTGGTACCTAGACATTCTGAGTATATGTTCACTAACAGAACTATTCACCTCCATTTTGCAGCTGTAGAACTTATGGAGACTTCATATCTCTCAATCCGGGCATTTCTTGAAATATTAACTTCAACTCCTAGAATATCTCATATGCTCCATGATGTTCAAAACGTCGTTGATGTCCCGATTCTAAGCCGTAAAGCATGGCACACTCAACTATCGAGTAGTCATCAGCTTTGCTCTGCTAGACGTTCATAACGTCCGGAGTAGCTCCTGCAGCAGGTCTTGCACCTAGCGGTGCTCCCAGGACGTAATTCTTCTGTGCAGCAATGAGGATAATCCTCAATTTACGGACCCTGTCGTGGATTTGTCACGGCAGATGTCCTAGCATAAGGACTTAGTCGTGGAGCCATCGCTACGGGTTTACTTGCAGGGGTTAAAGCGGACACAAAGACACGAGGGTTTTATACTAGTTCGGCCCCTTCGATGAAGGTAAAAGCCTACGTCTAGTTGTGATGGAATTGATGTAGTCTTGATGGCTAGGGAGCAGATAAGCTTCGCCTAGGCTCGAGTTATGGTTGTCTCCCCCCTTGAACCGCCGCCGGGTCGTCCCCTTATATACACGAGTGACGCCCGCCGGTTTGCAGAGTCCCAACCGGTTCATATTCGTATCCCGGTTGGTATCTCTCTATTCCTAACTTACAGTACAAGTTACACATCAGGCTGGTTTACGGCTACAAGTTCTAAACCAACAACAGGCCTTGGGCCTTCCATGATTATACTACTAGCGAAGTTAACCCGGCCCAAGCTTGGCCGGTTTACACCTAGTGGTAGCATCCCCAACATTAGGCCCCAGATTGATTTGAACTGGTTCATGTCAATCCTTCACAGAACCTGCATCTTGGACATCTTCTTTGTTTGATAAACCGTCACGTCGTCATTGCTTCGATCTTCAGAATCGGCATGATATCGTTGCTTCGGTCATTGTAAACCGGCATAGCGTCATCTTGAAGTTTATCCTTTATAACGCCTTCTTTAATGACCGTCCTGGATTCACGACTTGACCTAGCTTTATCGCCTTATAAATAGGACCGAAGGGTCATTCATTTCTCCTTCGCTTCCTCTTCTTCTTCTTCTTCCTCGCGCCGCTGCCTTTGGAGCTCCGTCGTCGTCATCAACGTCTGCTTCGTCCCAGGCCGCTGCATCAACCTGTTCGGACCAGAACACTGTGGCCTTTCTCCGCATCTCCTCCGTTTCCGGTAAATCTCTTACCCCTCTTCAGTCTGTTCATCATCTTAGATCTGTTTCTAGGGTTCAAGCTCCACACCACGTTCTTCGTATGTTTTCGCCTTTCTAGCTTTGAGCCATGCTATGGATCCCGTTCTGTACCAAACGACGACTCCTGCATACTCGCTGCACTTTCTCATCTTAATCCCATAGACTTTCTGCATATATCTACATATACCTTATAGTGCATTTGCTGCTTCTTCTTTATCTCCGTGACGCACTTCCTGTTTGCTGAAAACTCGCGTTTGATCCATAATAAACATGAAATCTTGTGAAACCTGTTTCTGTCCATTACCTTCGAAGCCAAGATTAGGCGGTTTAACTCACCATAGTAAAATTGCTAAACCGGCACCGCACACCATTAGTCCCCTCGTTGAACCGCCAGTTCATATCGACATCATATCTGTGAATCGACTTCGTAGGAAACGCCTCCGGTTTATCATAGCTTAAATCAATCACTCTGCGATAAACACCTTCTTAAACCGGATCCTTCTCCTTGTAGATCTTATGATGGCCAAACAGGTGTACGAATGCAACTGGGTCCCTTCCCGCGTCTCTGAGACACAACTGAATGAGTTAGTGTCGATTGGCGCTTTAGACGACCGAAATACAATCCATTGGAGGGTTCCTGGAGAGGAATGTCCTCCCACACCTCAGGAAGGTGAAGTTGTAGTGTTCGCGGATCACCTGGCCCGGGGTTTCAAACCGCCCGGGTCAAAATTTTACCGGGATGTGATGGCCAACTTTCAGCTCCGTCCTCAAGACATCGGCCCCAACTCTGTTACCAACCTATGCCACTTTCAAGTACTGTCCGAAGCATATCTGCAAGAGGAACCGTCTGTTGAGCTGTTCCGGATCTTTCCACCTAAACCGTCGACTTGAGTTCACCGATGGCCCCAACACGTAATTAGGCGGTATGGCTATCCGTAAGAGGAAGGAAATCACTTATCCCCGTCAAACTCCATCGCATCCCAAAGAGTGGAACACGACTTGGTTCTCTTGCAAAGACACTTCCCTGAAGGTGAAAATCCTTTACGGTTTTTCGTCCAGGCGGCTAAGCAACACTCATCCCTTTCATAGCGATTATCGCCAAAGAGAGCGGATATGCTCCACAACTATCCAAGCTTGAGCCTTCATGGCCAGCGGTTTGACTGGATCGATCCGCACGCTGCTGGTTATCTTGGGGCATATTGCCTCGAGCGGCGTTCGGTTTGATGTGCGATATATTGGCGGCGTCGATGACCCACTCCGACACACCAAACTGGGCTGTGCGAAGATGAAGTCACGGATTGATGAGGAAGATCTTTGAATGAACGAGCACCTTTGTGCCCAAACCGCTTGGCTCCTTCTGCACCTTCAGCGCACCTCCTGCGGTAAGTCTCGATCGTGTCATTATTAAATACTGCTATTACTTTCATACTTCCAATTCTGAATTATTTCTGATCTAGGGTGATAATCCGTTTTGGAGCAAGAAACTCTCTCAAGATAAAGCGGACAAGGCTGGGCGGCTAAACCGCCCAAAAGCGAAAGTTGTTAAGAAATCCGCCCACAAGAGGAAAACCACGGCCGTGCGATCCGGCCATCGATGATGATGTGGGTAATCCGAACTTGATTCTCTTGGCTTGTTTTTACCGTCTTATTGATGGCGATGCTTGTCGGGATGACGCTGAAGCCAACAACGCTGGATTTGCCGAGGTAACCATTCTCTCTTCGATTCAACAAACTTACCTTCACCAAAATTTATTTGGGCAAACCGGAAAGTTAACTTTTCTCACCCTCTTGCTCACTTGGATCCCAAACTTCTTATGAAGACACAGCAGCATGAGGCCCGCGCCGACAACCCGGCACGGACGGTAGTTACCTCTGCCGGTTTACCAAACAGCCCGGCTCGAAAGCGCCGCACCAAGGTTTCCAACCTTTTTATTGCCTTAAATTCCAAAGCGGGTTTATTCCGTCAACCTCTTAATCCGTCCGACTCCGATTATCAGGTCACTTCTCACTCATCATCTGGCGAATCGTCCGCCACTCAGCTTCCACCGTTGAAGATAGCTGTCGGGTAAGTCAAAACGGCCATATGTTTGTCAATTTCTTCTGTAATGTATGTGCCTTATTTCTGAATCTTTTGTTTTCTTCAGAACCAAACCAAAACCCAGCAAGAAAGCTCGCTTGGAGAAAACAGCTGAAGAGGCTGCCGCTTCAGATCATGAGCAGGCGCCGGATCTCGAAAATGTTGCCTTTGAAGACATTCCGAGTGATCCCCCGGTTCAAGAAGATGTGATTCCTGAGGAGAGGCCTGCGACTGTTTCAATGTCTGTTGATCCAGCCGCCCGTACTGTCCGTTTTGAAAATCCTCACAGCCCATCTGGAGCAGGTGTGCCCACACGATCCGTCGAATCGAAGGATGACGACGTTGTAATCACTGGAACGGGCCACTCTGAACCGGGGAATGCTGCAACTCTAACCCGGCATACTGTGAAAGAGGACTCTTCCACTTTTAACAAAGGAAAGTGGAATGTAGAGCTGGAAACATACGCTGCTATGAGCGCCCAAGACCTTCATTCCGGATATCTAAACCGGCTTTACAGTAGCCGTGATTATGAAGCTGGCTTGGTGAAACTGATGAGAGATAAGTTTGAGGTAACGCTCCTTTTCTTATTACCAATATAGTAATCCTTGTAGCCCCCAAGGGCCGGTTTGCAATCTTTGATCAAACTGGTACTTGATAGCTTTCTTTGATAGACTTTGCAATCTTCCCTCATAACCACCAAGGCCGGTTTAAATATGCATACTTAAACCGGCACTCCAAAAACTTCCTGATGACACTTTAGTAGAATCAAATAGCCATTAGCCCCCAAGTGCCGAGTTGAATACTCGTATTGAACTTGGGACTTTGCCATGTATCAGTAGTAGAAAAAATGAAGGTACATTAGCCCCCAAGTGTCAAGCATATAACTATGTTGTGTGGTTGAGACTTGATCTTTAATTGCTGGCTGATCATACTGTCAATATGCAGGCTGAGGTGAAAATCAAGGATGATCGGATTGCCGATTTACAGGCGGCATTGACGACCCAGCAGGCCGAGACAGACAAAGCCAAGAAGGAGCTAACCAGTGCCCTGACTGCTGCAGAACAAGTAAAGGATAACATGAAGAAGGAACAGGCTGTCTGGGCCACTGAAAAGGCCAACTTGCTCAAACGGGCCGAGAATGCTGAAGCTACCCTTAAACCGGTGGTGGATGATCTGACAGCCGTGAAGCGGCAAGTGCATTCTATGACGGCAGCCATCTTCGGTAAGTTCCTTGTGAATAAGTGTAATTTACTTTTCCTGCTGCTCCAGTATTCCGGTTTAAAACTATCCTGTTATCAAATGCAGGCACACGCGTTGGGCACTTGGGAAATGACGTGCGGAAGAAACTGAAGGCTGTCTACACTTTAGTGGAGCAGCTATATACGGAACCAGCGTGATTACCACAATGTCACATAACAATCCAGCGCCGTCCACGATCCAAGATACCTTGAACCGGCTATCCATCCCGCCTTCCCGGATTGAAGAAGTAAAGAAATCTGCTGCACGAACCGGAGCCATCAACGCCTTTGATCCGAGCCAAAGCACAGGTGCTCGATTTTGATCTGTGGAAGCAGCTCAAGGCTACCCGGTGTGAAGGAAGGCGGCTCGGACTTTAATGAAGAGGACTTGCGTGCAATAAACCGGGCGATACGCCCGCTAAGCTTGTCAAGCGGCGAAGAAGCGATTTGGAGCACTATCAAGCCCAATATAATGAGCGCGAACAAGCGTGTGCCGCCCCAACCTTCGAACCGGAAAACTTGATCCCTCCTATCCGTAAGCATACTTACGCACCCGACATTGAACCGTCATCTTTGATTCACGAAGAGGCTGTCTTCCAAGCGCTAATGGGAATCGACTGGACTACTGTGGATTTCCAGCCGATGGGTAGAGATGAAGATGTTGAAGCGGTGGAGGATGAAGATCAGTCATGAACCGTCGCGGTTTAGAAAAACAATGATCTCGTTTGGGCACTGTGTTGCCTTGTAATAGTCTTAGTCAAAACTTTGCTGCCTGGGTATGCCTTCGTGCATCGAGGAAACTTTTGTTTGATTCATACACCCTGCAACCAAAAGATTGAACCTCGGCGGTGATCTCGCCCACGGTTTATGGCATCCAATATATTTTGTGTATTGAAATTCAATTAGCATGTGACACAAATACCTGCCTTATCTGGGCATGAAGCTGGCGTAGCCAATCTTGAAGCGGAGGCCTTTAAAAAACCATGACCGTCTGGGGAAACAATAACTCCCACATAGGCGTGCTGAATCAGCACAAGCCCCCATGTTTCTCCATAAAGGATGAACCGGAAAAAGGTAAACCGGAAAGAGAAAAACTTCGGCGTAATACCAAACCGTGTCCTGTCAGTTTGCTACTGACAGCTAAACCGGATAAAAATATTCGTCGGGTTGAAAACGCAACAAAAATCGAATACCAAATATGGCAACAAAGGCAATAACTCTTTGCAAAAGTAAAGCCACATGGAGCTGGTCAGATGGCATTACCATGGTCAGACGCAACCAAGCCCCCCGAAGGCGTAGCGATGGTGCTAGTCGGCCAGGTCCCCAAAAGACTCTTGGCGAGTACGCCGGCCAAGTGGCGTGACATTGGTTCGGGTTCGACCAAGTCCCCAAGTGACGCTGGCCCTATCGGCCGACCAAGAGGCGTGACCGGTTCAGACGTGACCGTGCCCCAAATGATCTGGTGGCTTACGCCTATCAAGAGGTGTTGCATTGGTTCGGACACGACCAAGCCCCCAAGTGATAAATATATGTCAAGGGGTAAACCGGAGGCCGCTTTAAAATAGAAACACTCCGTGTAACCACACATGAGAAGAAAGACAGAGACCCCGCTTTAGCTGAGGCCCTGATTTTTATTATATCGAAGATAATATATACATTGTTATGCTATGTACATAAACTGAGCCGATGACTCATGTGTAGTAAGGTCGAAGATGAGCTATATTCCACGGCCTATTGGTCTCCTCCTCTGATGTACGTGAGTCTTTATGCTCTCGAATATCAACCAGATAGTAGGAACCGTTGTGCAGATTCCTGCGACCACAAAGGGTCCTTCCCAAGGCGGGATAGCTTGTGCATATCATGCGGTCTTGGATGAGGCGAAGCACCAAATCTCCTTCTGAAAGGCTCTGGTTTTAACCCGCGATTGTGATAACGACGAAGATCTTGTTGGTAAATCGCCGACCGGCGGCTGCCATATCACGCTCCTCATCCGATGGGTCCAAAGCGTCTGTCGTGCCGCTTCATTGTCCGCTTCAACATAAGCCGCTACAGGCGAATCGTGCGGATATCCCGGGAGAACTGCTACGCTCCATAAACCATGAAGAAAGGCGTGTAGCGATGGACCGGTTTGGCGTAGTATTGATACTCCATAGTACCGATGGGAGCTCTTCAACCCAGCACCACGGTGTTCTTTGCAATGGAACCGAAGTCGTGGTTTGATGCCTCGCAAGATTTCTGATTAGCACGCTCTGCTGCCCGTTGGGATGGGGTGCGCCAGCGATGATACATCAAGTCGGATATGCTCACGTTCACGAGAATTCTTTCATAGCTCCTTGGACAGATTAGTGCCATTGTCGATAATGATCCGTGTGGAAAGCCAAACCGGAAAATCACCTTTTGATGAACTGTACGCTGTTGCTGCATCACACTTCTTGACGAGTTCGCTTCAACCCACTTGGTGAACTTGTCCACTTGCCACTAACGGTGGGTCTTCTTATCTTTGGATCGCTTAAAAGGCCCGACCATATCCAGCCCCCATGTCGCAAACGGCCACGTTATTGGGATCATCCTCAACTCTTGTGCCGGTACATGGGCACGCCTGGAGAATTTCTGACACCCATCGCACCGTTTGACCAAGTCCTCCGCATCAGCATGAGCAGTTAACCAGTAAAATCCATGACGGAATGCCTTCGCCACCAGGGACTTTGAACCGGCATGATGCCCACAATCCCCTTCATGGATTTCTCGTAAAATTTCACAACCTTCCTCAGGGGAAACACAGCGTTGAAACGCCCCTGAAACACTGCAATGATGCAACTCACCATTAAGAATCGTCATAGACTTGGAGCGCCGGATTATCTGTCTGGCCAGAACCTCATCGTCTGGCAACTCTCCTCTAGTCATGTATGCAAGGTAAGGAACCGTCCAATCCGGAATAGCATGTAATGCCACCACCAACCGAGCCTCCGGATCAGGAATCGTAAATCCGCTTCACCGGGGAGCTGCACCGACGGGTTGTGCAAGGCGTCGAGAAAGACATTAGGTGGCACGGTTTCGCTGAGAACCCAAAGCGGCTTAAAGCGTCGCCGCCGTTCTTCGGCGATCCACATGATCCACTTGATAGCCCTTGAAGCAACCTGCAATGTTATCCACCTCTCGACGATATGCAGCCATGAGGGGTCCTTAGAATCCCAAGTGCGGATACTTGCCGAGCCACCAGGTCGAAGTCGTGAAGCACTTAACCCGGCTTAAATTCATCTCCTTAGCCATCCGGAGACCATGGAGCAAGGCTTCGTACTCAGCTGCATTATTAGTACAAGGGAACATTAGGCGGAGAAGCGTAGCAAAACTTATCACCTCGTGGGGAAGTTAAAACGACTCCGGCCCCGAGCCTTCAATTATGCGGATCCGTCAAAATGAATAGTCCGATATGTGTGATCCGGCTTCTCCTCGGTGCTTGTAACTCCGTCCGGTCATTAATGAAATCAACAAGTGCTTGTGACTTCACTGCTTTGTGCGTGGTGTATACTTGAGCCCATGCGCCCAAGCTCGATGGCCCATTTGCAATCCGCCGATCACCTCCGGTTTTGTATGATATCACCCAAAGGAGCTGAACTAACCACTGTAATAGGATGCCCCTGGAAGTATTGTTTCAGCTTCCGGCTGGCCATAAAAACACCATAAACTAGCTTCTGCCAATGCGGATACCTCTGCTTGGACTCAATAAGTACCTCACTGATATAATAAACCGGCTGTTGAACCGGATATTCCTTCCCTGCCTCCTTGCGCTCTACCACAATGGCTACGCTCACCGCTCGTGCATTGGCTGCCACATATAATAACAGCGGTTCTTTGTCAACCGGAGCCGCAAGGACAGGCGGGTTGGCCAACTGCCGCTTTAGGTCCTCGAAAGCATCGTCAGCAGCTGGACTCCAGACAAAATTATCTCATCTTCCTCGGCATCGGTATAAAGGAATGGCCTTCTCTCCGAGGCGGTGATAAACCGGCTCAATGCGCAATCCGGCCCTTGAGCGTTGAACATCGTTGATACACTTCGGTTTAGCCAAGGAGGTGATGGCTTTAATTTTCTCGGATTAGCCTCGATTCCTCTGTTAGACACCGGGAACCCCAATAATTTGCCGGCGGAACACCAAAAACACAGTTGGCGGATTAAGCATCATCTTATAAATGCGAGTTGCGAAGGTCTCCTTCAAATCTTCCACCAGCGTCTCCTTCTGTCCTGATTTCACCACAATGTCATCCACATAAGCATGCACATTGCGGCCAATCTGTGTATGCAGGCAATTCTGTACACACCGCTGATAAGTAGCTTGGGCACTCTTGAGCCCAAAAGGCATAGATACATAGCAGAAGGCTCCAAAGGGAGTTATAAACGCCGTCTTCTCCTGGTCCTTAACTGCCATCTTGATCTGATGATATCCAGAGTATGCATCCAAAAAACTTAAACGCTCACATCCTGCCGTGGCATCAATAATCTGATCAATACGGGGGAGAGCAAAAGGATCTGCTGGACAAGCCTTGTTAAGATCTGTGTAATCCACACACATACGCCAGGTGCCGTTTTTCTTAAGGACCAGCACCGGGTTAGCAAGCCACTCTGGATGAAACACCTCAATGATAAAACCAGCCGCCAGGAGCCTGGCTACTTCTTCCCCAATGGCCTTGCGCCTCTCTTCATTAAACCGGCGGAGGAACTGTTTCACCGGTTTATACTTAGGATCCACATTAAGTGTGTGCTCAGCGAGTTCCCTCGGTACACGGCATGTCGGATGGCTTCCATGCAAAGATGTCCGGTTCTCACGGATGAACTTCGATGAGCGCGCCTTCCTATTGGGATCGAGTTAGCACCGATAGTGAACTGCTTGGGACGAATCGCTTTGGCACAAAGTCAACAAGCTTGGTTTCAGTTGCCGATTTAAATTTCAG
The DNA here is from genome assembly GCA_021437245.1 of Aegilops speltoides. NCBI lineage: Eukaryota > Viridiplantae > Streptophyta > Magnoliopsida > Poales > Poaceae > Aegilops > Aegilops speltoides. The sequence continues at coordinate 86,753,645 of CM038146.1, read as the reverse complement.
ATCCGATTCATGCTCTGTAGTGGGCTTCTTCAAAGGGGTCATATCTGCCGGATCAACATTGTCCTTATAAAATTTCAACTCCTCCGTGGCGCAGACCGCCTCTGCATAAGCTGCATCTCCTTCCTCACATTCCAAAGCGACTCGGCGGCTTCCATGTACCGTTATCGTTCCTTTGTAACCCGGCATCTTGAGCCGCAAGTAGATATAACAAGGTCGTGCCATGAACTTAGCATAAGCTGGCCGTCCGAACAAGGCATGATACGGACTCCGGATTTTCACCACTTCAAAAGTTAGCTTTTCAGACCGGGAATCATGCTCATCTCCAAAGGCCACATCCAGGGCTATCTTACCAATAGGATAAGCAGATTTGCCTGGTACTACACCATGGAACACCGTATTGGACGGTCTGAGGTCTTTATCTGTGAGACCCATGCGACGGAAAGTGTCATAATACAATATATTGATGCTGCTTCCTCCATCCATAAGTACCTTAGTAAATTTATAGCCCCCAACCTGGGGATCCACCACCAAAGCCAGCTGACCCGGATTATCAACCCGGGGGGGATGGTCCTCTCTGCTCCATACGATAGGCTGCTTGGACCAGCGCAAATACTGCGGCAAAGCCGGTTCAACAGAGTTTACCGCCCGTTTGTGAAGCTTTCGATCCCGCTTGTCCAAACTGGTTGTGGCGTGATCGCCCACCGTTCATTGCTTTGGTTGGCTCGATAGCTTTGTTGCTGCTGCTGTTGCTGGCCACCTTGATTACTCTGATTATTGAGATTGCTCTGGTTATGCCCTGAACCGGAAGCTCCGTCCTGACTTGGCCCATGGAAACCGGATCCTGAACCGCCACCTGACCCCTGGTCATATCGGAAAGCATCGGAATTTTTGAACTCCTGCATAATATAACAATCTTTCCAAAGATGAGTCGACGGGGATTCCTTCGTCCCATGCTTGGGGCAAGGCTGATTCAACAAGTAATTTAAACGGTTTGCACTAGCATTTGGACCCCGATTCGCCTTGCCTCTGCGCGCTGGGCCCTCATCTGCGCATTAGTGTTGGCTACGAAATCCGGATTACCATCAGCCTTGCGCTTGCCCCCGTTTGCATAACCCGCCGGTTTGAAATGCTGCTGCTTGGAGTTGCCGTTCTTCTTTCCTTCCTGCTTCACCATCATCGCTTCCGGATCCTTGGTACTATGCGAATCGGCATACTTTACCAAAGCGCCATGAGGGTTCCCATATCATTGCGTAACCGCTTCATCGCCCCAGCTTTAATTTCAAAGGCTCAAACCGCGATTACTTTCCAATGTTATGATCGCGAGTCGGCATTGATCCGATCGAAGAGTGCAAAATTTCAGACACACGGCGTACCCAGCGGGTTGTCGACTCCCTTCTTCTGAGCAAGCCGCCAAGTCTACTATGGACTTGGGCTGCTTACATGTATCCTTGAAATTCGGATAAACCGGGCCCGTAGCTGCCCCCATGGCTGATAGAATTAGGCGGCAAGCTTTTCAACCAAGCACGCTACTGTGCCCTCCATCATCATGGTGAAGTACTTTGCACACGCGGCTTCATCAACATCCAGCATCTCCATGGCCATCTCATAACTCTCGACCCACGCCTCGAGGATAGATCCATGATGTAATTTGGCACCTTGCGCGGGCCTTTAAAATCCTTAGGCAGGCGCACATTGCGTAAAGCGGGGATTAAACAGGGCACTCCCAAAGCGGAGGTGACTCCTGGTCCGGCGAAGGTGGTAGGGCGAACCGGTGTGTGTTGATCCACGTCACCCTGCGCTGCTAACTCGGCCTCTCTGCGTGCTCGGGCCCGATCCACCACCTCCTGAGCATCACGACCGCCGCCTATCTGGTGGTTGCCTCGGGCCGCTTCACGGTCCCGCGCGTTACTTGATAGGGCGGTTCATCTATCGCTGCTGTAGCTCCGGCTTGGGACGGGCGTAGAGTGAATCGATCGCGGCTGTATGAATATGCTTCTGCTGGATCGGCGCAGTTCGAGAACTCCTTAACCCGGCGTGTCTCAAGCGCTTGGGGAATCCCTTCAAGCTGGGATCGCCTCAATCGTCTTGCAGCCGCAACAAGGTTGTCCATAGGGTTGGTGTAATGGCCCGGGCGTCTGTGCAGCGGAGGAATCACTTTGTGTCTTTGCTGCGGAGGCTCCATCGGTAGCGGTTGGACCGTCGCTCCGCTCTGGTGCCTCAATCCGGTTTACCTCCCTATCTTTGGGGCGGGTTCTTGGGTCCGGCTCCGAAGTGCGAAGAGATTTCTAGGATCAAATCCTGATGGTAGGCGTGATCTATACTTCCGCCTCAGCACCTCCTGCGATGCACTCTGATCGAGCTTGAGTTTGTAAGCTTGCGCATCTAAAGCGGCCCGCTCTGTAGCCATACGCTCCTTCTCTGCCGCCAGATCCGCTTTGGCTTGCGTGATCTGCTCTCTCACCCTTGCGATTTCTGCATTATGAGCCCCCTGATCTGCAGGGCTGTCCACCGCCATAAGTGTCGCCAACGTATCGAACAGATCTGACAAAACTTGACTCGGCGGGCGCACCGGGCCTCCTGCCCCTGCTGCCGCTGCTGAACCGGAAAGCATTGCCGCTGCGGTTGAAGAAAGGTTTGCAGCCTACGTACCGGCCATGAATACACCGATCCGGTTTAACTGGCTTGGGGGGTCCGGAATACTGTCACCGTCGGAACAGCCCCTGATCATATCATCCTGCAACTGGTACAATGATTCGGTCTCTCCTGCTGAAGACTCATCGCCGGAATAAACGACGGTCTCGCTACCGTGCTCTGAACCGGCATCATACTCTCCTCCACGGGTGACTCCAACGAAGACATGCTTCACGGCTGGTTTAACCCGGGCCGGTTGCGCACGCTGAGCCGTCTCGACGAGGTCGGTGCAGATGTCCGGCTCAGGCCCTCCAATCTTGCCGATGAAGACATGTATGCCGCCGAAGGGGACCCGGTATCCATACTCGATTGAATCGGCCTCGGGACCCCATCCGGCATCGTCGATGTAGATCCGGCGCGACGACTCTTGGTCATCCGGCCCGACGTAGCCTTCGAGTCCTTTGAGCTTGCCCTCCAAGATCGTCAAACCATCTTGCGATAGCCCCACGGTGGCGCCAAGCGTCGATGGATTTGTCACGGCGGATGTCCTAGCATAAGGACTTAGTCGTGGAGCCATCGCTCACGGGTTTACTTGCGGGGTTAAGCGGACACAAAGACACGAGGTTTTATACTAGTTCGCCCCCGATGAAGGTAAAAGCCTACGTCTAGTTGTGATGGAATTGATGTAGTCTCGATGGCTAGGGAGCAGATAAGCCGCCTAGGCTCGAGTTGTGGTTGTCTCCCCTTGAACGCCGCCGGTCGCCCCTTATATACACAGTGGCGCTTGCCGGTTTGCGAGTCCCAACGGTTCATATTAGTATCCCGGTTGGTATCTCTCTATTCCTAACTTACAGTACAAGTTACACATCAGGCTGGTTTACGGCTACAAGTTCTAAACCAACAACAGGCCTTGGGCCTTCCATGATTATACTACTAGCGAAGTTAACCCGGCCCAAGCTTGGCCGGTTTACACCTAGTGGTAGCATCCCCAACAGACCCAGTCCGTGTAATTCCTACCATCATCTTCCAACTTAGCTTTCTCTAGAAACGCATTAAAATTCAAAGGAACGGTAGCACATGCCATTGATCTACAACAACATAGACATGCAAACTACTGTCAGATACTAAGTTCATGATAAATTAAAGTTCAGTTAATCATATTACTTAAGAACTCTCACTTAGATAGACATCCCTCTATTCATCTAAATGTCACGTCATCCATATCAACTAAACCATGTCTGATCATCACGTGAGATGGAAAAGTTTTCAATGGTGAACATCACTATGTTGATCATATCTACTATATGATTCACACTCGACCTTTCGGTCTCAGTGTTCCGAGGCCATATCTGCATATGCTAGGCTCGTCAAGTTTAACATGAGTATTCTGCATGTGCAAAACTGGCTTGCACCCATTGTATGTGAACTTAGAGCTTATCACACCCGATCATCACGTGGTGTCTCGGCACGACGAACTGTATCAACGGTGCATACTTAGGGATAACACTTGTACCTTGAAATTTAGTGATGAATCATCTTATAATGCTACCGCCGTACTAAGAAAAATAAGATGCATAAAGGATAAACATCACATGCAATCAAAATAAGTGATATGATATGGCCATCATCATCTTGTGCCTTTGATCTCCATCTCCAAAGCACTGTCATGATCACCATCATCACCGGCTTGACATCTTGATCTCCATCGAAGCATCGTTGTCGTCTCGCCAACTATTGCTTATACGACTATTGCTACCGCTTAGTGATAAAGTAAAGCAATTACATGGCTATTGCATTTCATAGAGTAAAGCGACAACCATATGGCTTCTGCCAGTTGCCGATAACTGTTACAAAACATGATCAGCTCATACAACAATTTATATCTCATCACGTCTTGACCATATCACATCACAACAAGCCCTGCAAAAACAAGTTAGACGTCCTCTACTTTGTTGTTGCAAATTTTACGTGGCTGCTACGGGCTTCTAGCAAGAACCATTCTTACGTACGCATCAAAACCACAACGATTTTTCGTCAAGTGTGTTGTTTTAACCTTCAACAAGGACCGGGCGTAGTCAAACTCGATTCATCTAAAGTTGGAGAAACAGACATCCGCTAGCCACTTGTGTGCGAAGCACGTTGGTAGAACCAGTCTCATGAACGCGGTCATGGAATGTCAGTCGGGGCCGCTTCATATAACAATACCGCCAAATCAAAGTAAGACGTTGCTAGTAAGTAGTATGACTATTATCGCCCACAACTCTTTGTGTTCTACTCGTGCATATACCATCTACGCAAAGACCTGGCTCGGATGCCACTGTTGGGGAACGCAGTATTTCAAAAAATCTACCTACGATCACGCAAGATCTATCTAGGAGATGCATAGCAACGAGCGGGAGAGTGTGTCCATGTACCCTCGTAGACCAAAAGCGGAAGCGTTTAGTCCTGCGGTTGATGTAGTCGAACGTCATCGCGGTCCAACCGATCCAAGCACCGAACGTACGGCACCTCCGCGTTCAGCACATGTTCACCTCGATGACGTCCCTCAAGCTCATGATCTAGTTGAGGACGAGGGAGAGTTCCGTTAGCACGATGGCGTGGCGACGGTGATGATGAAGTTACCGGCACAAGGCTTCGCCTAAGCACTACGACAATATGACCGAGGTGTGTAACTGTGGAGGGGGGCACCGCACACGGCTATGACAATTGATCTTGTGTGTTCTAGGGTGCCCCCTGCCCCCGTATATAAAGGAGGAGAGAGGAAGGTCGGTCGGCCCTGTAGGGCGCGCCAAGGAGAGGAGTCCTACTAGGAAGGGGGAAGGAGGAAGGGAGAGGGGGAAGGGAAGGAAGGGGGTGCGCCGCCCCTTTCCCCTGTCCAATTCGGACCCAAGGGGGGAGCGCGCAGCCAGACCCTTGTGGCCCTTCTCCCTCCCAACTAAGGCCCATGAAGGCCCATTAGTTCCCCCGGGGGTTCCGATAACCCTCCGGCACTCCGATAGTTATCCGGTACCTCTCTGAACTCATCTGTTGTCCAAATAACATCGTCCAATATATCAATCTCTATGTCTGGACCATTTTCATACTCCTCATCATGTCCGTGATCTCATTAGGGACTCCGACCAAACTTCGGTCATCAAATCACATAACTCAGGATACAAATCATCAACGAATGTTAAGCATGCAGGCCCTACGGGTTTGAGAACTATGTAGACATGACCGTGACACATCTCCGATCAATAACCAATAGCGGAACCTGGATGCTCATATTGGCTCCTACATATTCTACGAAGATCTTTATCGGTCAAACCGCATAACAACATACATTGTTCCCTTTGTCATCGGTATGTTACTTGCCCGAGATTTGATCGTCGGTATCATCATACCTAGTTCAATCTCATTACCGGAAAGTCTCTTTACTTGTTCCGTAATGCATCATCTCGCAACTAACTCATTAGTCACATTGCTTGGAAGGTTTATAGTGATGAGCATTACTGAGAGGGCCCAGAGATACCTCTCCGAAACACAGAGTGACAAATCCAAATCTTGATTTATGCCAACCCAACAGACACCTTCGGAGATACCTATAGATCATCTTTATAATCACCCAGTTACGTTGTGACATTTGATAGCACACAAGACATTCCTCCGGTATCCGGGAGTTGCATAATCTCATAGTCGGAGGATCATGTATTTGACTTGAAGAAAGCAGTAGCAATAAAAATGAATGATCATTATGCTAAGCTAATGGATGGGTCTTGTCCATCACATCTTTCTCCTAATGATGTGATCCCGTTCATCAAATGACAACACATGTGTATGGTCAGGAAACTTAACCATCTTTGATCTACGAGCTAGTCAAGTAGAGGCATACTAGGGACACTCTGTTTTGTCTATGTATTCACACATGTACTAAGTTTCCGGTTAATATAATTCTAGCATGAATAATAAACATTTATCATGATATAAGGAAATATAAATAACAACTTTATTATTACCTCTAGGGCATATTTCCTTCATGTTTTACTTCTAGCAGGCATGAATTTTGAGTTTAATTTCAGTGTAATTTTGTCTCAGCCTTTTCAGTGTTGGCAGTTGATTTGATTGGATCTTCAGTGTTATTTTACACTGTAATATATGTCAGACTTACAATGTAATTTATCCTAGACTTACAGTGTAATCTCAGTATTGTAGTGCAAATTGTCCTAGTCTTACAGTGTAACTTCTCCAAGTTCTACAGTGTAATTGTCCTAGTCTTACAGTATAAATCCACTCAGTATAGTTTATCCCATCATTACAAATTTTTAAGTGCAATTTATCCAGACTTATAGTGTAATTTTATCTCAGTATTGCAGTGTAATTTGTCGTAGTTTGACAGTATAATTTATCCCAGATTTACAGTGTAATTGAGTGGATTTGTACAGTGTTATTTAATTGTAATTAGAGTGTAGTTCATCCCAGCATTTATAGACTTTTTAAGTGTAATTTACCCGTTAATTCCATTGTATTTTGTCTCAGTATTGCAATGTATTTTGTGTCAGTCTTACCGTATAATTTTGAAGGAAATATGTCCTAAAGGCAATAATAAAGTTGTTATTTATATTTCCTTGTATTAGGATAAACGTTTATTATTCATGCTAGAATTGTATTAACCAGAAACTGAGTACATGTGTGAATATATAGATAAAGAGAGTGTCACTAGTATGCCTCTACTTGACTAGCTCATTAAATCAAAGATGGTTAAGTTTCCTAGCCATGGACAAAGAGTTGTCATTTGACGAATGGGATCACATCATTAGAGAATGATGTGATTGACTTGAACCATCCATTAGCTTAACACTATGATCGTTTAGTTTGTTGCTATTGCTTTCCTCATAACTTATACATGTTCCTATCACTATGAGATTATGCAACTCCTGAATACCGGAGGAACACTTAGTGTGCTATCAAACATCACAACATAACTGGGTGACTATAAAGATGCTCTACAGGTATTTCTGATGGTGTTTGTTGAGTTGGCATAGATCAAGATTAGGATTTGTCACTCCGATCGTCGGAGAGGTATCTCTGGGCCCTCTCGGTAATGCACATCACTATAAGCCTTGCAAGCAATGTGACTAATGAGTTATTTGCGGGATGATGCATTACGGAATGAGCAAAGAGACTTGCCGTTAACGAGATTGAACTAGGTATTAAGATAACCACAATCAAATCTCGGGCAAGTAACATATCGATGACAAAGGGAACAACGTATGTTGTTATGCGGTTTGACCGATAAAGATCTTTGAAGAATATGTAGGAACCAATATGAGCATCCAGGTTCCGCTGTTGGTTATTGACTGGAGATGAGTCTTGGTCCTATCTACATAGTTCTCGAACCGATAGGTCCGCACGCTTAACGTTCGGTGACGATCAGTATTATGAGTTTATGTGTTTTGATGTACCGAAGGTAGTTCGGAGTCCTGGATATGATCACGAACATGATGAGGAGTCTCAAAATGGCCGAGACATAAAGATTGATATATTCGACGACTATGTTTGGACTTCATAATGGTTCCGAGTGAGTTCAGGCAATTACCGGAGTACTGGGGGTTACCGGAACCCCCCGGGGAGTATAATGGGCCATATGAGCCTTAGTGGAGAAAGAGAGGGGCGTCCAGGGTAGGCCGCGCGCCCCCTCCCCCTTGAGTCCGAATTGGACTAGGGAAGGTGGGACGGCGCCCCCCTTTCCTTCTCCCACTCTCTCCCCCTTCCTTCTCTCCTACTCCCACTAAGGAAAGGGGGGAATCCTACTCCCGGTGGGAGTAGGACTCCCCATAAGGCGTGCCATAGAAAGGGCCGGCCCTCCCATCCTCCACTCCTTTATATACGGGGGAGTGGGGCACCCCATAGACACACAAGTTGATCTCTTAGCCGTGTGCGGTGCCCCCCTCCACAGATTTCCACCTCAGTCATATCGTTGTAGTGCTTAGGTGAAGGCTTGCGTCGGTAACTTCATCATCGCCGTCATCACACTGTCGTGCTGATGAATCTCTCCCTCGACACTCCGCTGGATCTAGAGTTCGTGGGACGTCACCGAGCTGAACATTTGCAGATCGTGGAGGTGCCGTATCTTCGTTGCTAGGATCGGTCGGATCATGAAGACGTACGACTACATCAACCGCGTTGTCATAACGCTTCCGCTTTTGGTCTACGAGGGTACGTGGACAACACTCTCCCCTCTCGCTGCTATGCATCACCTAGATAGATCTTGCGTGTGCGTAGGATTTTTTTTTGAAATTACTATGTTCCCCAATAGTGGTATGCAAGCCAGGTCTATGCGTAGATGTTATATGCATGAGTAGAACACAAAGAGTTGTGGGCGATAATAGTCACACTGCTTACCAGCATGTCATACTTTGATTCGGCGATATTGTTGGATGAAGCATCTCAGACCGACATTACGCGTACGCTTATGCGAGACTAGTTCTACCGACATGCTTCGCACACAGGTGGCTAGTGGGTGTCTGTTTCTCCAACTTTAGTTGAATCGAGTTTGACTACGCCCGGTCCTTGTTGAAGGTTAAAATAGCAAACTTGACAAAAAATCGTTGTGGTGTTGATGCATAGGTAAGAACGGTTCTTGCTCAGCCTGTAGCAGCCACATAAATCTTGCGACAACAAAGTAGAGGACGTCTAACTTGTTTTTGCAGGGCATGTTGTGATGTGATATGGTCAAGACACGATGCTAAATTTTATTGTATGAGATGATCATGTTTTGTAACAGAGTTATCGACAACTGGCAGGAGCCATATGGTTGTCGCTTTATTGCATGAAATGCAATCATCATGTAATTGCTTTACTTTATCACTAAGCGGTAGCAATAGTAATCGAAGCAATAGTTGGCGAGACAACAATGATGCTTCGATGGAGATCAAGTTGTCAAGTCGGTGACGATGGTGATCATGACGGTGCTTTGGAGATGGAGACCAAAGGCACAAGATGATGATGGCCATATCATATCACTTATATTGATTGCATGTGATGTTTATCCTTTATGCATCTTATTTTGCTTAGTTTGGTGGTAGCATTATAAGATGATCTCTCACTAAATTTCAAGGTATAAGTGTTTTCCCTGAGTATGCACCGTTGCTATAGTTCATCGTGCCGAGACACCACGTGATGATCGGGTGTGATAAGCTCTACGTTCACATACAACGGGTGCAAGCCAGTTTGCACATGTAGAATACTCGGGTGAAACTTGACGAGCCTAGCATATGCAGATATGGCCTCGGAACACTGAGGCCGAAAGGTCGAGCGTGAATCATATAGTAGATATGATCAACATAGAGATGTTCACCATTGAAAACTACTCCATCTCACGTGATGATCAGACATGGTTTAGTTGATATGGATCACGTGATCACTTAGATTATTAGAGGGATGTCTATCTAAGTGGGAGTTCTTAAGTAATATGATTAATTGAACTTTAATTTATCATGAACTTAGTACCTGATAGTATTTTGCATGTCTATGTTGTTGTAGATAGATGGCCCGTGCTGTTGTTCCGTTGAATTTTAATGTGTTCCTAAAGAAAGCTAAGTTGAAAGATGATGGTAGCAATTACACGGATTGGGTTCGTAACCTGAGGATATCCTCATTGCTGCACAGAAGAATTACGTCCTGGAAGCACCGCTGGATTACAAACCCGCTGCAGGAGCAACGCCAGATGTTGTGAACATGTGGCAGAGCAAAGCTGATGACTACTCGATAGTTCAGTGTGCCATGCTTTACGGCTTAGAACCGGGACTTGAACGACGTTTTGAACGTCATGGAGCATATGAGATGTTCCAGGAATTGAAGTTAATATTTCAAGCAAATGCCTGGATTGAGAGATATTAAGTCTCAAATAAGTTCTACAGCTGCAAAATGGAGGAGAATAGTTTTGTCAGTGAGCATATACTTAGAATGTCTGGGTACCACAATCACTTGACTCAGCTAGGAGTTAACCTTCCAGTTGATAGTGTCATTGGAAGAGTTATTCAATCACTGCCACCAAGCTACAAGAGCTTCATGATGAATTATAATATGCAAGGGATGGATAAAACGATTCCCGAGCTCTTCGCAATGCTGAAACTGCGGAGGTAGAAATCAAGAAGGAGCATCAAGTGTTGATGGTCAACAAGACCACCAGTTTCAAGAAAAAGAGTAAAGGGAAGAAGGGGGACTTCAAGAAGAACGGCAAGCAAGTTGCTGCTCAAGTGAAGAAGCCCAAGTCTGGACCTAAGCCTGAGACTGAGTGCTTCTACTGCAAAGCGACTGGTAACTGGAAGTGGAACTGCCCGAAGTATTTGGTGGAGAAGACGGATGGCGAAGTGATGTGTGCCTTACTAATGCTCGCAGTATCGCCTGGTTATTTCATACTGGTTTTGTTGCTAATATTTGCAACTTGATACAGGGGTTACGAATTAAGCCAAGATTGGTTAATGACGAGGTGACGATGCATGTGGGAAATGGTTCCAAAGTCGATGTGATCGGCTTCGGCATGCTACCTCTACATCTACCTTCAGGATTAGTTTTAGACCTGAATAATTGTTATTTGGTGCCATTGTTAAGCATGAGCATTATATCTGGATCTTGTTTTATGCGAGACGTTTATTCATTTAAATCAGAGAATAATGGTTGTTCTATTTATATGAATAATATCTTTTATGGTCATGCACCCTTGATGAGTGGTCTATTTTTACTAAATCTTGATAGTAGTGATACACATGTTCATAGTATTGAACCTAATAGATACAAGTTTAATAATGATAGTGCAACTTATTTGTGGCACTACCGTTTAGGTCATATTGGTGTAAAGCGCATGAAGAAACTCCATTCCGATGGGCTTTTGGAATCACTTGATTCTTGCGAACAATGCCTCATCAGAAAGATGACTAAGACTCCGTTCTCCGGAACAATGGAGCGAGCAACAGGCTTGTTGGAAATAATACATACTGATGTATGCGGTACGATGAGTGTTGATGCTCACGGCGGGTATCATTATTTTCTTACCTTCACAGATGATTTGAGCAGATATGGGTATATCTACTTGATGAAACATAAGTCTGAAACATTTGAAAAGTTCAAAGAATTTTAGAGTGAAGTGGAAACTCATTGTAACAAGAAAATATAGTTTCTACGATCTGATCATGGAGGAGAATATTTGAGTTACGAGTTTGGTCTTCATTTGAAACAATGTGGAATAGTTCTGCAACTCACACCACCCGGAACACCACAGCATAATGGTGTGTCTGAACGTCGTAATCATAATTTATTAGATATGGTGCGATCTATGATGTCTCTCACTGATTTACCGCTATCATTTTGGGGTTATGGTTTAGAGACGGCGTCATTCACATTAAATAGGGCACCATCTAAATCCGTTGAGACGACATCATATGAACTGTGGTTTGGCAAAAACACAAGTTGTCGTTTCTTAAAGTTTGGGGCTGCGATGCTTATGTGAAAAAGTTTCAACATGATAAGCTCGAACCCAAATCGAAGAATTGTGTCTTCCTGGGATACCCAAAGGAGACTGTTGGGTACACCTTCTATCACAGATCCGAAGGCAAAATATTCGTTGCTAAGAATGGATCCTTTCTAGAGAAGGAGTTTCTCTCGAAAGAAATGAGTGGGAGGAAAGTAGAACTTGACGAGGTAATTGTACCTACGCCCTTATTGGAAAGTAGTTCATCACAGAAATTCGTTCCAGTGATTCCTACACCAGTAAGTGAGGAAGCTAATGATGATGCTCATGAAACTTCTGATCAAGTTACTACCGAACCTCGTAGGTCAACCAGAGTAAGATCCGCACCAGAGTGCACTACAAGAAATATGTCAACTAGTGACCTTCTGTCAGTGAGCCTGGAAGATTTGGTCATAGATCTATGACCATTTCAGACCAATTGGTCAAAAGCTGTTCGGGGGGCTCCAAACCCTAAACAATAACAACCATTTTGGTCAGAAAGGTCGCAATTTCCTTACACGAAATGGTCATAAAGCAAATAGCACAGGTCCGCTGCCTTATTTCTAGCTGATCATGACCAATATAGATGGTCATAACCTTGTAAATTGTGGTGGGTTGCTATGACTAGGTGCCACCTCATCAGTTTTGCCTATGTGTCATGTCCATGTGCCAGTTTTTGCCCTAGGTTGTGAAGCAACCTATATTTCTATCATTCCCAAAATTCCCAAAAAAACCTCATAAATTCTTTGGGTCATATCTTCATCAAATATGTAAAAAAATAACCTTCCTTGTGTAGTTCAAAAATAATTCAAAAATATTCATTTTCCTATTCTATTCAAAAAACACTTTGTGAAGGAAGTACCACTTTGGCATGTCCAAATGGTATCCATTTTCTACAGTGCTTTCCTCTACCCAAATAACCATCCTCCACGAAATGCCATCTCAATCCATTCATTATTTTGAGCCCGGCTTCAACATTCGTATTTATGTCCAGTGTGGTACTTTGCAAAGCAAGTACCACCTAGGCTCCTCCTTTTGAGCTGAAAATTTGTGAAGACGGTCTTCTTAGTAATTGATCATCCTCAGCCAAAACTCACACCCATTAGCCATGTGCATTTCCCGTACCGCTAATCAAACACTTGGCTGCTTATTCATGTTTGAGCATCGATCAGTCTCCTCGTGAGAATGTTATGTTGTGATTTTCTTCCTAGCACCTACCTAGGGAGTGCTCAACCCACTAGACATGCCTAGGCAGCCCAGAACACATGGCAGTGCCACGGTCACGCGGTGACCACGCGGCGGGCATGCGAGATTACGCGCTCTAGAGTTGGGGCCCTCGGCCACCGTCCAAACCTCGACGTATCGCCACCAAACCATGTATTTATGATTAAAAATAAATGGCAAACTATGAGGCAGCTCCAGTTCAAATTTGACCTGCTTCCACCTAAATCGGCGGGAATTTGTCTTTTTCACCAGAGGTGGATCAAAACTTTTTACACCCAACCATTTTGTCAATTGTGCATTAAATATGGCCTAGTATTTTATAAAATTGATTTGGTCCAATTTTGCAACAAAATATATGGTAGGTCCTTAATAAAAAAAACTCATTTCAGGCACTCGGAAAATGGAAAATGAATTTTCTATGCAAAGAAAATGAAAACTTCCTTAGGAAACATTGTTTGCCATTCCAAGATGCACCCTTGTGCACAATATGAGATCATTTGAACAAACTATGCCATGAATGTGGCCATAAGATTGATCATTTGGCGTCAAAGCCATGAATCTTCATGCATGATAGCTCATTTCTGAGAACACTTTTTTAAAATAATTTCTGTATTACAAGTTTTTTTTTCCTGGAAACTTGGTCACATATAATGACACAATGCGAAGGTTTTCCAATTTTTTGATTTTTTATGAATTTTTTACGCCTGTTTCAAAATGCGGTCAAAACAGCGGGTTTGACCCTAGATAGTGGTTAAATCTTGGAAAAAATTTGATGTTTCTCTGATTAAATAGATACTTATGTACCTATAAATGATTTTTGGAAAAAAATAAATATCAAACTATGAGGCAGCTGCAGTTCAAATTTGACCCGCTTCCAACTGAATAGGTGGGAATTTGTCTTTTTCACCAGAGGTGGATCAAAACTTTTTACACCCAACCATTTGGTCAATTGTGCATTAAATATGGCCTAGTATTTAATAAAACTGATTAGGTAAAATTTGCAACAATTATTTGGTAGGTCCTTCACAAAAAAACCTCATTTGGGGCACTCAAAAATGGAAAATGGCTCTTGTGTGCAATGAAAGTGAAAATTCCCTTAGGCAACATTGTTTAGAATTCCAATATGCACCCTTGTGCAAAATATGAGATCATTTGAACAAACTATGCCATGAATGTGGCCATAAGATTGATCATTTGGCTTGAAAGCCATGAATCTTCACGCATGATAGCTCATTTCTGAGAACACTTTTTTAAAATAATTTCTGTATTACAAGTTTATTATTTTTCCTGGAAACTTGGTCATATATAATGACACAATGCGAAGGTTTTCCAATTTTTTGATTTTTTTTGAATTTTTTACGCCCGTTTCAAAATGAGGTCAAAACGGCGGGCTTAACCGTTCCTAGCTAGTGGTTGAATCTTGGAAAACTTTTGATGTTTCTCTGATTAAATAGATACTTATGTACCTAGAAATGATTTTTGGAAAAAATAAAGAGCAAACTATGAGGCATCTGCAGATCAAATTTGACCCGCTTCCAGCTGAATCGGCGGAAATTTGTCTTTTTCACAAGAGGTGGATCAAAACTTTTTACACCCAACCATTTGGTCAATTGTGCATTAAATATGGCCTAGTATTTAATAAAATTGATTAGGTACAAATTTGCAACAATTATTTGGTAGGTCCTTCACAAAAAAACCTCATTTGGGGCACTCAGAAAATGGAAAATGGCTCTTGTGTGCAATGAAAGTGAAAACTCCCTTAGGCAATATTGTTTGGAATTCCAATATGCACCCTTGTGCACAATATGAGATCATTTGAACAAACTATGCTATGAATGTGGCCATAAGATTGATCATTTGGCTTGAAAGCAATGAATCTTCACGCATGATAGCTCATTTCTGAGAATACTTTTTTAAAATAATTTCTCTATTACAAGTTTATTATTTTTCCTGGAAACTTGGTCATATATAATGACACAATGCGAAGGTTTTCAAATTTTTTGAATTTTTTTTGCCCGTTTCAATATGCGGTCAAAACGGTGGGAATGACCGTTCCTATCTAGTGTTTGAATCTTGGAATTTTTTGGTGTTTCTCTGATTAAATAGATACTTATGTACCTATAAATTATTTTTTGAAAAAATAAAGAGCAAACTATGAGGTAGCTGCAGTTCAAATTTGACCCGCTTCCACCTGAATCGGCAGAAATTTGTCTTTTTCACCAGAGGTGGATCAAAACTTTTTACACCCAACCATTTGGTCAATTGTGCATTAAATATGGCCAAGTATTTAATAAAATTGATTAGGTACAATTGCAACAATTATTTGGTAGGTCCTTCACAAAAAAACCTCATTTGGGGCACTCAGAAAATGGAAAATGGCTCTTGTGTGCAATGAAAGTGAAAACTCCCTTAGGCAACATTGTTTGGAATTCCAATATGCACCCTTGTGCACAATATGAGATCATTTGAACAAACTATGCCATGAATGTGACCATAAGATTGATCATTTGGCTTGAAAGCCATGAATCTTCACGCATGATAGATCATTTCTGAGAACACTTTTTTAAAATAATTCCGTATTACAAGTTTATTATTTTTCTTGGAAACTTGGTCATATATAATGACACAATGCGAAGGTTTTCAAATTTTTTGATTTTTTTTGAATTTTTTATGCCCGTTTCAATATGCGGTCAAAACGGCGGGAATGACCGTTCCTATCTAGTGCTTAAATCTTGGAATTTTTTTGGTGTTTCTCTGATTAAATAGATACTTATGTACCTATAAATGATTTTTTGAAAAAATAAAGAGCAAACTATGAGGTAGCTGCAGTTCAAATTTGACCCGCTTCCACCTGAATCGGCAGAATTTGTCTTTTCACCGAGGTGGATCAAAACTTTTACACCCAACCATTTGGTCAATTGTGCATTAAATATGGCCTAGTATTTTAGAAAAATTATTTGGTGCAATTTTGCAATAATTATTTGGTAGGTTCTTCACAGAAAAACCTTATTTCGGGCACTCGAAAAATAAAAAACGAATTTTCCGTGCAAAGAAAATGAAAACTCTCTTAGAGAACATTGTTTGGAATTCCAAGATGCACCTCGTGCAAATATTTGATAGCTTCTTCACAAAAATAATTTATTTTGGACACTCAAAACATAAAAATTAAAATGGTGACATGATTTTACACTTTATTTTCATTTGACCACGACCAATTTTGAATGGTCATAACGTCCAATACTAAATGGTCATAACGTTATACACGCGTACTGTGTTCTGATTGGGCCATAGACATCTCACGTGGATCATGCATCAAGCACCGTTGGATCCCCGTGGATCCAACGGTAGACCTTGGCCCCCCACCCTCTCACCCACCTAGCCCTAAACACTTCTCAAAAAAACCTAGCCCTAACACAACCCCCACCGCCGCCGCACACCACTCCTCCTTCTGGATCCAGATCGACGCCGCCTCCCTCTCTCTCTCTCCCCGATCCAGATCGACGCCGCCTCCCTCTCTCTCTCGCTTCCCGTCGCCGGCGGCGGCGCCCTCCTTCCCTCGCCCTCTCCTCCTCCCCTCCTCACGGCGCCTCCACCACGCCATGAATCCCGGCGACCCACCCCGTGTCCGCGCCCGCCTCGGCAACCACCTCCGCCGCGCGTCCGAGTCCCATCCATGTCCGCGCCGGCTCCGTCTCTGTCTCCTTTTGTGAGAGGTGACCCGCACCCGGCCCCGCGGCAGGGGAGGGGCGGCGGCGGCCTCGCGCTCCGCCCAGATCCGGTGCTCGCGTGCTCCAGCGGCCACGCGCGACCGTCTCCCGTGGATAGGGTTTGGTCCACCGCGTCATCGGCGTGTCTCTGGCGACTAAGGTTGGTCCCCTCTCTTCCTCACCTCGTCTCCTATCCCAACCAGATCCTCTCTTCCTCACCTCGTCTCCTCTCGCTACAAGATCCATCCAGCACATTGTCGTTGCTCGCGCTCCGGGCCGCCATGGCATGGACGGGAAGGCTGCCCCGACGCCGACGCCATGGAGAACCCCGACGGTCAGCCCCCTCTCCTCTCCTCTCCTTCTCGATTTCTTCTTCCATTGCATTCCCTTCCATCCTCTTCCCTGATGCGATGCGGTTTCCATCCATGAGCAGCAGCGTCAGGGGCGGTGAAGGCCAGCAGCAGAAGCATCCATCTCCGGCGCCACCAGGGGCAGGTAAAATTCTGGTTGATCTTCAGGACAGAAGGGGTAGGTCTTGAGATCCCTGTCATGAAGTACAAGATGTTCGTCATTGGAACTTGGTTGTGGTCAGTTGAGATTGCAGAGGAGATTGTGTCCCGTGCATAGTTTTTTGCAGCTTACCGTTAGCTGTTTGTAGTTTTGTGTCTGTTTGTATCGAGAGCATAGACCGTGGCATCGCATTTTGTCCCAGTTTAGTCTGAACCTTTACCATGTGACTGGTGGCTGTTGAAGTGGATGGTGTTTCATGTTTTTTCTGGCAGTTGATGGTTCAATATTTTGTGCATGAATGGCAGTGGATGGTTCCATCTTTTTTGTTTCATTGTCTTTTTGTATAGAGAATTGCAGGAGAGCTTTTTGGTTCCTTAAATTTGTTTCATAGGCAATCTGCCATGCTATTTTGTTGTTGAATGCTTGTAGGAGTAGATTGTAGGAGTAGAAGCTAATACATTTTGGCTCTTGTAAGATATGATAGTACATGCATATGGATACCAGAGGATGCCCAAGAACTTGTTGAAATTCATCATGGCCACAGTACAAAGTAGCACTTCTCTCTTGCCACGTTGTTTTGTGTATCTCCTTTCCATTTCTCTCGATTGTACTTGTAGAAGATTTCAGTGAGCCATTGAACAACGGTTGTACTAGCACGATCTTTCCACATTACTTTACTAGAATTTGTTGTCAAATCACTAGGACTGTGGTGCATTACTGTATTGTACAACCTGCTGAATTTCTGTCTCTTTCTCAAATAAAAAAGCACATAACAGCAGCAGTAGCACAAATTTAACTGAATTCAATTAAAATCACTAGGAGTGTGGTGCGTTACTCTACTTGTACAACCAAAATTGATTCAAATCCTACGTATCTAGAACTGTATCTTCACATTCTTTAGTGCAGCCATGTAGTAGCACTGTAGTAACCTTCTTGATCAGTTCATTTAGTGATTTTTTCCGGGGAGTTCATCTTGTAATCTATTTAGATCATGAAGTTTCTAGGACAGTTGCCTGCCTGCTTGTATGATAGGCATCACCTTTCGTGTATGAAAGAAACAAGCTGATCCGGTTCCCTAGGTGACCAAGGCATATTCCAGTCCAGCATCTATTAAACTTTGTATGCTGAATTTAAATTGGCTGGCACTATATACTTAGGAGGCAGTGACATAATAGTATATGCCTGTGCAGATTTATACATTCTTAAAATGGAGGCTTGGGAAGAACTATTTTCTTTGTAGTAATAAGTCAGGAATTGTTTGTTGCTTTGGTAGGGTGTCATACATTATAATCATCAGCTCATGTCGTCTGGGATCAAACATAGCTTTGAATTTACAAGAGTGAAGGATTTATGTGAGAAGTACAAACCATGTTCAATTTTAACTAGTACAAAAATTATGCCCCTGCTATAGTGATACATTCTGTACTACACTGTTGCTTCTGTTTGGTTGCTTGATTACCTCTCTAAGGCAGCTTCGTTTTGTTCTTCTTCTTCATGTGCTACTTGCAGCATCAAGGGGATCTTCGACCACTACCAGCAGGCCACCGGGACCAGCCTATGGACCGAGCAGTATGAGGTTGGCTGCTGCTTCTCTATCTTGCCTCCATCCATCTTTTTCTTTAGCTGTATCACTTTATCCTTTCTTTGATGTGGCTGATTTGCTTCGGTTTGATATCATCTAGATCTGACTAGTTTGTACTTAGTCACTAGTTTGTATCCATCTTCGGTTTGTTATTTCTTCTAGTTCTGCTACTAGTTGCTGTGTACTCCTAGTGTTGTAGTAATACAGAAATATTAATGCTCAAATATGATGATCTGGCCTGCAGCGCACCTACAGTTTTCATTTCTATGATCAGTTTAGAGAGTTGCACATGTCAGTATATTGTATACTAAAACAATCCTAGCTAGTGAGAACATTTTAGTCACTCCATGAACGCATACTGGTTAGTGATAGTCATACTATTTATGTACATCTCATTTGCTGTCAATTCTTGCTTATAAGTTATTGGATCCCTCATTGGCTACTGTTTGATGTTCTATACACATTCTTATTCTTATATGTTCATTCTTGTTTTTTGCACAGGTGAAGTGTGAATCCAAGTTCGAAGCTGTGAAGCGTGTCAACAAAGACTAGCATATTATGTGTTGTAAATGTAGGCAGTTGTAGGCTTATCTGGGCTGTAGTATACTGTAACGTTTGTAATAGACTAGTGCCGTGTTGTTTTGGACGAATTTCATTTGCTATTTGGATTGTTTGAAATAATGATTGTGTATGTGATTTGAATACCCATCAAATGGAAACCTGACAAGGGGGTCCAAGTTATAATGGTTGTTTGATAGATTTTGAAAATTTTGATGTGTGGGATCAATTTTGTGATAAGCATGACAAGTGGGACCAATCTGATTGGTGGTACCAGTGGCAAAAAAAGGACGAAAATGAAAAATTAGTAGAAGGCTGCATCTTAGAAAAAAGGCCGAATTAATGGCCCAAGCCCATGTAGCTAGTGAAAATTAACAAGAAAAAAATACGTTAAAAATGCCGAATTGTTGGGCTAGGCCCATGTAGAAAACTGAATTGGACCGTGCTGAATCTTGTGCCACATCAGCTTGCCACGCTGGATGCCTACGTGGCCTGGGGAGGTTGCTAGTGACCAAAATGCCACAGTAGACGTATTTTGGCATAAACATCTACGACCATTCCAGAAGAAAGGTCGCTATAGTCGGTTTACGACCGCCAGCTTTTGACCTTATGTTTTTGGTCACAAAAAGGTCACAAATTGAAAACAGTGACCAATAGTGCTGGTCACAAGTTGACATATTTCTTGTAGTGGTGGTACGGTAATCCTGTTTTGGAAGTCATGTTACTTGACCATGATGAACCTACGAACTACGAGGAAGCGATGATGAGCCTAGATTCCGCAAAATGGCTTGAGGCCATGAAATCTGAGATTGGATCCATGTATGAGAACAAAGTGTGGACTTTGGTTGACTTGCCTGATGATCGACAAGCCATAGAGAATAAATGGATCTTCAAGAAGAAGACTGATGTTGATGGTAATGTTACTGTCAACAAAGCTCGACTTGTTGTGAAAGGTTTTCGACAAGTTCAAGGAGTTGACTACGATGAGACCTTCTCACCCGTACCGATGCTTAAGTCTGTCCGAATCCTGTTTGCAATTGCCGCATTTTATGATTATGAAATTTGGCAAATGGATGTAAAAACTGCATTGCTTAATGGATATCTTAAAGAAGAGTTGTATATGATGCAACCAAAAGGTTTTGTCGATCCAAAAGGTGCGAAGAAAGTGTGCAAGCTCCAACGATCCATTTATGGACTGGTGCAAGCCTCTCAGAGTTGGAATATACGCTTTGATAGTGTGATCAAGTCATATGGTTTTATACGGACTTTTGGAGAAGCCTGTATTTACAAGAAAGTGAGTGGGAACTCTGTAGCATTTATGATATTATATGTGGATGATATATTGTTGATCGGAAATGATACTGAATTTCTAAACAGCATAAAAGGATACTTGAATATGAAGTTTTCAATGAAAGACCTCGGTGAAGCTGCTTATATATTGGGCATCAACATTTATAGAGATAGATCAAGACGCTTATTTGGACTTTCACAAAGCACATACCTTGATAAAGTTTTGAAGAAGTTCAAAATGGATCAAGCAAAGAAAGGGTTCTTGCCTGTGTTACAAGGTGTGAAGTTGAGTCAGACTCAATGCCCGACCACTACAGAAGATAGAGAGAAAATGAAATTCATTCCCTATGCTTCAACCATAGGTTCTATCATGTATGCAATGTTGTGTACCAGACCTGATGTGTGCCTTGCTATTAGTTTAGCAGGGAGGTACCAAAGTAATCCAGGAGTGGATCACTATACAGCGGTTAAGAACATCCTGAAATACCTGAAAAGGACTAAGGATATGTTTCTCGTTTATGGAGGTGACAAAGAACTCGTCGTAAACGGTTGCATCGATGCAAGCTTTGACACTGATCCGGATGAATCTAAGTCACAAATCGGATACGTATTTATATTGAATGGTGGAGCTGTCAGTTGGTGCAGTTCCAAGCAAAGCGTCATGGCGGGATCTACGTGTGAAGCGGAGTACATAGCTGCTTCGGAAGCAGCAAATGAAGGAGTCAGGATGAAGGAGTTCATATCCGATCTAGGTGTCATACCTAGTGCATCGAGTCCAATGAAAATCTTTTGTGACAAAACTGTTGCAATTGCCTTGGCAAAGGAATCCAGATTTCACAAGAGAACCAAGCACATCAAGAGACGCTTCAATTCCATCCGCGACCAAGTCAAGGAGGGAGACACAGAGATTTGCAAGATACATACGGATCTGAATGTTGCAAACCCTTTGACTAAGCCTCTCTCACGAGCAAAACATGATCAACACCAAGACTCCATGGGTGTTAGAATCATTATAATGTAATCTAGATTACTGAATCTAGTGCAAGTGGGAGACTGAAGGAAATATGCCCTAGAGGCAATAATAAAGTTGTTATTTATATTTCCTTATATCATGATAAATGTTTATTATTGATGCTAGAATTGTATTAACCGGAAACTTAGTACATGTGTGAATATATAGACAAACAGAGTGTCACTAGTATGCCTCTACTTAACTAGCGCGTTAAATCAAAGATGGTTTTTTTAAGTTTCCTAGCCATGGACAAAGAGTTGTCATTTGATGAACGGGATCACATCATTAGAGAATGATGTGATTGACTTGAACCATCCGTTAGCTTAGCACTATGATCATTTAGTTTGTTGCTATTGCTTTCTTCATAACTTATACATGTTCCTGTGACTATGAGATTATGCAACTCCCGAATACCAGAGGAACACTTACTGTGCTATCAAACGTCACAACATAACTGGGTGACTATAAAGATGCTCTACAGGTGTCTCTGATGTTGTTTGTTGAGTTGGCATAGATCAAGATTATGATTTGTCACTCCGATTGTCGGGTAGGTATCTTTGGGCCCTCTCGGTAATGCACATCACTATAAGCCATGCAAGAAATGTGACTAATGAGTTAGTTGCGGGATGATGCATTATGGAACGAGTAAAGAGACTTGCCGGTAACAAGATTGAACTAGGTATTGAGATACCGACGATCGAATCTCGGGCAAGTAACATACCGATGACAAAGGGAACAACGTATGTTGTTATGCGGTTTGACCGATAAAGATGTTCGTAGAGTATGTCGTAACCAATATGAGCATCCAGGTTCCACTATTGGCTATTGACCGGAGATGAGTCTCGGTCATGTCTACATAGTCCTCGGACCCGTAGGGTCCTCACGCTTAACGTTCGGTGACGATCGATATTATGATTTTATGTGTTTTGATGTACCGAAGATAGTTCGGAGTCCCGGATATGATCTCGGACATGGCGAGGAGTCTCGAAATGGTCGATACATAAAGATTGATATATTGGACGACTATGTTTGGACTTCGGAATGGTTCCGAGTGAGTTCAGGCAATTACCGGATTACCGAGGGTTACCGGAACCCCCCTCCCCCCGGGGAGTATAATGGGCCATATGGGCCTTAGTGGAGAGATAGAGGGGCGGCCAGGGCAGGCCGCCAGCCCCCTCCCCCTTGAGTCTGAGTTGGACTAGGGATGGGGGGGGCGCCCCCCTTTCCTTCTCCCTCTTTCTCCCCCTTCCTTCTCTCCTACTCCAACTAGGGAAAGGGGGGAATCCTACTCACGGTGGGAGCAGGACTCCCACTAGGGCGCGCCATAGAGAGGGCCGGCCCTCCCCTCCTTCACTCCTTTATATACGGGGGAGGGGGCACCCCATAGACACACAAGTTGATCTCTTAGCCGTGTGCGGTGCCCCCCTCCAGATATTTCTGCCTCGGTCATATCGTTGCAGTGCTTAAATGAAACCCTGCGTCGGTAACTTCATCATCACCGTCATCACACCGTCGTGCTAATGAAGCTCTCCCTCGACACTCAGCTGGATCTAGAGTTCGTGGGGCGTCTCGTGAAGACGTACGACTACATCAACTGCGTTGTCATAACGCTTCCGCTTTCGGTCTACGAGGGTACGTGGACAACACTCTCCCCTCTCGTTGCTATGCATCACCTAGATAGATCTTGCATGTGCTAGGATTTTTGTTTGAAATTACTACGTTCCCTAACAAATTTGTCCCAGACTTACAGTGTAATTAACCTTTTTCAGTGTGATTTGAGTTGAGTTACAGTGTTATTTTGATTGTAATTACAGTGTAGTTCATCCCAGCATTACTGACCTTTAAGTGTAATTTGCCCATTAGAGTATTTTATCTCAGTATTGCAGTGTAATTTGTCCAAGTCTTATAGTATAATTTGTCCCAGATTTGCAGTGTAATTAACCTTTTTTCTAGTGCGATTTTAGTGGATTTTATAGTGTTATTTCGATTGTAATTACAGTGTAGTTCATCCCAGCATTACGGACCTTTAAGTGTAATTTACCCATTAATTCGAGTGTATTTTAGTGGTTTTAGAGTGTAATTTTGAATGTAGTTATAGTGTAATTTATCCCAACATTACAGGGTAGTGTACCCAATTATTCCAGTGTGGTTTGTTCTAGGATTTTGAGTGGTTTTTGTCAGTGTATTTTAGTTCGTTTTTGCACGGTAATTTTTTTAAAATTTTCAGTGTAATTAAGTCTAGTTTGCTCAGTAATATCATTGGTTCCTATGTATATTTTAGCTACTTTTCAATGTTCTTTGCTTGGTTCAGTACTGTAGGGCCTTTTGAATGCTTTAGCTCACTTTAATCTTCGCCATTTTTGTACTGTATTTTGTATGGTTGAGTTTTTGTAATTGTCAGTTATGATATAGTGTTTTTTTACCTTTGTATTGAAAGGCTTTCTCCGTTATTTAACTTGTTTACCAACCGACCGGGGTCTGATGTTTACCCCTGACCCGTTTAGGCGTTCCTTTTTGCTTTCTGTTGATTTTTCACAGGTGTAATGTGTTGATTGGTTAGGAAATTTGTCTGTTTTCGAATTGAAAAACATTCAAATGTCAAATAGACAGTCCCACTAAATGTTGGCCACTGGTACGCGTAAGTCGGATGATGGACAGGATTTTAAACCGCCTTGGCGACCGTTCGATGAAAGTTAGCGCGCCCGTCCGATCTGTGACAGCTGGAGTACGTGCACACTTCCTTCAGCAACGCAACACCCTATCGTCTTTCTCCTCTTTGTCTTGCATGCTCCACGCCCATCAATCCACACAACGTCTATCTCTGCAGCCAACATCGATCATGCTTCACCCACCGTGGCACCTGCTCCGGCGACCTCGTAGCACCGGCGTCGCCGGCGAGCGCTCCAATACAACACTGAGTGCAGTATCACAACTCCGAAAGTCCGCAGTGGCCACTGCATGGCAGCACCGGGAGTCGCCGCCGCTGCTCCATGGCAGCACCGAGCGTGGCTGAGCTTCAAAGCAACACCGACGACATCCGGCGATGCTCCATTGAAGCTCCATGGCAGCACTACGCGGCACGGCAAAGCTCCAATGCAACACTAACGGGCATCCGGAGAAGCTCCATGGCAGCACCACATGACGATGAGGGCTTCCCTTCTTTTTTATGCAATTACTAGAACTTTCATCATGAATCTTTCTGAAACTTTGAACAGTAAAAACAAAAAATCCATCTTAACGAATCAGCAGTGCTCCTGACATGTTTGCTGGAATATATATATATGAAATAACACCAATTTCTCATCTCTGAATGAATGGTTTTAAAACAAGCATTTATTATTTACTCCCTCTGTTCCAAAATAGATGACTCAATTTTATACTAACTTTAGTATAAAGTTGGATCATCTATTTTGGAACGGAGGGAGTACATTGCTGCATGCTCGTTGGCACTTTCCAACTTCCGCAAACAGGGACTACCAGACATGAGGGAACGGTCACGTATACACTGCTGGGCACCCCTCAACAAATATACCTTTAGCAGTCGGGCAAGAAGCCAGGGGACATCCATCCAAGTCATTGCCCCACCAGTTCAAACTGATGTTCTCCAAGCCTAGGCACAGATAAATTAGCACGGCCATGAATGCCAAACCAGCATCTAGTGCACCTGAAAGCAGATAATTGTGTCGCTCCCACCAATCACGTCGGTATCTATAGACCACATAGCCTGACAAAAACCCAACAAATATCCATGTGATGTAGTTGACTGCAGTGGCGGGTGGCATCTGGCCGGTGGAACCAATCAACACGGGCATGTTGATGAGCAAGATCCAGTTCTGGCCTGGGAATGCCTTGTGTGCAAACCAGACGAGGAGTGGGGCAATGGCTCCCCCCAAGAAGAACCAGTTCACCGCCGAGTAAGTTCCTAAGTCCCCGAATATTCTGCGTGGGCTAATAAGACCCCATATGACTGATGCGTCGTAGAACACATGATCGGCAGGGCAGGTCCAAGGGCTGCCTGCTGGGAGGAGCGCGGTGTCGCAGATGTTGGGGATTGAGTCCAGGAGCCACCATGCCGTTCCAAGGTACACAAATGCCGCAATCAGAGTTCCCACCACCTGCCATGCATGTTTCAACAAGTTGCTTAGTTTTTTTTATTTGAAACAAGAAACAAGAGAAGTTGCTTAGTGACACAATATATACAACAGGGGTACTTGTGCAGTAGTAATGACAGAATTTATTTGAGTAAAAGGTTAATTACCTGAGCCATGAACATGGTCCTTGGGGGAATCTTCATGTAGTGGCCCAACTTAAAATCTTGCAGAAACGTCAGAGCTTGGCTCATGCTGATGTAGCCATATACCTTGAAGCACATATTTGCCACCGGTCGTCCAGGGTACAAGTACCCCATGATGTACTCTGTGATGATGTTCAATCCTGGAGTCTGCATATATAGAAGGAAAGAATGAA
The DNA here is from genome assembly GCA_021437245.1 of Aegilops speltoides. Classification (NCBI taxonomy): domain Eukaryota; kingdom Viridiplantae; phylum Streptophyta; class Magnoliopsida; order Poales; family Poaceae; genus Aegilops; species Aegilops speltoides. The sequence goes on along the minus strand of CM038146.1, from coordinate 86,727,177 downwards.
AAACAGTGAACTGGTAGTTGTATGGCATGATATGCAACTTGTCAGATTGCGTACCTGGTTCGTAGTTGCTGTGATAATTCCAGCTGGGAGGGTAAAGAAAAAGGCTATGGCACATGCAAGCAGCACACCCCACCAGGGCAGCTGGAGTTGCTCGATGTGGTATTCACAAGCAAATATGGTGACGGCAATGTTAACAATATGCATGCACATGAACCAGCACTCAGGGACCTGCTTATATCTCCTCATAAGCTTTGTGTGTACATCCACCCTCTTCTCTTGGAAAGCCGATTTACTTAACTGCCAAATTTCACTGCGCACAAATTAAGCACCATGATTCTTAGTTGTTGCAGTACGTTGTACAATTCTGCGAAACTGACGGACAGTTGTTTTGCAGAGATTTAATTACCTTCCATGGAAGAGGAGGACATGGACGACCGTTGCGGCAAGGGATGCAAAACGGACACCATACGTGACAGCAAAGAAAGTGCTGAGGTACAGTGGACCATTCTTCTCGTAGGCCTTGGTGTCAAAATGGAACTGGGAGTCCACGATGCTCCTGATGTTGTACTTGTGCCCGGACTCGGTGAAGAGCCCATGAGAGAAGATGGGAAAGTTCTGAGCCTTGTACAAGTTGAACCAGTACGCGATGGGCGTGATCACGTACATGATGATGAAGAATCCTGCGGCGACGTTGGCGGTGGCGAACCAGGGGCTGGCGAGAGGGCTCCCGAGGTAGGAGGAGACAGAGGCCCAGTCGAGGCCGATGGAGCCGATGCCGAGGCCGTAGAGGCCCGAGCCGAGCTGCTGGGCCAACACGGAGTTGGGGAAGACCCAGCAGATCCAGGAGAGGGAGGTGAGCATCTGGAACAGGTAGCCAGGGAAGATGTAGTAGACGAAGCTGCAGACAAAGGCCACCAGGAAGAACTGGCTGCGTGTGAAGCCGCCTTTGCTCCGCACCTCCTTCTCGTGGAGCGCCCTGCTCGGAATTCCAGGGGTCATTTCAGAGAATGATTCCAATCCGAATGTCAAAGTCCGTTCTAGTTTAGAATATACTTCCTCCGTCCCCAAATATAAGTCTTTTTAGAGAATTTAACAAGTGAGAGCAAAATAAATAAATCTATACTCTAAAATATGTCTACATACATCAGTATGTTGTAGTCCATTTCAAATGTCTAAAAAGACTTCGCTTACTGTTCAGTTTTTGGCCGCATGCATCGATTGATGCAGAGGCCGGAGGTAATCCTCCTTTTTTTAAAAAAATGAGCGTCTTTCGACCTTAAAACTTTGTTATGTTTTTATTTAATAATATGGCTGCACGCATCGATTGATGCAGAGGCCGGGGGTCATCCTTCTTTTCCAAAAAGAAAATGTCTAAAAAAAACTTATATTTAGAAACGGAGGGATAGATAATACAAAGCCTATTTTTTGTTGCCATGCTCACGAAAAGAAAACTGGCTGACAGCAATTTTACGCTCTCTGAATCTTCGGTAGTTTTTTCAGCATGCTTGAACTGATCTTCACCTTACTCTTGTTGTGCCTGTTAATTAGCTCGCCGTCTTTCCTTGAGAGACAAATGGAATGAAATTTCTCTTCAGTTTTGTACTCCCTCTACAAAAAAAATAAAATGTTTAGATCACTAAAGTAGTGATCTAAACACTCTTATATTTCTTTACAGAGGGAGTACATTGCTATCTTACTGAAGAGAAAGACATCTGTGCATGATCATCTCTCCTACCATCCTGCGGCGCATGTCGATTAGCTCAGTGTCTTTCTCCTTGGGACTGACACAGGGGATGAAATTCCTCTTCTATTTTCTTTGTACTACATTTTTATGTTGCTGAAAGGATCAAAGGAAGATATCAATGTTACATGATCATTAGCCGTCTCATCAGCCAGCAAGTTCTTTCAGCGTTCAAATGTGGGAGTTGGTTGCCTCTATGGAGGGCTGTTATTCTACATTCTACTGCCATGTTGAGAGATTAAAACTGGTTGGATATAACTGAAGCCAGCTGCTGGGAAGGCTGCAGATCCAGCTTGGTCAATCGATATGTTTTCTTTTCATCGATTTTGTTTTCGTCATTTCTTCGGATTCTTCTTGAGGGCCCTGTCGTTATGAGTGCTCCTCGTATCTTTTCATTGATTTCATTTTGTTAACGGGAGGCAGACGAGCCTACATTTTCGCCCTTGATTTCATGTTATGGGTAGGCAGAGCTTGCAAAAAAAAAAAGGTTGTTTGCAAATTAAATCCAGTGAAAGGTAGATACGCACCACCGGTTTGCTCCTCCCCTCCCGTGCTCCCGCGGGCGCCCCTGGGAGGGAACCCTAAGCGCCGCCGCCCCCGTCCCTTTGCCCCATCCCCCCTCCTTCGCCGCCGCCGGTGGCGTCGCTGCCAAAGGTCGCGTGCGCAGCGGCGGCGGGCTCTCTCTCCTCGCTGGTGGCGGACGTCGCGGGGCGGCCTCCCCTGCTCGGTGGCGTCGGGCGCCGGCGTGCCTCTGCTCCGGCCTCCCTCCTCCGCCCCGCTCCCTGGTGGCCAGCCGGCATCGCCTCCTCTCCTCCTCCCCCTCCACCTCGGCTCGTGGGGTTCTGGAGGCCCGGGGCGTGATGGCGGCGGATCTGGCGCCCCCTGCCCAGATCCGGCGGGTGGTGGCGGTTGGCGGCTACAGGGGCGACTGGCGGCCCCTTTAAGGTGGTGGTGCTGCAGCCGGGGCTCATCCTCTCTAGTGGGGTGGCTGGGCACCGGCTGGACCTGGCCAGGGAGTGGAGACGCGGGGGGTGTGGTGCGCGTGGCCAGTCTCTTGCTGGATCCGGCCGGATCTGGCGTTGGGGGCTGGCCGGCGGCGCATGGAACCGGTGGTGCGTGCCCGGCGGCTCCAGCGCTTGGAGCTCGTCGGGCGACGTGGGTAGGGTAGCGGCAGCGCGTGGCCGCTGCTTCGGCCATGGGCCGCGGCGTGGGGAGGTCCGGCGGTGGTGCTCTCCCGGTGTCGTGGCGGCTTCACGGTGGTTCGGCGGATCTGCCCGCGGCGGCGGTCGGCTTCTCCGGCGTCGACTCGTCTGTGTTCAGGCCGTCTCGACCTTGGCCCCATCTCCCCGTCGCCCGGGCGTAACTCCCATCAAAGGGCTGGTCCTCTCCTAACTGCGGTCTACCGCTCGTCTCGCGCCCAGTGCTGCAGGACCGAGCTCGTCTCGTGCACGATGCAGCAGGACTAAGCTCGTCTCGCGCACGATGCAGCAGGACTGACCTCGTCCCCTTCTCGGTGCTGCAGGACCAAGCTCGTCTCGCGCACGGGGCGGCAGGACGGGCCGTAGATGCCAGTTCTGGCCGACCTATCGGGTCTTGACGCTGGGGGTCGCCCGGGGGTGCGAAAGGTGGGACCTTTCCGCTCGTCTCTTTCGCTGGGGTTGCGGCGGGTCTCGGGTGAAGTGGTGTCAAGGTCTTGGATGCCGGGGCGGCGGCCCTGGTGGTGGTAGCGCGGTGCTCTTGGGCAAAGCCCGTGCCTTGGTGCTGCCCGGTCATCATGGCCGTGTGGGCGGCGTGGTTGCCGGGGTGTGGCGTTCGGTGGCGGTAAGTGTTGGCCGAGGTGAAAACCTGTTCTATCTTCGGACGGACCGGCGGCGGCGGAGATCGTTCCCTTCTTGAAGACGTCGTCGCGGCTCTCATTGCCCATCATGCGGCTCCAGGGGAAACCCTGATCCTTGGATCGGGCGGTGGCGGCGCTCAGGGGTCGTACCCTTCCTGAAGGCGCCGCCTTGGAGCACATGGTCCGTCATATGTAGCTTCATCTCTTTGTGGTAGTAGTGCTAGCGGTGGTGTTGCTGCGCTCAGCGCCTATGTATCCTGCTCTGGGTGTGTGCGTGTGTTGCAGTGGTGTGTGTTTGTACTGGATGCTTGTTGTGATCGGTGCTTTACATATAAAACGGGGCGAAAGCCTTTTTCGGTAAATTAAATCCAGTTGTCAGCTTGGTCAAACGAACTTGATCTCACTATCTCTGATATTTTTGTGTTGGCTGCTGGTTTGGTCCTGTCATTACCAGTGCTCCTCATTTCTTTTCATCAATTTCTTTTTCTTAATCAGAGGCAAACCGGCCAACAATTTTTTGTGGCCCTTGATTTCACGATGATCTGGTTGTTGCAAGCCAATGCCAGATCTGACGTGTCATGATCCATGACAGTTAGCTAAGTGATTAAGATGTGTAATGCAAGTAGTAATAACTAATGAGTAGTGGTTGTAAGCAACTACTATACTAATCATGTTGCTTGCCGGAGGGAGATGGGAAGAAACATGTGTATATATGTATGTACCTGAAGAGTGAGACCTGCACGAGGTTGGACGGCCACCACATGGCCGCCGGCTCCACCAGGTACCGCCGGAAAACCCCCGCCCACCCGAACCCGAGCACCTGGGTGGTGAGCACCACGAGGAGCGAGACAAAGAAGGTGAGGTTCTTGCCGTAGAAGACGCGGACGGCGGTGACGACGTAGATGGCGTAGACGGTGCCGGCGCCGGCGTTGGCGAAGATGGTGATGAGCACGTGCTCCTTCACGTTGAACGGCCCCGGGTTGAGGGTGAACTCGTACGGCCTGCCGCGGAAGAAGGCGCGCTCGGGGAGCGCGGCCGCCATGAGGCGGCCGAGCGGCACCACGGCGATCTGGGCCGAGATGGCGGTGATGGTGAGCGGCTCCTTGCGGTACCAGAAGAACTGGTTGAGGAAGGAGAGCACGGCGCAGGACGCCATGCCGAGGACCCACATCCGGAAGGTGAGCACGGGCGTGTCCGGGTCGTCGCCCACGGGCACCGTCAGCGCCACCTGCTCGATCGGCGAGTTCTCCTCCTCCTCCTCATCGGGCGACGTCGACGGCACTGGATGGAGAGGACAGACCGGTTAAATGGCCAGCAGCAGGAGCCGGAGCAGAGGTGTACCGTGTACGTGTGCGTCGAGGTGATACCGTCGCCATGGCCGCGGTGCCAGAGCTCCTCCTCCTCTGCTTCTCGGTGCATGGCGCACAAGTTACCTTGCTGTCGCATAATTCCAGCTTGCTCAGCCCCTCAATTCCCAACGCCACCAGCCAGCGCTGATCATCCTCTCCATAAGGCAGCGCAGCGCAGCGCAAGTACGGAAATCCCAAAGATTAAGCGCCTCAGTTGGTAGGTGCGATCCTTTTCTTTTTTGGAAAGAATGAGCGATCTTAGCATGTTTTTCCTTTTATTACCGGATCTCAGTGTAGGTGATTAAAACAACGGAAAAACTAACGCCCACACGTGTGGGCGTTTACAGATGGGCGCTGATAGGCGCCGGTGCGCCGGCCGAAACGTTTCGGCCGGTCCAGCGCCAGCCGTTCGATCTGACTAACACGGAGGCTGCGTTACCGCTCGATCTCTGCTTGTCATCAGGCGAGCTCGCGTGGACTGGGTCATCGTCTTCCTCGCCCCTTGCGAATCCCCCACTCCTCCTCCCCCGCCCGACTCACTACCCACCCCCTGTGCGCCACCGCACCTCCTCCCCTGCTGCCGGCTCGCTGCCTCGCCGTCTTCGCCGCCCCCGCCGTTGGTCGCCGCCCTCACCTATGCCGCCTTCATGCGTTTCTCCCCTCTGTGGATGCAGCAGCGTGCGCCCATGGTTGCACCCGTGGTTGCAGGCTTGCAGCTCCCGGGGAGATGGCCGCATCTCCGGTGGCGCCGGCCGCCGGCCGCAGCACCTGTCGTTGTGCTCGCGTTGTACCTCGCCGTGTGCCCACTCGAGGCTCTTGCTAGTTCCAACAAAAAACGACACCGGTTGTAGCAAAAAAGTTTATCGCTTCCAGCAAAAAAAGCTTACCGCTGCAGCCCGCCGTCTGTCATTGTAGCAAAATTGTTAACTGGATGTAGCTTCTGTGGTTGCCGATTGCAGCAAAAACATGACGTGGTTGTAGCAAACACAAAAGAACGAAAAAAGTTTCCATCGTATTCAGAAAAGCTTCCACCGTGGTTTGGAAAAGCTTCAATCGTGTATAAAAAAGCTTCATCCGTTAAGAAAAAAAAGCTTCAACAAGACCTTCGACCAGAGAAAAAGTTGCAAACATTGACAAAAAAGCTTCAACCGTATATAGAAAAAGTTTCAACCGGCTACCGGCGGTGGAAAAGCCGTGGTTGCAGCCCGCGGTCACCTCGGTCATCGCCGTCACACACCCCGGCCTCCCGCGGGGGGTTGCATCAGCGTCGCCGTGGTAGCACCTCGTCGTCCCGGTTGCAGCATCTCCCGTGGTCACCACCTCGGTCGCCGGCGAGATGGCATGGTCGCCACGCAGAGCCATGGCGAGCTTCGAGCGGGGAGGGGGGGGGGAGATGGGGAGGGGATGGGGAGGAGGAGCCACAAGAAGAGGGCAGCGCGCCCCCGACGAGCTGCGCGAGATGCGATGGAGCTGCGTGAGATGTGCGGGAGATGCGGGGAGACGCGAGGAAGAGGGAGCGACCGGCCCAATGTTACGCCGGTGCGCCGGCTCTAAACATTTACCTTTACAGATCGCCCACACGCCTCCATCATCACTCATTTTGCTATGTATGAATAGATAACATCAGCAGAAATCTTTTTAGTTTTCGGCTTAAAAATGTTTTATCTCCTAAATAAAAAATCGAACTAAAAATCCGTTTTCATCATTAAATCCGTCTCGACGAGATCTTCAAAACTAGACCCCATGTTGATATGTTTCGACGAATTTTTCGTGAGCAGCACCGCCGTCGTGTCAGTTCGCCGCCTCCGTTAGAGTAACAGGGCTGCCAATCTCCCGTCACCGCCGTCGACGTGAGCAGTGCCGCCAATCTCCCTTACCTCTGCTCGAACCAAATGCGTCGCAAGGTGTTTTAGTACCGGTACACTTCTGTGGCAGTGGAACACGAATAGGTGCGCCAGGAAGTGGAGCGCCCCGGTATCGAGCCCCAGCCTGTCAACGTCGCAGCACCCTGCGAGCAGGCTCCTCTTTGCATGACGGCCGCCGCCTGCCCGTCCTCGAGATCCATCCTCTTGATCCCGCCGTACGCCACACGTTCTGCCGCATCTGGATAAAGCCAAGAAGAAACAAAATAAGGTGTGACAAGGAGAATTATGTCGCAACTACCGTGTAGTATAAGATAAGATTGTCCATGTCAAAGATGACCTATGAGACGGTGGCCCTGGACTCCGATACCTGCCTCTCACCAGTGTTCACCGATGCCATTGGCGTGTGCAAGAGAGATCCAAGGATTTTTTTTTCTGGGAACATCCCATTTCTCCCAAGTACGGCTCCTCGATGTGACTACCCCTGGTCGCTGCCTCTGATTTCTAGGGGCACGAAGCTGGGGAACCTAGGTAGAGGCCCGAAGAGGAGAGGAGTGGCGGAAGAAAATCTGAGGGAGTTGCGGGAGGGAGAAGGGGTGAAGGGACCATGGTCTTGGGAAAGGAAAGCGATAATCGAGGAAGGGTATTCTGTAGTTATTGAGAGGATCACGGCAGAGGATTTTATTGGCCACGTACATGTATGCAGGAGGGAGCGAAGAACGAACGACCTACTGCCCAACCATCACGCCCGCAGACTCCTATTGTAGGAGTAGAGAAATACATTTAAATAGGGGCGTGTCTTCGATGGTTGTGTTTATTTTCTAGTGGAGCTAAGTATGGAAGGGGATCGGTGGGAGAAATAAATCGGAGAGGAAGAAATCTGTTTGGAAGGTGATCTCATGTATATGATATTATTTCTGAATTCTTAATTACCATCTATTTACATGATTGAATTGAACGACACCTACCAAAGCAAGCACGAATAAATTGAAGGAGTATCAAATGCGATTCGGTTTAAGTGCGAAGAAGAAAAATTAACGTGGAAGGGGCGATGGGAGGTGGGACGAAAAAACTCAGACGAAAGTGATGGGACAAAAATAAACCGTGGATACTATTCAACCAACTCAGACATATATAGATACTGTGACGGGAAAGAATAAGACTACATTGGAGAAGGCAATGTGGGCGATCAGGTTGCTCCATCAATACCCTGCAAAAAAAAAAGATTGCTCCATCTATGCTCAGACCTTCCTTAGTGTGTGCATGTGTGCGTCCGTGTAAAACCGTCCATCGAGTCTTTTGGGCGATTTAATGAGCATGTACCTTTTGTCTAAATAGTGATCATAAATTTTACTTGAATCACAAGGGAAAATATATAGTATTTCATTGGTCCTTTTACAATACATCAGGTGAATATGGGCCATTCGTTGGATGTGACTGGACGACTCACATTTGTTTTAATATACCCATTTTCTTGTAGTATATTTATGCCCGAGGGGCATTTTTGGTACCATTTTTCTACCCATGGGCCATTGCACCGTTTGAAACATGTAACCAGATACCCCTCGAAACAATTTGATAGGCATTTTTGGTCTGATCTGTATTATTATTGTCGGTGTCAAAACCGGCGGATCTCGGGTAGGGGGTCCCGAACTGTGCGTCTAGGCGGATGGTAACAGGAGACAAGGGACACGATGTTTTACCCAGTTTCAGACCCTCTTGATGGTAAAACCCTACGTCCTGCTTGATTAATATTGATGATGTGTATTACAAGAGTGGATCTACCACGAGATCAAGGAGGCTAAACTCTAGAAGCTAGCCTATGGTATGATTGTTGTAATGGATGTCGTGTCCTACGGACTAAAGCCCTCCGGTTTATATAGACACCGGAGAGGGCTAGGGTTACACAGAGTCGGTTACAATGGTAGGAGATCTACATATCCGTATTGCCAAGCTTGCCTTCCACGCCAAGGAAAGTCCCATCCGGATACGAGATGAAGTCTTCCATCTTGTATCTTCATAGTCTTGGAGTGCGGCGGACGATGATAGTCCTGCTGTCCGGACACCCCCTAGTCCAGGACTCCCTCAGTAGCCCTTGAACCTGGCTTCAATGACGATGAGTCCGGTGCGCATATTGTTCGGCATTGCAAGGCGGGTTCCTCCTCCGAATAATCCATAGAAGATTGTGAACACCTGGATAGTGTCCAGCTCTGCAAAATAAATTCCACATTCCACCGTACAGAGAATAATATATATACACAAGTTCAATCTGCTGACGTATTTTGCGGCATGACGTCACACCACTACCAAGCCTTTACTTGAATCGTTTTTTATAGCACCTCAGCGCGTTTAGCGAAGCGGTTTCCTTGGCATGTCTTGTCGAAGCAGAGATCGTGTTCCCCTTATACTGGGATTCTCATCAATACGGACGTGGGTAACCCAACCGCGCCATCGATGGTGGCGCTTGGGAGATAAGCGAGTTTTACCAGGCCAGTGGGGACGCATAGTCTTCGTCCGCCTATATATAAGGGATAAGGATTCACCTTTTCACCTACGCCTTCTTCCTCCTTTGCTTATCCATCTCCGCGCACTTGAGCTCCAGCGCCCAAGTTCGCGCATCTCGCCTCGACCTTCTCCGACCATGTCCGGAGCGGGAGGTAAATGGTTGGCCTCCACCGTTAAGGAGGAGCACATCGCCAAACTGCGCAGCGCCGGATACCTCTCCAGCGACATCACGTACCGGCTGCCCGACTAGGGGTAGCTCATCCCCACCCCCAGGCCCCATGAGAGGGTCGTATTTCTCCCCCACTTCCTCCGCGGACTAGGCTTTCCACTTCACCCCTTTGTCCAGGGGCTCATGTTCTACTATGGCCTGGATTTCCACGATCTGGCGCCGAACTTCATCCTCAACATCTCGGCGTTTATCGTTGTGTGCGAGGCCTTCCTCTGCATCCAGCCCCACTTCGACTTATGGCTCAAGAACTTCAATTGCAAGCCGAAGGTAGTGAAGGGAACGCAGGCGGAGTGCGGAGGCGCCATGTTGGGCAAGATGCCCAACATCCTCTGGTTCGAAGGGGCCTTCGTGGAGTCCGTCAAGGGGTGGCAGTCGGGGTGGTTCTATATCACCGAGCCGCGCGACCCTAAGTGGGCGGCGACCCCCGAGTTTAGATCTGGTATCCCCATGCAGCTCACCTCCTGGAAAGAGAAGGGCTTGCTATGGGGTAGTTCGAAGGAGCTGACGGGACTCCAAGCCTGTATCCAGAAGCTGGTGAACAAGAAGCTCAGGCTTGTTAACGTGGTCCAAGTCATGCTCGTCCGCCGGATTCTCCCATGCCAAGAACGAGCATTCAATCTGTGGGAGTTCGATCCGGAGCAACACCAGGCGTTGAGCGGGCTCTTGACCTGACGTCTGAAGGCGCTGGAGGTGCTGTTTAAGGGCGCCGAAGCCCCCGCATCCGCGACGGAAGATCGCGGATTTCACTCGCAGCGTCCAGCTGACGAGGTAAGTGATTCTACCCCTTTACGGGACACTTGTTGTTAATAGTTCGACCCTAAGCGGGTTTCAATCTCCCTTTTCCTTTGACAGGACTGGATGAAGAAGGCCGAGCAGCTCATCTGCCCGGCTCCCATGCCAGAAAACCCAGTAGACGCCCGTCTAGCGGGGCTGCTAGTTCCGGCACCGCATGTGGTGCCGGAGAAGAAGGCCAAGAAGGTGGCCACGGGTACTCGAAAGAGTTCCCGTTTTCAGGTCTCCGACGACTCCGAGGCGGACTCCTCCCCCGAAGATGAGGAGGAGGAAGAAGACTCTCTCCCAGAGGAGGGAGAGAGGAAGAGGAAGGCTTCCCCAACAGGGGAGGCCGAAGGGTCCAAGAAGGGAAGAACTATTCCCCCGGACAGCTCTGCCAACACCAACGTTGGCAGCGAAGAGTGGCCTTCAAGGGCCAGGCCTCCGGCGAGATCATAAGTATCCAGATTCCTGAATGATTCACAATTTCTTTTTATGTCACATAGCGTCCTTCTAATGCCGCACACTGCCTATAGTCCGGCCGATGATGATCTCCCCGCTTCGTCGAGCGGGTCGTTGGCTCCGTCGGATGTGGATTCCATCCCAACTGCCTCCACCCCTCGCGCCGCTGAGGACGCCGAGGTGGGATCCCAGGAAGGGACCCATCATGAGGAGGCTCTGGAGGTGCCGCAAGGCAGCCTCCCGGACTTTGCGCCGGACTCCACACCGGAACCCACAGTGGTTCCGGAGTCCGGCAGGCAGCCCCTTCGCAAGAAGGGCAAGACCGTGACACCGGCGGCCTCCGTCCAACCGGAGGCGCCGGACAACTTGTTGGAGGCGCTCAAAGGTGCTTCCATCGAGGAAGAACACCGCACTGTTATGAGTGCGGTGATTCAGAAGGATGTTCTCAGGGCAACACCGGATAAGTCAAGCTACGAGTAAAACCAGCCCTCGAGTTGCCCCATGGTGGCCCCGCAGGCTGCTCAGTTCGGACCAACACTTAGACAAGCACTGGCCCGGGGGGGGCTATAATAAAGATGACCCTTGGGTTAATTACTCCCAAGGGAAAGATAGGTGGTGGTGAGGCAAATGGTAAAACCAAGGTTGGGCCTTGCTGGACAAGTTTTATTCAAAGCGAACTGTCAGGGGGGTCCCATAAATCACCCGACCGCGTTAGGAACGCAAAATCCGGGAACATAACACTGGTATGACGGAAACTAGGGCGGCAAGAGTGGAACAAAACGCCTGGCATAAGGCCGAGCCTTCCATCCTTTACCAAGTATATAGATGCATTGATAATATAAGAGATATTGTGATATCCCAACATAAACCCTGTCCACCATGGAGCAATCTTCAACTTCACCTGCAGCTAGCAACGCTATAAGAGGGGCTGAGCAAAGCGGTAACATAGCCAAGCAATGGTTTGCTAGGAATGGTGTCAAAGGTTAGAGGTTCATGGCAATTTGGGATGGCTTGATAAACAGGTAATAGGTAGCGCAGCATAGCGATAGAACGAAGCAACTAGCATAGCAATGATAGTAGTGAGATCCAGGGTAGCGGTCATCTTGCCTGAAATCCCGCAAGGAAGAAGAACGAGTCCATGAAGAAGACGAACGGATGAAGCCGAACCAACCGTAGACGAACGAATCCTCACGATCGCGTCGAAACAGCAACTAACAAGAAGAAGCACACAACATAGGTAAACACACCACACATGAACAAGGCATGATGCATAACAAGCATGATGCATGACCAAGATACATGAAGTTACTCATGGCAAGAGATGATGCAAACAAGAACAACACATCAAGGCAAGTTTAAATGAGGCCGGGAACAACATATAACAATTCCGGTAAGTCCTCATATGCAAATTTAGAAATTGGTCCAGATCTGAATAAACCTTATGTTCAAGTTGTTAAACAGCAAGTTAAAGAGCACCAAGAGGATCTACACGAAATTCTAGTCAAGTTACATATAAAGTTCATTAGATTCGGAGCTACGGCCTAGAAGATATGAGCAAAACAAGTTAAACATGGCATTGATGCAAAATGCACCCAAACATCAAGCAAACACCTCAAAACATGGATGCAACATGATAATATGAAGCTACATGCAAAATCAAGCAAGTTTCATATAGAGCACGCTCAAAACGGAGCAACGGTTCAACACACACACACACTATACAAGTCATAGCAACAATCTGCCCAAAACAGCAACTAGGCATCTTGCAAGCATCAAAACAACATGCTACAGCACCCCCAACATGATAACAAAAGGCATGGGCATGAAGTACAGGTAAAGCATAACAAAACATGAACACTGAGCTATCTCCAGAAACAACTAGAACATGCTCAAAATGACATGGTAAGATTGCAAATAATAACAGTTTCAGACTTGGCAGAAATAACATCAGGTTGCAGTGCTTAGAGCTATCAAAAAACATGCTACAGGAACAACTCATGGCAAAAAAAGGTATGGCATGAATCTACTAATAGCATAGATCAAAAGTCCCTTACTGACCATAAGCCAAAAAGGATCAGAAAATATGATGGCACCCATGTAAACATGGCAAGTTATATTACAGATTCATACATGTTAGGAACAACAATAAGTAGGCATGTTCGTGAGCTTGAACCACTCACCACAGGGCAATATATGGCATGGCAAGGCAACCAACAGTAAGAATGCATGTTTATGAACTAAGCATGGAAAGAGCAAGTTCATAGGATACATGGATCACTAGGAAACAATCATTGAAACATTGAACTTCATGTTAACAGGTTGACAGCAACATTTTCAAGCAACTTTGGAGCAAGATAACAACAAGCTATAGCAGGATATAATTTCAACCAAGCGCATGAATGGATAGAGCATGACATGTAGATCAAAACATGTTTATAGAGCATCTCCAAATTATGCATAGAATGATTACTAGAAGCATGTTAACATAGCAACAAAATATAACAGAATCTGTCGGGAAAACAGCAACAACAACTACCCTCCTTAACAAGCTTGATACACTCAGCACACAACTCACAAAAATACATGGTTGACACCTCTGGAAAGCTGGCATTACATAGATCAACATACATGTAGAAATCAACCTCATAGGATGCACACATCAATCATGGCAAAAATGATAAAAGAGCAAGTTATAACAGTTTCAGCAGATTAACATCAACATGCACTCTTCCAACAGCGTTTCGGGCATCAAGATGAGCTCTAATGAAAATGATGCAATGAAATGAAATGAAGTACTCGTCGAGGCGAACAATTTGACATATTATACACACGAAACGGAGCTACGGATGCAGAGATGTGACAGGTCAAAGATGACATGATAATGTAAGAAATCTGGGGGACTTAGGCGAATCGGGGTTCAACCTCGTTTTTTCCAGATCCGGGCGCGGACTTCGAGGCGAGCCGGGCCTCGCCAGAGACAGGCGGCGCAGCGGGTGGAGGGGTACCGAGGGACGGGCCGGGAGGAGCTCGAGGCGGCGGGTCGGGCGGCGGCCGGGCGGGGCGGCGCAAGCTTCCGAGGCGCGGCGGCCGGGCGGAGGAGCTTCGCGGCCTGTGATCGGCGACGACGACCAGGCGCCATGGCAGTCAGCGGAGCAGATCCGGCGGCGGCGGCGGGATCCCGGCGGCGAGCGCAGCGCTGGGCGCGGGGGTCGCTGGCGCGGAGGCCGAGGCCGCGGCGGCGGGGCGGCGCAGGCGGGCGAGGCGGGGCGGTGGCGGGCAGCTGGCTCGACTTCGGGCCCGTGCAGCCGGGCGGCGGCGGGAGGACGGCGGCGCCCACGTGGCAGGAGGCGATTGGGCGTGGGCGGCGGAGCGGGCGCGTCCGGGCGGGTCGGACGTGTCTGGCAGCTGAGGACAATTTTAGGGTTTGGACTGCGAGATTTCGGGGGAGGGGGTAATTTATAGGTAGAGGGAGCTAGGAGAGTCCAAATGAGGAGCGGTTTTCGGCCACGCGATCGTGATCGAACGACCGAGAGCATGGAGGGGAGTTTGCTGGGTTTTGGGCCACTTTGGAAGGGGTGTTGGGCTGCAACAAAAGAGGGCTTTGCGGTTACCCGGTTAACCGTTGGAGTATCAAACGGACTCCAAATGACACGAAACTTGACAGGCGGTCTACCGGTGCTATACCGAGGCCGCTTGGCAAACCTCGGGCCATTCCGAGAAAGTTTAACACCTGCACAAGAAAAGAGATAAGAAGGGGACGCCGGGTGACATAGGAGTGCCGGATTGCAAAACGGACAATGGGGAAAATGCTCGGATGCATGAGACGAACATGTATGCAAAATGAAATGCACATGATGACATGATATGAAATGCATATGATGACATGGCAAAGTGCAACACGCAAGCAAATGACATGGCAACGACGGCGAATAACTGACAGACACCTGGCGCAACGAATCCGGGGCATTACAACACTCCTCCACTAACAAGAGATCTCGTCCCGAGATCTTAGGACCGAGACGGAAGAGAAAAAGGGATGAGGTGAAACAAGAACTCAAGAGAAGAAGCAAAGAATCGATAGCACTCGAGAAAAAGAGAGGAACGACGAGAATGACGAGAATCAAAAACTCACGGAATCAGATAGACTATGAAAACACTCCTGTTAGAACGAGTTAGAAACGAATAAGACTGAAAGAATTTAGGCAGCACTCCGGCTGAAACATGGGGAATAGAGCACGCGCTTGAGAGGATGGAATGATACTTGATGAAGACATGACACAAAACCTCCGGAAAGAATTGAAAGAGTTGAATGAAATGAACGGATAAGGATATGACAACTTGTGCCACGAATGAAATAGAAAGCAACCTCAGAAGAAAAGATTTAACGGAGTTGTTGGGAACATCAACAACGAAAAGAATTGCTTGTTGTGGACTTACGGATAACATCTCAAAATTATGAGGTGATCTCCGACCACAAGCGGAAATGATTGGATAGCTGAGAAGAACGAAGAAATGCAAAACTCCACTTCAAAAGAATACAGAGATTTAATAGCACCTCGAAAGGCAAGAAGAAGGATACTCGAGCTCCTTCGATTAGAATCTTGATTAACTCTTGACGAATGAATTAAATCATGAAGAACCACCATAAAGAACTCCGGTAACAAAAGAATGACGAGATAAAATGAAGGATGAAAGAATAAGATGAGCCTTGCGATGAATTAGATGGAGGTTCCGACGAAATGGCCGAGGAAATTTGAACTCCGGAAAAGAAAGGATGAAAACACTTGGAACTAGAATTCATTCATCACGAACAAACTCTAAAGGAAAGGATTACTCACTTAGAGGAAATAAGAATAAGATTTATTGTATCCTTACCCTTCATCAAATTAAATTGATGACAAGCAATGGATTTTTGCACACTACTTATTCTTCTTGAAAGAAAATTGAGAAGTGACATATCACAAACTTGAGAAAGTCTTCATGAACCACCGGTAGGATAGAAAGAACGAATGGATAAATAAGATAAACAAGGAAAAGAATCTTGAACGAACCACCGTAAGAATTCGAAAATGACTGATGAAAGAGAAAGAATCACCGGGAAGAATTAGAAGAATAAATAAGCAGGAGGGGATTTAGATGCACAAGAACGAAGAGATAACGAACTGATTAAAGAACACCTGAACGAAACACCGGGATAATTAGAGAACGATAACTGGAATGATGGCCTCCAGTGAAACGAAAAAGAAATCAACTCCTGAAATACTCCGGATGGGTAAGAAAGAATATCTGACAAATGGAATAATTCGAGAGGATAGCATGAAGCTTGAACCACGAATCTTCGGGAGAACGGGCAAGATTTAGAGGGAAAACTCTTCTTCAATCTTCAAATGGCGACGGAAAAACAACACCAAAATTATTGAGATACTCCGGGGAAACGAAAGGCGAAGAGGTTGGGCCAACAATGAAAAGAATTTGAAAACGATCTTGGAGAAGTCATGTGACTGATGGGATCCATTCTTACGTTACATTTGAAAAGAATTAAGAATAACTCCGGGGGAATTAGAAGAGTCAGGTAAGATCCTGGGAAAAGACCTATGGGTTAGGGCCCACTAAGAGAAAAACACCGTTGGAAAGGATTGTGAAATAGATGATGCACCGGGATGATTGAAATATTTGAATTGTTCCGATGCATCATACTCCGGAAGGATAAAATGGCGAGAGGCGAACGAGCAAAGGGAAATACTTGAGCCGAGAGAAAGAATATGATCAACCCAAAAAAACTTGAATTGAGTCCACCGGAAAATAAAAAGATGCAGAATGACGAACGAGATGAGAATTCACCGGTTGAAACAATTTACGAAAGACTGAAGAGGCTCTGCACGAATGAAATTGATGGTCGAAAAAGACTCAGACTCCGGGAAGAAAAAGGGTGGGAGGGCGGGAAAAACAAAGGCAACTTGGAAGGGGGAAACAACGAATATCTTGAAGAGAAAACACCGGTTGAAAACATTGAGGAAAGAAGGCAAAGACTTCGCACGAGTAGGATGGGTACTCGATTACAGACTCCGGTTCTGAGATGAAAAAGGGAGGGCGGGTGGGAAAAAACAAGGACAACTTCGGACAGGGAAACAACATTGATCGAAAAGAGCTGAGGATTGAACTCAAAGATGAAGAGGCTCGAGTCAACATGACGAGAAATGCACCGGATAAAAAGAGCTGAGGAACAAAGATCGGAAAACCAACTACGTGAACCTAAAGAAAAATTTGAATGGGAAGAGGAGTAATTCAAAACACCTACGTCAAGATTCCTCACCAAAGCGACGAAGGGGCAGAGGAGTAAAAAGAATTCCTACTCTCCGATATAACTAGACTCCGAAAACAGTTTTCTTCTAGACTCAACAACGTCCAAACTACACGATCAATCAAGGGGGCTCCTAGGGTCGGTCGAGGCTCTGATACCAACTTATCACGCCCAATATGCGACCCTATCCAAGAGGAACTCGAAGGTCCTACCAAGGATAGACCCGCATATTGAAACGCTTTTGCAAGGTGGATATCATTACATCAACATTACATAATAGATGGGGATACATACAAAAGGCATACAATGCCACATGAATACAACAATACAACATACAAGAACAACATCCGACTACGGATGAATCATAAACTGAAACTCAAACAATATCCACCCTGCTAGCCCAGGCTGCCGACCTGGAACCTATCCCCTGATCGAAGAAGCAGAAGAAGAACTCAACGCAAGCAAGCTTCGCTCTCGCGTCATGATCATCGCATAACCTGTACCTGCAACTGTTGTTGTAGTAATCTGTGAGCCACGAGGACTCAGCAATTCCATTACCATGGGTATCAAGACTAGCAAAGCTTAATGGGAAAGGAAGGGGTAAAGTGGTGAGGTTGCAGCAGCGACTAAGCATGATATGGTGGCTAACATACGCAAAAGAGAGCGAGAAGAGAACGAAGGAACGGTCGTGAACTAGCAATGATAAAGAGGTGATCCTAAACACCTACTTACGTCAAACATAACCCAGAAACCGTGTTCACTTCCCGGACTCCGCCGAGAAGAGACCATCACGGCTACACACGCGGTTGATGCATTTTAATTCGGATCTGGTGTCAAGTTATCTACAACCGGACATTAACAAATTCCCATCTGCCACATAACCGCGGGCACGGCTCTCGAAAGTTTATACCCTGCAGGGGTGTCCCAACTTAGCCCATGACAAGCTCTCGCGATCAACGAAGGAATAGACCTTCTCCCAGGAAGACCCGATCAGTCTCGGAATCTCGGTTTACAAGACATTTCGACAATGGTAAAACAAGACCAGCAAAGCCGCCCGATGCGCCGAGAATCCGATAGGAGTTGCACATATCTCGTTCTCAGGGCAACACCGGATAAGTCAAGCTACGAGTAAAACCAGCCCTCGAGTTGCCCCGTGGTGGCCCCGCAGGCTGCTCAGTTCGGACCAACACTTAGACAAGCACTGGCCCGGGGGGGCTATAATAAAGATGACCCTTGGGTTAATTACTCCCAAGGGAAAGATAGGTGGTGGTGAGGCAAATGGTAAAACCAAGGTTGGGCCTTGCTGGACAAGTTTTATTCAAAGCGAACTGTCAGGGGGGTCCCATAAATCACCCGACCGCGTTAGGAGCATAAAATCCGGGAACATAACACCGGTATGACGGAAACTAGGCGGCAAGAGTGGAACAAAACACCGGCATAAGGCCGAGCCTTCCACCCTTTACCAAGTATATAGATGCATTGATAATATAAGAGATATTGTGATATCCCAACATAAACCCTGTCCACCATGGAGCAATCTTCAACTTCACCGCAGCTAGCAACGCTATAAGAGGGCTGAGCAAAGCGGTAACACAGCCAAGCAATGGTTTGCTAGGAATGGTGTCAAAGGTTAGAGGTTCATGGCAATTTGGGATGGCTTGATAAACAGGTAATAGGTAGCGCAGCATAGCGATAGAACGAAGCAACTAGCATAGCAATGATAGTAGTGAGATCCAGGGTAGCGGTCATCTTGCCTGAAATCCCGCAAGGAAGAAGAACGAGTCCATGAAGAAGACGAACGGATGAAGCCGAACCAACCGTAGACGAACGAATCCTCACGATCGCAACGAAACAGCAACTAACAAGAAGAAGCACACAACATAGGTAAACACACCAGACATGAACAAGGCATGATCCACAACAAGCATGATGCATGACCAAGATACATGAATTTACTCATGGCAAGAGATGATGCAAACAAGAACAACACATCAAGGCAAGTTTAAATGAGGCCGGGAACAACATATAACAATTTCAGTAAGTCCTCATATGCAAATTTCGAAATTGGTCCAGATCTGAATAAATATTATGTTCAAGTTGTTAAACAGCAAGTTAAAGAGCACCAAGAGGATCTACACGAAATTCTAGTCAAGTTACATATAAAGTTCATTAGATTCGGAGCTACGGCCTAGAAGATATGAGCAAAACAAGTTAAACATGACATTGATGCAAAATGCACCCAAACATCAAGCAAACACCTCAAAACATGGATGCAACATGATAATATGAAGCTACATGCAAAATCAAGCAAGTTTCATATAGAGCACGCTCAAAACGGAGCAACGGTTCAACACACACACACTATGCAAGTCATAGCAACAATCTGCCCAAAACAGCAACTAGGCATCTTGCAAGCATCAAAACAACATGCTACAGCACCCCAACATGATAACAAAAGGCATGGGCATGAAGTACAGGTAAATCATAACAAAACATGAACACTGAGCTATCTCCAGAAACAACTAGAACATGCTCAAAATGACATGGTAAGATTGCAAATAATAACAGTTTCAGACTTGGCAGAAATAACATCAGGTTGCAGTGCTTAGAGCTATCAAACAACATGCTACAGGAACAACTCATGGCAAACAAAGGCATGGCATGAATCTACTAATAGCATAGATCAAAAGTCCCTTACTGACCATAAGCCAAAAAGGATAAGAAAATATGATGGCACCCATGTAAACATGGCAAGTTATATTACAGATTCATACATGGCAGGAACAACAATAAGTAGGCATGTTCGTGAGCTTGAACCACTCACCACAGGGCAATACATGGCATGGCAAGGCAACCAACAGTAAGAAGGCATGTTTATGAAGCTAAGCATGGCAAGAGCAAGTTCATAGGATACATGGATCACTAGGAAACAATCATGGAAACATTGAACTTCATGTTAATAGGTTGACAGCAACATTTTCAAACAACTTTGGAGCAAGATAACAACAAGCTATAGTAGGATATAATTTCAACCAAGGGCATGAATGGATAGAGCATGACATGTAGATCAAAACATGTTTATAGAGCATCTCCAGATTATGCATAGAATGATTATTAGAAGCATGTTAACATAGCAACAAAATATAACAGAATCTGTCAGGAAAACAACAACAGCAACTACCCTCCTTAACAAGCTTGATACACTCAGCACACAACTCACAAAAATACATGGTTGACACCTCTGGAATGATGGCATGACATAGATCAACATACATGTAGACATCAACCTCATAGGATGCACACATCAATCATGGCAAAAATGATAAAAGAGCAAGTTATAACAGTTTCAGCAGATTAACATCAACATGCACTCTTCCAACAGCATTTCGGGCATCAAGATGAGCTCAAATCAAAATGATGCAATGCAATGAAATGAAGTACTCGTCGAGACGAACAATTTGACATATTATACGCACGAAACGGAGCTACGGATGCAGAGATGTGATAGGTCAAAGATGACATGATAATGTAAGAAATCTGGGGGACTGGCGAATCGGGGGTCAACCTCGTTTTTTCCAGATCCGGGCGCGGACTTCAAGGCGAGCCGAGCCTCGCCGGAGACGGGCGGCGCAGCGGGTGGAGGGGCACCGGAGGGACGGGGCGGGAGGAGCTCGAGGCAGGCGGGTCCGGGCGGCCGGGCGGGCGGCGGTTGCCGAGGCGCTGGCGGCGGCGGGAGGAGCTCGCCGGCCTTGATCGGGCGACGACCGGGCTTGTGTGGCGGTCGGTCGGCGGAGCAGATCCGGCGGCGGCGGCGGGATCCGGCGGCGGAGCGCAGCTGGGGCGGGTCGCCGGCACGGAGGCCGAGGCCGGGCGGCGGAGGCGGCGCAGCGCGGGCGAGGCGGCGGCGGGGGCGGGCTGCTGGCTGACTTAGCCCAGCATGGCCGGCAGCGGAGGGAGGACGGCGGCGCCCACGTGGCAGTAGGCGATTGGGCGTGGGCGGCGGAGCGGACGCGTCCGGGTGGGTCGGACGTGTCCGTCGAGCGCGGGGACGAATTTTTAGGGTTTGGACTGCGAGATTTCGGGGGAGGGGGTAATTTATAGGTAGAGGGAGCTAGGAGAGTCCAAATGAGGAGCGGTTTTTGGCCACGCGATCGTGATCGAACGACTGAGAGCATGGAGGGGAGTTTGCTGGGTTTTGGGCCACTTTGGAAGGGGTGTTGGGCTGCAACAAAAGAGGGCTTTGCAGTTACCTGGTTAACCGTTGGAGTACCAAACGGACTCCAAATGACACGAAACTTGACAGGCGGTCTACCGGTGCTACACCAAGGCCGCTTGGCAAACCTCAGGCCATTCCGAGAAAGTATAACACCCGCACAAGAAAAGAGATAAGAAGGGGATGCCGGGTGACATAGGAGTGCCGGATTGCAAAACGGACAACGGGGAAAATGCTCGGATGCATGATACGAACACGTATGCAAATGAAATGCACATGATGACATGATATGAAATGCATATGATGACATGGCAAAGTGCAACACGCAAGCAAATGACATGGCAACGACGGCGAATAACTGACAGACACCTGGCGCAACGAATCCGGGGCGTTACAGGCCCCTTCGCAAGAAGGGCAAGACCGTGACACCGGCGGCCTCCGTCCAACCGGAGGTGCCGGACAACTTGTTGGAGGCGCTCAAAGGTGCTTCCATCGAGGAAGAACACCGCACTGTTGTGAGTGCGGTGATTCAGAAGGTTCAGCTCGCCAAGAGCGGGCTGACCGAAGCCTGCAGTAGCCTTCTAACAGGCTTTGAGGTAAGAAGTTAAAAATATGTAATGTAATACCGCATAGACAGTAGCCCTTGATGCTCGGTTCGGTGTTCGGAAAGAAAAGCCGGACTGAGGATCTAAAAAAGATATACGCAGCGTTGCTAAAAAGTATGTCAATATGGGTTTGCAGGCTGCGCTGCTGACCTCTGCCGCACTGACTGCGGAGGTCGGTGCATTGAAGCAGGATCTCGAGCGGTCCAAGCAAGAGCTCGGCCGTGCCAAGAAGCAGCTAGAGGACAAAGAAGGTGAGTAACACCACTTTGAATAGTTACCTTACAGAAAAGGATTTAGGTTGCAATAAAAATATAACAAGGATAACATGGGTACTGTAGGGGTGACGAACGAGGTGGCAACCCTGAAGGAGGCTGTGTCCGCGGCCGAACGAAATGCGGCCGCGGAACAAGCAGAGCGAGAGAAGCAGGAGGCGCGGGTGGCGGAGGTGCGGCAAGAGCTCCAGGCTCTCATGGAGAAGCATGAGAGTTTGGAGCGCGACTCAAAGACTCGAGAGTCCGAGCTTGCCTCGGCTCTCGAAAGTGCCAAGTACGCCAAGGTCGAGGCCCGTAAGGCCCTTCATGAGGTTGAAGATGTGAAGAAAATAGCGGCGGGTAAGGCATTTTTCATGCAAAGCAAGCATGTTAATGTAAACTACCTGACACTTACCCGAATTCGGAGCTCCCCAGGGGCATTTTCAGATCCGCCTCGCAGTGTATCCGATGCCACCGCATTCTACCGTGGTGAGGAGGGGAGCTCAACGGAGAAGGTCTTCTGGTCTCAGTACGCTGAGGCCGGCCATCCGGTGCCCCCTAGCGACCAGCTGAAGCAGCTGGTCGAGCTCCACAAGGTAGCTGAGGAGGCCATGAAGGGCCTCATAGTCCGGCTGTGGCCTGGAGAGGCCATGCGTGGGAGCTACTTCGGCCTCGTGCGACGGCTGGTGGACGCGTGCCCCTGGGTGGAGGTCATCAAGCGCTCCGCCTGTATTGAAGGTGCTCGTCGGGCCCTTGCCCGCGCAAAGGTGCACTGGAGCAGGCTGGATGCGGAGAGGCTTCTTACTAACGCGCCGCCAGCGGGCAAGGAGCATCGTACGCCCGAGATGTACTATAAGACTGTCCTGAAGGGTGCCCGCAAGATTGCGGATGAGTGCCCCAGAGATGTAATTTTTGAGTAAACTCGCTATGTATTATCCTGTGCGCTGAAAACTTTGTTCATATGCGCTGAGCAACGCTTGTTTAATTTAAAATATTACCTTCTGTGCGGCCATTTATAAAATCTGAGAGATGGCAAGTCGTCGGCTTCAGCCCCCATGCCACTAGTGCTAGGGTGTTCGGGATAAATTTGAGCACTCTTGTTCCCATTTTTGGGTCCATCTAGGGAGGCGCTCAACACAATGAACAAGGCAACCGGACTTATAATGCTTGAACACTCTCACTTAGCCATAGAATTCTATAATTTTAAATTTCGGCGAAGCCCCTGGTATTCGGAAAATCGAATTCGGGGCGCTATCCACGCCTTCGTCGGACATTATCCGGTTCTTCGCTCGAAGTGGCGTAAGTCTTTAGGGACTCGAAAAGACCTCTCGAACAGCGACCAGTCTCTCGCCTTATCATGCCAGTCAGTTTTAGCTTTCTCCACTGTGGCGCTCGCCCAGCTCAACCGGGGCGCAATCGCAGTGGTTCTCCCAGTGCTACCTTAGATGACGGAACGGAACATAAGGTACCAAAACATGGGAGCCGGGCAAACCCAACTATTGACCCAAGACATGATTCGGAGCCGATTCATATAATGCTATAAGTTCGGGGTGCCGCACTTGTGAAAGTGTTCGGACTTATCACACCATAATGCGGGGAACATAAGCCCCTGGTGTATTCGGCCGTACCAACATATACGGTGCAAGATGTCATTGTTGAACATATATATAAGGTAATGCAATTATAGGCAAAAAGTGCTGCATTATTTATTCAAGGATTCTGCTATGAGTGAAAGATACAAATAGTGCGGTAAGCAAGGGATTGGACTAATTAAACATGTCCCCCTCCAGGGGTGGGCTGCGGACTGGTGTATATAATCAAATTTAATGCTCGTAATTGAGACCACCTGAGTGTTCGTCGCAGCCTTTTTCCCTGCCTGGCTGTTGCATCGTGAGTTCGGCGGGCGCGCCGCCGGACAGGGCCTCTGGTGAACGGAGTCCTGTATATAAAAAGAAGGAAAATGAAAAATAAAAAGGTGACACACTTGGGAGCCCCTGGTGTGGTCGAACCGCACTCTGGGTCTGTTGTGGTCATGCCCCTTCCCCTATGCCCATGGTATCTCCAGAGTGTAATGATGTACGCGGAGGGTTGGTCTTGCAATCATGCGAGGGCTGGGGTTGGGGCCGCATTGCTACACGTGCTCGGAACGTGCCAGGTGGTCTTGATTGATGTTGCTCCGGGCGCGTTTGGATGTGTCCGGTCGTTTAACAGCCGGACTTGAAAATTGCCTTAGAAGGCTATTCTGTACTTCTGTCGCGAGAGCCGCTGTATGTTCCTCCGTTCGGAGGGAGCGTTCCGTATTTCCGTTGACCGTAATGACTCCACGAGGGCCTGGCATCTTGAGCTTGAGGTATGCATAATGCGGCACCGCGTTGAACTTTGCAAACGCGGTTCGTCCGAGCAGAGCGTGATAGCCGCTGCGGAACGGGACTATGTCGAAGATTAACTCCTCGCTCCGGAAATTATCCGGGGATCCGAAGACCACTTCCAGCGTGACTGAGCCTGTACAATTAGCTTCAACACCTGGTATGATGCCTTTGAAGGTCGTCTTTGTAGGTTTAATCCTTGAGGGGTCTATGCCCATCTTGCGCACTGTATCCTGATAAAGCAGGTTCAGGCTACTGCCGCCGTCCATCAGGACTCTCGTGAGGTGAAATCCATCGACGATTGGGTCTAAAAACAATGCGGCGAATCCGCCATGGCGGATGCTGGTCGGATGGTCTCTTCGATCGAAAGTGATCGGACAAGAGGACCATGAATTGAACTTCGGGACGACTGGCTCCATCGCGTATACGTCCCTTAGTGCACGCTGCCGCTCCCTCTTGGGTATATGGGTTGCGTATATCATGTTTACCGTCCACACTTGTGGGGGAAACCCTTTTGTCCTCTACTGTTCGGCGGCCGGGTCTCTTCCTCGTCGTCGCTATGCAGCCCCTTGTCATTGTTTTCGGCAATTAACTTGCCTGCCTGCTTGAATACCCAACAATCTCTGTTGGTGTGGTTAGCTGGCTTTTCGGGGGTGTGATGTATCTGGCACGAGCGGTCGAGTATTCGGTCCAAATTGGACGGACCTGGAGTGGTTCTTTTAAATGGCTTCTTCCGCTGACCGGGTTTAGAGCCTCAGAATCCGGCGTTGACTACCGTATCCTCCTTGTCGTCGCTGTTAACGTGGCGTTTATTTTTGCTTCGACACGACCTGCCATTGTGGTCCTTGGTATCCGGACTGCCAGAAATTTTACTGAGGTTGTTGCTGCGAGCTAGCCAGCTATCCTCTCCCACACAGAAGTGTTGGGGAACGTAGTAATTTCAAAAAATTTCCTATGCACATGCAAGATCATGGTGATGATATAGCAACGAGAGGGGAGAGTGTTCGTCCACGTACCCTCGTAGACCGTAAGAGGAAGCGTTAGCACAACGCGGTTGATGTAGTCGTACGTCTTCACGATCCGACCGATCCAAGCACCGAACGTACGGAGCCTCCGAGTTCAGCACACGTTCAGCTCAATGGCGTCCCTCGAACTCCGATCCAGCCGAGTGTCGAGGAGAGTTCCGTCAAGACGACGGCGTGGTGGCGATCTTGATGTTCTACGGCGCGGGGCTTCGCCTAAGCTTCGCGACGATATGACCGAGGTGGAATATGGTGGAAGGGGCACCGACACGGCTAAGGGCGATCCGTAGATCAACTTGTGTCTCATGGGGTGCCCCTTGCCCCGTATATAAAGGAGCAAGGGGAGGGGCCGCCAAGGAGAGGAGGCGGCGCCTAGGGGGCAATCCTACTCAAGTAGGATTCCCCCTCTTTCCAAGTCCTACTAGGGGAAGGGAAGGAAGGGGAGGAGAAGGAGAAGGAAGGAGAGGGAGGAGAAGAAGGAAAGGGGGGCCGGCCCCCTAGTCCAATTCGGTTTGGGCTAGGGGGGCCGCGCGCCCTTCCTACTCTCTTCCACCACTTGGCCCATTAGGCCCAATGCTTCTTCCTCGTATTCCCGTAACTCCCCGGTACCCCCGAAAATACCCGAATCACTCGGAACCTTTCCAAACTCCGAATATAGTCGTCCAATATATCGATCTTTACGTCTCGACCATTTCAAGACTCCTCGTCATGTCCCCGATCTCATCCGGGACTCCGAAGTCCTTCGGTACATCAAAACTCATAAACTCATAATATAAATGTCATCGAAACCTTAAGCGTGCGGACCCTACGGGTTCGAGAACTATGTAGACATGACCTAGAACTATTCTTGGTCAATAACCAATAGCGGGACCTGGATGCCCATATTGGCTCCTACATATTCTACGAAGATCTTTATCGGTCAAACCGCATAACAACATACGTTGTTCCCTTTGTCATCGGTATGTTACTTGCCCGAGATTCGATCGTCGGTATCCAATACCTAGTTCAATCTCGTCACCGGCAAGTCTCTTTACTCGTTCTGTAATGCATCATCCCATAACCAACTCATTGGTCACATTTCTTGCAAGGCTTATAATGATGTGCATTACCGAGAGGGCCCAGAGATACCTCTCCGACAATCGGAGTGACAAAACCTAATCTCGAAATACGCCAACTCAACATGTACCTTCGGAGACACCTATAGTAATCCTTTATAATCACCCGATTCGTTGTGACGTTTGGTAGTACCCAAAGTGTTCCTCCGTAAGCGGAGTTGCATAATCTCATAGTTACAGGAACATGTATAAGTCATGAAGAAAGCAATAGCAACATACTAAATGATCAAGTGCTAAGCTAACGGAATGGGTCAAGTCAATCACATCATTCTCCTAATGATGTGATCCGGTTAATCAAATGATAACTCTTTTGTCCATGGCTATGAAACACAACCATCTCTGATAAACGAGCTAGTCAAGTAGAGGCATACTAGTGACACTATGTTTGTCTATGTATTCACACATGTATTATGTTTCCGGTTAATACAATTCTAGCATGAATAATAAACATTTATCATGAAATAAGGAAATAAATAATAACTTATTATTGCCTCTAGGGCATATTTCCTTCAGTCTCCCACTTGCACTAGAGTCAATAATCTAGTTCACATCGCCATGTGATTTAACACCAATATCAATATCTGTATATGATTAACACCCATAGTTCACATCGTCATGTGACCAACATCCAAAGGGTCTACTAGAGTCAATAATCTTGTTCACATTGCTATGTGATTAACACCCAAAGAGTACTTAGGTGTGATCATGTTTTGCTCGTGAGAGAAGTTTAGTCAACAGGTCTGTCACATTCAGAGCCGTATGTATTTTGCAAATATTTTATGTCCACAATGCTCTTGCGGAGCTACTCTAGCTAATTGCTCCCACTTTCAATATGTATCCAGGTTGAGACTTAGAGTCATCGGATCGGTGTAAAAGTTTGTCTTGATGTAACTTTTACAACAAACTCTTTTATCACCTCCATAATCGAGAAACATCTCCTTAGTCCTTACTAAGGATATTCTTGACCAATGTCCGATGATCTACTCCTAGATCACTATTGTACCCCCTTGCCAAGAGCAAGGTATACAATAGGTGCGGTACATAGCATAGCATACTTTATGGAACCTATGGTGAGGCATAGGGAATGACTTTTCATTCTCTTTCCATTTTACTCATTGTGGTCGGGATTTGAGTCTTACTCAATTTCATACCTTTGCAACACAGGTAAGAACTCTTTCTTTGAATGTTCCATTTTGAACTATTTCAAAATCTTGCCAAGGTATGTACTCATTGAAAATCTTATCAAGCGTCTTGATCTATCTCAATAGATCTTGATGCTCAATATGTAAGTAGCTTTTACTGAGGTCTTTTCTTTTTAAAGAACTCCTTTAAAACACTCCTTTAAGCTTTGCAGAAAAAATTCTACATCATTTCTGATCAACAATATGTCACTCACATATACTAATCAGAAATGTTGTAGTGCTCCCACTCACTTTCTTGTAAATACAGGCTTCACCTCAAGTCTGTATAAAACTATATGCTTAGATCAACTTATCAAAGCGTATATTCCAACTTCGAGATGCTTGCACTAGTCCATAGATGCAAATTTTGTTAACACCTTTAGGATCGACAAAACCTCTTGGTTGCATCATATACAACTCTTCTTTAATAAATCCATTAAGGAATGCAATTTTGACATCCATTTGCCAGATTTCATAAAATGTGGCAATTGCTAACATGATTCAGACAGACTTAAGCATCGATACGAGTGAGAAAATCTCATTGTATTCAACACCTTGAACTTGTTGAAAACCTTTCGCAACAAGTCGAGCTTGGTAGATAGTAATACTACTATCAGTGTCCATCTTCCTCTTGAAGATCCATTCATTTAACATGGCTTGCTGATCATCGAGCAAGTCAATCAAAGTCCATACTTTGTTCTCATACATGGATCATATCTCAGATTTTATGGCCTCAATCCATTTCGCGGAATTTGGGCTCATCATCGCTTCCTCATAGTTCGTAGGTTCATCATGGTCTAGTAACATGACTTCCAGAATAGTATTACCGTACTACTTTGGTGCGGACTGTACCTTGGAAGACCTACGAGGTTTTGTAGTAACTTGATCTGAAGTTTCATGATCATCATCATTAGCTTCCTCACTGATTGGTGTAGGGAATCACTAGAACTGATTTCCGTGATGAACTACTTTCCAATTCGGGAGAAGGTACAAATTACCTTATCAAGCTCTACTATCCTCCCACTCATTTCTTTCGAGAGAAACTCCTTCTCTAGAAAGGATCCGAATTTAGCAGCGAAAATCTTGCCCTCAGATCTGTGATAGAAGGTGTACCCAACAGTTTCCTTTGGGTATTCTATGAAGACGCACTTCTCCAATTTGGATTTGAGCTTATCAGGATGAAACTTTTTCACACAAGCATCGCAGCCCCAAACTTTAAGAAACGACAGCTTAGGTTTATTGCTAAACCATAGTTCATACGGTGTCATCTCAATGGATTTAGATGGTGCCCTATTAAACGTGAATGTAGTTGTCTCTAATGCATAAGCCCAAAATGATATTGGTAAACCGATAAGAGACATCATAGATCGCACCATATCTAGTAAAGTACGATTACAACGTTCGGACACACCATTCCATTGTGGTGTTCCAGGTGGTGTGAACTGTGAAACTATTCCACATTGTTTTAATTGAAGACCAAACTCGTAACTCAAATATTTGTCTCCGCGATCAGATCGCAGAAACTTTATTTTCTTGCTACAATGATTTTTCCACTTCACTCTGAAATTCTTTGAACCTTTCAATTATTTCAGACTTATGTTTCATCAAGTAGATATACCCATATCTGCTCAAATCATCTTGTGAAGGTCAGAAAATAACGATACTTGCCACGAGCCTTCATACTCATTGGTCTGCATACATCAGTATGTATTATTTCCAATAAGTCAGTAGCTCGTTCCATTGTTCCGAAGAACGGAGTTTTAGTCATCTTGCCCAAAAGGCACGGTTCGCAAGCATCAAATGATTCATAACCAAGTGATTCTGAAAATCCATCTTTATGGAGTTTCTTCATCGCTTTACACCGATATGACCCAAATGGCCAGTGCCACAAATAAGTTGCACTATCATTATTAACTTTGCATCTTTTGGCCTCAATATTATGAATATGTGTATCACTATGATCGAGATCCAACAAACTATTTTCATTGGGTGTATGACCATTGAAGGTTTTATTCATGTAAACAGAACAACAATTATTCTCTGATTTTAAATGAATAACCGTATTGCAATAAACATGATCAAATCATATTCATGCTCAAGCATAAGCGCCAAATAACATTTATTTAGGTTTAACACTAATCCCGAAAGTATAGGGAGTGTGCGATGATGATCATATCAATCTTGGAACTACTTCCAACACTCATTGTCACTTCCCCTTCAACTAGTCTCTGTTTATTCTGTAACTCATGTTTCGAGTTACTAATCTTAGCAACCGAACAAGTATCAAATACTCAGGAGCTACTATAAATACTAGTAAGGCACACATTAATAACCTGTATGTCAAATATACCCTTGTTCACTTTGCCATCCTTCTTATCCACCAAATATTCAGGGCATTTCCGCTTCTAGTGACCATTTCCTTTGCAGTGTAAGCACTCAGTTTCAGGCTATGGTCCAGCTTTGGGCTTCTTCGCAGGAGTGAAAACTTGCTTGTCTTTTCCACTTGAAGTTCCCTTTCTTTCCCTTTGCCCTTTTCTTGAAACTAGTGATCTTGTTAACCATCAACACTTGATGCTCTTTTCTTGATTTCTACCTTCGCCGATCTCAACATCACGAAGAACTCAGGAATAACTTTCGTCATCCCTTGCATATTATAGTTCATCACAAAGTTCTAGTAACTTAGTGATGGTGACTAGAGAATTCTGTCAATCACTATCTTATCTGGAAGATTAACTCCCACTTGATTCAAGCGATTGAAGTACCCAGACAATCTGAGCACATGCTCACTAGTTGAGCGATTCTCCTCCATCTTTTAGCTATTGAACTTGTTGGAGACTTCATATCTCTCAACTCAGGTATTTGCTTGAAATATTAACTTCAACTCCTGGAACATCTTATATGGTCCATGACGTTCAAAAACGTCTTTGAAGTCCCGATTCTAAGCCGTTAAGCATGGTGCACTAAACTATCAAGTAGTCATCATAATGAGCTTAGCTAAACATTCATAACGTCTGCATCTGCTCCTGCAATAGGTTTGTCACCTAGCGGTGCATCAGGGACATAATTCTTCTGTGCAGCAATGAGGATAAACCTCATGTCACGGATCTAATCCGCATCATTGCTACTAACATCTTTCAACACAGTTTTCTCTAGGAACATATCAAAATAAACATATGAAAGCAACAACGCGAGCTATTGATCTACAACATAATTTGCAAAATACTACTAGGACTAAGTTCATGATAAATTAAAGTTCAATTAATCACATTACTTAAGAACTCCCACTTAGATAGACATCCCTCTAATCCTCTAACTGATCACGTGATCCAAATCAACTAAACCATGTCCGATCATCACGTGAGATGGAGTAGTTTCAATGGTGAACATCACTATGTTGATCATATCTACTATATGATTCACGCTCGACCTTTCGGTCTCCGTGTTCCGAGGCCATATTTGTATATGCTAGGCTTGTCAAGTTTAACCTGAGTATTCCGCGTGTGCAACTGTTTTGCACCCGTTGTATTTGAACGTAGAGCCTATCACACCCGATCATCACGTGGTGTCTCAAAGACGAAGAACTTTCATAACGGTGCATACTCGGGAGAACACTTCTTGATAATTAGTGAGAGATCATCTTAAAATGCTACCGTCAAACAAAACATAATAAGATGTATAACAGATAAACATCATATGCAATCAAAATATGTGACATGATATGGCCATGATCATCTTGCTCCTTTGATCTCCATCTCCAAAGTACTGTCATGATCTCTATCGTCACCGGCACGACACCATGATCTTCATCATCTTGATCTATATCAATGTGTCATCACATGGTCGTCTCACCAACTATTGCTCCTACAACTATTGCTATTGCATAGCGATAAAGTAAAGCAATTATTTGGCACTTGCATCTTATGCAACAAAGAGACAACCATAGAGCTTCTGCCAGTCGTCGATAACTTCAACAAAACATGATCATCTTATACAACAACTTATATCTCATCACGTCTTGACCATATCACATCACAACATGCCCTGCAAAAACAAGTTAGACGTCCTCTACTTTGTTGTTGCAAGTTTTACGTGGCTGCTACGGGCTTAAGCAAGAACCAATCACACCTACGCATCAAAACCACAACGATAGTTTGTCAAATAGACTCTGTTTTAACCTTCGCAAGGACCGGGCGTAGCCACACTCGGTTCAACTAAAGTTGGAGAAACCGACACCGCCAGCCACATTGTGTGCAAAGCACGTCGGTAGAACCAGTCTCGCGTAAGCGTCACACGTAATGTCGGTCCGGCCGCTTCATCCAACAATACCGCAGAACCAAAGTATGACATCTTTGGTAGGCAGTATGACTTGTATCGTCCACAACTCACTTGTGTTCTACTCGTGCATATAACATCAACGCATAAAACCTAGGCTCGGATGCCACTGTTGGGGAACGTAGTAATTTCAAAAAATTTCCAACGCACACGCAAGATCATGGTGATGATATAGCAACGAGAGGGGAGACTGTTCGTCCACGTACCCTCGTAGACCGTAAGCGGAAGCGTTAGCACAACGCGGTTGATGTAGTCGTACGTCTTCACGATCCGACCGATCCAAGCACCGAACGTACGGAGCCTCCAAGTTCAGCACACGTTCAGCTCGATGACGTCCCTCGAACTCCGATCCAGCCGAGTGTCGAGGGAGAGTTCCGTCAGCACGACGGCATGGTGTGACGATCTTGATGTTCTACCGGCGTAGGGCTTCGCCTAAGCTTCGCGACGATATGACCGAGGTGGAATATGGTGGAAGGGGGCACGGGCACACGGCTAAGGAACGATCCGTAGATCAACTTGTGTGTCATGGGGTGCCCCCTTGCCCCCGTATATAAAGGAGCAAGGGGGAGGGGGCCGGCCAAGGAGAGGAGGCGCGCCCTAGGGGGGCAATCCTACTCCAAGTAGGATTCCCCCCTCTTTCCAAGTCCTACTAGGAGAAGGGAAGGAAGGGGAGGAGAAGGAGAAGGAAGGAGAGGGAGGAGAAGAAGGAAGGGGCGGCCCCTAGTCCAGTCGGTTTGGGCTAGGGGGGCCGCGCGCTCTTCCTACTCTCTTCCACCACTTGGCCCATTAGGCCCAATGCTTCTTCCTCGTATTCCCGTAACTCCCCGGTACCCCCGAAAATACCCGAATCACTCGGAACCTTTCCGAACTCCGAATATAGTCGTCCAATATATCGATCTTTACGTCTCAACCATTTCGAGACTCCTTGTCATGTCCCCGATCTCATCCGGGACTCCGAACTCCTTCGGTACATCAAAACTCATAAACTCATAATATAAATGTCATCAAAACCTTAAGCGTGCGGACCCTACGGGTTCGAGAACTATGTAGACATGACCTAGAACTATTCTTGGTCAATAACCAATAGCGGGACCTGGATGCCCATATTGGCTCCTACATATTCTACGAAGATCTTTATCGGTCAAACCGCATAACAACATACGTTGTTCCCTTTGTCATCGGTATGTTACTTGCCCGAGATTCGATCGTCGGTATCCAATACCTAGTTCAATCTCGTCACCGGCAAGTCTCTTTACTCGTTCTGTAATGCATCATCCCATAACCAACTCATTGGTCACATTTCTTGCAAGGCTTATAATGATGTGCATTACCGAGAGGGCCCAGAGATACCTCTCCGACAATCGGAGTGACAAAACCTAATCTCGAAATACGCCAACTCAACATGTACACTACTAGAAAAAAGCCTTCTAATGGCGCACCGGTTTTGCCTACTAATGGCGCACTACCGGTGCGCCATTAGCATCACGCCACTAGAATTTTTTTCTAATGGCGCACCTGTGGTGCGCCATTAGAATTTGGTATTCTAATGGCGCACCGCTGGTGCGCCATAAGTATGGCCCACGGTGCGCCATTAGTATCTGGTATACTAATGGCGCACCACATAGCATTGCGCCATTAGTAACAATTTTTTTTCAAATATTTTTTGCAGAACTTTTTTAATTTTTTTTCTTCAGAATTTCCATTTTTTTTGTTTTTTTTCTTAATCTCAGGTCACTATGGCTTAATCTCGAGTCAATATGCTTAATCTCAGGTCAAATCGCACTCCATGGTCAAACTTCCCGAAAGGTCACCCATCCTCACACTACTCCAGCCCAAGCACGCTTAACTTCAGAGTTCTATCCAACCCCAGCAACAGCTCACTTCACAAGCACTTGTTGATATATCTAGCATATCAATCCTATTATACCTTGTTGATGTCTAGGACTTTGTTCATGTTCATGACTATGATGAAAATTTTGAAAAATATTTCAAACTTCCGGGTCATATTACATATCATTTTTTGAAAAAAAAAATTAAAAACCAAATTTTTTTTGATTTTTTTGCCTCTAGATCTTGAAAGCCCCGTAACTTTTTTCTGTTAGGTTTTTGGGGATTTTGAAAATGTTTAACGGGGTTCGTATGCAAAAGTTATGCCCATTTTACAAATTTTCAGAGAGATTTTACAAATAAAGTCGAAATTTATATTTGTAAATTTTCCCAACAACTAGACCACATATCACATGGGAAACTTATTTTCTTTTATTTTTTTGACATTTTTATCATTTTTTTTATTTTTTTAAAACTGAAAAGGCGGTCCACGGGGGTGCATTCGGTGGAAGCTGGGCAAACTACTAATGGCGCACTGTGGGGTGGTGCGCCATTAGTAGTTAAACTAGTAATGGCGCACCACAACCACGGTGCGCCATTACTAGTTTTGAAAAAAATATATAATTTTTTTTTTGAATTTTTGTTTGAATTTTTTTGAAAAAAACTTAGTAATGGCGCACCAGTGGACAGTGCGCCATTATTAGTTAAAACTAGTAATGGCGCCTTGTCACGGTGCGCCATTACTAACAAAAATTTTATAAATTTTTTATAATTTTTTTTACTTTTTTTTCAAAACTTCTAATGGCGCACGGTGGGTGTGGTGCGCCATTACTATTTAAAATTAGTAATGGCGCACCACACCCATGGTGCGCCATTAGAAGTTTTGAAAAATAAAAACAATTTTTTTTACTAATGGCGCACCGTGGGATGTGGTGCGCCATTAGTTTGAAACTAATGGCGTGCCAACACATGGTGCGCCATTAGTATATAGTAATGGCGCACCACATGTCTGGTGCGCCATTAGTGTCAATTCCATCTATAGCCCTTTTCCTAGTAGTGGTACCTTCGGAGACACCTGTAGTACTCCTTTATAATCACCCAGTTACGTTGTGACATTTGGTAGTACCCAAAGTGTTCCTCCGGTAAACGGGAGTTGCATAATCTCATAGTTACAGGAACATGTATAAGTCATGAAGAAAGCAATAGCAACATACTAAACGATCAAGTGCTAAGCTAACGGAATGGGTCAAGTCAATCACATCATTCTCCTAATGACGTGATCCCGTTAATCAAATGACAAATCTTTTGTCCATGGCTAGGAAACACAACCATCTCTGATAAACGAGCTAGTCAAGTAGAGGCATACTAGTGACACTATG
Source organism: Aegilops speltoides (assembly GCA_021437245.1). NCBI lineage: Eukaryota > Viridiplantae > Streptophyta > Magnoliopsida > Poales > Poaceae > Aegilops > Aegilops speltoides. The sequence continues at coordinate 86,691,829 of CM038146.1, read as the reverse complement.
TTTGTCTATGTATTCACACATGTATTATGTTTCCGGTTAATACAATTCTAGCATGAATAATAAACATTTATCATGAAATAAGGAAATAAATAATAACTTTATTATTGCCTCTAGGGCATATTTCCTTCAAGAAGCGGGTCATTAAGGATGTGAGGGCTGCCATGGATTTCGGCTTTTCCAGTCCTAGGTGCCGGGCTAGCCATCGTCGCGGATGTTATGTTTGAAGGCTGCGAGGGCCTCTGCATCCAGATAGTCGACGATTTGATTTTTCTTTGTTAAGAACCATGTCCAGAATTGTCTGGCCGATTCGTCTGGCTGCTGAATTATGTGGCTTAGGTCATCGGCTTCCAGGAAATTGTCGAGGAATGCGGCTTCCAGGTCTTCCCAACACCCAATTGACTCTACGGGCAAGCTGTTAAGCCAATGCCGAGCTGGTCCTTTAAGCTTGAGTGGGAGATACTTGATGGCGTGGAGATCGTCGCCGCGGGCCATATGGATGTGAAGTAGATAATCTTCGATCCAAACCGCGGGGTCTGTTGTGCCATCGTAGGATTCAATGTTTACAGGTTTAAACCCTTCAGGGATTTGATGATCCATTACTTCGTCAGTGAAGCATAGCGGGTGTGATGCGCCTCTGTATTGAGCAATATCACGGCGTAGCTCAAGGGAGCGTTGTCTGCTGTGTTTGGCCCGGCCGAAGTTGTTGTATCCGGCGCGACGGTATAAATGCGTGGGTCGGGCGCCCACGTGATCCATAGATGGATCTGGATTGCCTTGCTTTGTCCTCCAATATATCTCGCAAGTCCGGCACGTTCCCTCTTGGCTTCTCGCTTTTGAAGCGGTGCCGGGGTACGGTCTTGGTGGAGGGCCTGGATGCCTCTCTGTCGCGACCACGGGGTGGTCGGTCGGCCGTATTATGCGCTGGTGATGAAGGTATGTATGCTTCCTCCTCTAATCGGGGGAGCAACTTGCGTTTTGGGTAGCTCTTGGAGGGGCGTTCGAGTTCATACTCTTCGGCCGCGAGGACCTCGGTCCATCTGTCGGCCAGCAGGTCTTGATCAGCTTGAAGCTGCTGCTGCTTTTTCTTTAGGCTATTTGCCGTGGCGATAAGCCTGCGTTTAAAACGCTCTTGTTCGACGGGATCCTCCGGCACGACGAATTCGTCGTCGTTGAGGCTTGCCTCGTCTCCGGAGGGAGGTATGTAATTATCATCCTCGACCTCTTCATCTGCCGCTCTCTCGTGAGGGCTTGCTTCTGCATCCTCCTACATTGAATCTTGCTGGAGGGGATTGTCTTCGGCACTTTCTGGGGTGTTATTATCTCCTGTGCCGGAATCTCCATTCTTACGGTGGCGGGATTCAGAGCGGCTCCGCTGACGTCGGCGCTTGGGCTGTTTCTTTGAGGAATCTGCCTCCGCTGCTTCTTCGCCGTCCCCATCTTTTGGGGTGTCCACCATGTATATGTCGTATGACGAGGTGGACTTCCAGTGCCCTGTATGCGCTGGTTCTTGATCGTCTCCGGCATCGTCGTCCATACCGTCGATGTCTTCGGAGTCGTAGTCTAGCATGTCGGTTAGATCGTCGACAGTGGCTACAAAGTGGGTGGTGGGTGGGCTTTAAATTTCTTCGTCGTCCGCATCCCAACCATCCTGGCCATAATCCGGCCAGGGCTCTCCGGATAGCGAGAGATGTTTTAGCGAATTTAGGATGTCGCCAAAGGGTGAGTGTTGGAAGATGTTCGCGGCGGTGAACTCCATGATCGGCGCCCAATCAGATTCGATTGGCAGGGGCGCAGGAGATTCGGATTCCGGTAGGGAGTCCGGCGCCTCAGAGTCATGAGCTATGTAAGGGACAAGGTTAGTGTTTGGCTCCATCACCGTTGAAGTTGCAGCCCCCGAGGCGGTGTCCAACCACCGGTCCTCGATCTGCGCGATCGGCTCCAGACTAAGGGCCGGGGTGGATTCGTGTGCAGCCTCCAAGGTACTGTCCGGCGGCAGAGTTAGATCATGCCCATCGTGACAGCGCGGCACGCTCGGCTGTGGCTCGAGTCCGTCGAAGATCAAGTCCCCGTAGACGTCGGCCGTGAAGTTTATGCTTCGAACCTGACTGATGGCGGGCGAACTTCGATCTGCTCCAGACGGGCTGCTTAATTGCCCGATCTGGCTTGCTGAACTTGAAGATCTGTCCGGGGAGAAAAGTCTCACCATGGACAGCGTTGTTGTTGATTGAAGAAGCCATCAAGCCTATTGGTGATGACATAGAGGAACTCTCAATGAAAGCACCAATGTCGGTGTCAAAACCGGCGGATCTCGGGTAGGCGGTCCCGAACTGTGCGTCTAGGCGGATGGTAACAGGAGACAAGGGACACGATGTTTTACCCAGTTTCGGGCCCTCTTGATGGAGGTAAAACCCTACGTCCTCCTTGATTAATATTGATGATGTGTATTACAAGAGTGGATCTACCACGAGATCAAGGAGGCTAAACCCTAGAAGCTAGCCTATGGTATGATTGTTGTGTCCTACGGACTAAAGCCCTTCGGTTTATATAGACACCGGAGAGGGCTAGGGTTACACAGAGTCGGTTACAATGGTAGGAGATCTACATATCCGTATTGCCAAGCTTGCCTTCCACGCCAAGGAAAGTCCCATCCGGACACGGGACGAAGTCTTCAGTCTTGTATCTTCATAGTCTTGGAGTCCGGCAGACGATGATAGTCCGGCTGTCCGGACACCCCCTAGTCCTGGACTCCCTCAATTATTATTTTGCATGGTAATATGTGTCTCTTTATATCATAAGGATAATAGTACAAGGAACATACAAACTGGACTGACAAAATCAAAAAGACAGCAAATCGCTAGCCTTTACACAGCCAAGAAGTAAAATTACAATCAAGACCGAGGAAACCTCTGAACTTGACACCAACGCCCGTCACCTGTCTCTGGAACCACCATAGCAGCCACCAAAGGAAAAAATGACGAATCACCTTCGCACCCGAGCTCGAAGCGGCTCCATCGCTGATATGCAGCTTTGCGGACCTCCAAGGTGGCTCACCAAAAGCGAAACCATTACCATTGAATGAATCAGACCGGGACAACACCCCGGACACGCCATCGAACTCAAGATCTGGCACCCCCACACGACTAAGACGCGGGAGGAGAAAACCACACCTGCCATCCACAAACCATGAAGCCAGCACACGATCCACCATCTTCCAGATGTCGTCGATGCAGACCACAATATGCATCCACTCCTGGACTACCTCCCATGCTCCACGCCGGCGCTGGAGCAAACGCCGTCACAATGGCGGAGCCCGAGGACATAGGTCCACCACAAGGATTTCGACGCCGCCACACCATCTTTGCTTGAACAGACTGATTTCCAAATTCACCCCCAAACATATGACCGATCGCCTCGTCGGAGTAGGATCTGAAGAAAGTTTATTCTGCGCCGCCATCGCTGCCGCCAAAGCAAAGACGATGAACAACCAAAAAATCTAAACTACTAGAATAAAAAACAATCCACACGCGTGGATCCGGCGACCCCCCCTCATCACCGACGTCCGAGGCAGCCGGCGGAGGGGAACCGCCGGAGGGCGGCGGCATGGGAGACTCCTGGCGGCAAGGTCGCCTTTTCTTTCTTCGAGCGGAAGAAAGAAAAGTGATCTGGGGAACAGATCGATATTCGTATGATCTGTATTCATCTCATTTGCGTTTCCATCACTTCGGTCCCTTCTTACAACGTACGGATGGATATACTACAAAATAATTATGTCGTAATCTGGTTAATTGATTTTTTTTCAATTCGAATCCATTTCCATTTACTAAATTCATTAGTCCTTTCTCCTGGGTAGGGGTAACCCTTAATTTTAGTAATCGAATATTTCCTTTCCATAATAACTATAATCTGGGATAATCCAATCATTCTACAGTCCTTCAAAATCTCTAACTAAGTATATCCTCATAAATCAAATATCTCCTAACTGTATCCAAAATGTTTCACAAACGTCGTGACTAGGTCTGACTAAATATTGGATTGCTTCTGTCTGCTGTGTACAAATATCACTTAATTCTTCCTATGTGCAGATTTGTTTAACTTAATTACTCCAATAAAGGAAGCGATAATCCAATCTTCCACCAGTCCTTCGAAAACTGTGACTAAATATGCTCTGATAAATCAAATATTTTGTAACTAAATTCGAAATAACTACAAACTAAAAATCTAAAATATTGCTAACTAAATCCAAAATGTTCCCCAAACATTGGGATTGCGTTCCGTCTAAGCACTAGATTGCCTCTTTTCCATACCACCAATATATTTCTTATGGAACCACTCATAATAGGTTAATCCAATGTTACACTTACTTACTTTCAATCTTAATCTGCTGACAACTCTCATATCACATATTCTGATGAAGTTATCACCTAATCTTAAACCACTTGTTGTGATCGATTCTAAAGCCCTAATTCTAGCACTATAGGTACTTCAAGATGCACAAGGATAATTCAAGAGGAGGCATAGCTAGTTACTTTTTTGAAACCGCCAGCAATTGCTAGCCATTATATTATGGGGGTTAGGGAGCAATATTTACACAGCCGCTGACGCGGTTTTAGGAGAGAAAAAGAAGAGAAATGAAAAGTAGTGCCAGGCCCCTAGGCCATACTAGGACAATCTCTCACGTTGGGTCCCCAAAAGGGGGCTGTAGACATTTTGCTCCCGCCAATCTCCATGCCTCCAAGGATCCTCGCATTGCTTGGATGACAGCCCGGGGTGCAGCGATTTTCTTATGGAAAACCCTACGGTTATGCTCGAGCCAGATTTCCCATGTGATAAGCATGGTGAGCGATCTGATTCCTTTCTGATGCTCGCGGTGAGTTTTGTCAATGATGTGCGCCCAGAACATCTCCGATCTGTCGCCCTCTGGCTAGGTGGTTGGAGCAAGAGCAGCACAGCCGTGCCATCTTGCCACTGCAGACCAGATCGACCTTGCCTCCGGGCATTGCCACAACAGGTGTACTGATGATTCAAGATTCCGGACGCATAGCGGGCAGAAATAATCATTAGGCCACCCGCGCCTTTGCAACCTGTCGGCGCACCACAACCTGTCGAGCAGCAGCAGCCAGGTGAAGAACTTGCAGCGCGGAGGAGCCCAGGCCTTCCAAAACATCTTTACGAAGTCTGATTACATCCGTCCAACGAATTGGAGTTTGTAAGCGGCCGATGCGCTATAAGAAACCGGATGGGCTTGTCTTCCACGTGATACTGTCCGGGACATCCGGCTGCAGTGAAACCTGGCCTCGTTGATCATATTCCATAGCCTCCTGAATTCAAATACGTTGGTATCCGAAAGGGGTGGACGGCGGATGTCTTGAATCCATTTTTGGCCTTGAAGCGCATCCTTGACTGTGCGGTTTTTGCACCTGCATCGTGCAAAGAGGGAGGGTGCAATCAATTTTGGCGGCAGCGGCCCCAGCCAGGTGGATTCCCAAAAAAGTGCACCCTCGCCGTTGCCAACAGAGACGCTTGGTGCAGCAGCAAAGAGCTGGCGATCTTGCTCGTCACACGGCAAAGGGAAGCCACTCCATGGCCGGTTGGCCTCATCCCACGATAGCCATATCCATCTCAGCTGTAACGCTCTAGCAAATTTACCACTATCTAAAACTCCTAGTCCGCCTAGATCGATCGGGGAGCAGACCGTCTGCCAGTTGACTTTGCATTTGCCGCCGGATAGCTTCTCCTCCTGAGCCCAAAGGAAACGTCTGGAAATCTTGTCAATGTCCTTCAAGACTCTAGCCGAGGCTTTTATTGCAGTGAGCGCGAAAGTAGATGTAAGGGCATATTTATCCCCAAGATGTTTTGGTGATTGATGACAATGCTTTTGCGGACTAATCATGTGCGTTAAGTTCTTTCAGAGATTCATCCATTGGCACGAGATGATTACCTCCCCTTGGTGTTTTATTCAAGACGGTGTAGCTCCTTCGTTTCTCTGTTGGTGGACTAGTTTCGTAGGAGTCACCGTACTATCAAGAGGGGATCCGCTTTGGTAAGGCTAGGGTGGCATCAACACGTACACATCCGTATCACACCCGATGTTTTCCTTCCACTTCATTGGAGCTGCCTTTCCCTCCATGCCTGCCCTGTCTTGTCCCAGCGGTAGTACCGCGGTCCTCAGCGGTAGTACTGCCGAAGCTCGTCGAGCGGTAGTACCGCTCCCCCAGCGGTAGTACAGCTCCCTGAGCGGTAGTACCGCTTATGGTCTTCGGCCGTAGTACCGCAGTGGTTCCGGGCTACTACCGCCTCGACTCGAGACCGATGTTTTTCGTGTCGGGTTTTACGGTGCTAGGAGCGGCAGTAGTGGCGGTAGTACTGCTCCAAGCGGTAGTACCGCTCTTACTCCCGTGGTAGTTCCTCTCTGGGGCCAGGACCCTGCCTTCCTTGTCACCGCGGCAGTACCGCTGGGTGGGAGTGGTAGTACCGCTCTTCAGTGGTAGTACCGCCCTGCCCAAGCGGTAGTACCGCGCTGTGAGTGGCTGTTCAGTGGGGTAACGGTTGGATTGTTTCCCCCACTATATAAAGGTGTCTTCTTCCCCAAAGTTGACCTACCTCTTCCTCCAAAAGCTCCATTGTTGCTCCAAGCTCCATTTTCGCCCGATCTCTCTCCCTAGCCAATCAAACTTGTTGATTTGCTCGGGATTGGTTGAGAAGGCCCCGATCTAGACTTCCACCAAGAGAAATTTGATTCCCTCTCTTATCCCTAGCGGATCTTGTTGCTCTTGGGTGTTTGAGCACCCTAGACTATTGAGGTCACCTCGAAGCCATACTCCATTGTAGTGAAGCTTCGTGGTGTTGTTGGGAGCCTCCAATTGTTGTGGAGATTGCCCCAACCTTGTTCGTAAAGGTTCGGTCGCTCCCTTCAAGGGCACCAATAGTGGAATCACGGCATCTCGCATTGTGTGAGGGCGTGAGGAGAATACGGTGGCCCTAGTGGATTCTTGGGGAGCACTGTGCCTCCACACCGCTCTAACGGAGATGTACTTCCCCTTAAAAGGAAGGAACTTCGGTAACACATCCTCGTCTCCACCGGCTCCACTCTTGGTTATTTCGTGCCTTTACTTTTGCAAGCCTACTTGTGTTGTATCCCTTGCTTGGTTATGTGCTAGTTGTTATTGCATCATATAGGTTGCTCACATAGTTGCATATCTAGACAACCTATTTTGTTGCAAAGTTTAAATTGGTAAAGGAAAGCTTAAAAATTGTTAGTTGCCTATTCACCCCCCCTTAGTCAACCATATCGATCCTTTCAATTGGTATCAGAGCCTTGTCTCTTTATTAAGGACTTAGCCGTCCGAAGAGTATGGTTGACACCACAGACGGTGCGGAGGAGCACTCCGGTGTGAATCCTATCTCGTCTATGGCCGATGGGGGAACCTCGGTCTCTCGTGAGGAATTCAATGTGGCTCTAGACACATTGAAAGACTCCATGACGACCAAGGTTGAAAGCATGCTTACTAAATTTCTTGAAGGACTCAAACTGTCCACCTCGCCGATGAAAGTGGGTGATCCCACTAACAAGGTGACGGATGCTACCTCCGACAAGGGGGAAGCTAACAGTTAAAAGAGCCTTTCTACTAGTGGTAGAAATGGCACGGGCATTTTTGCCCTTGTGGAACCTCCAATTTATGGAGGACCGATTCCCTTTACTCATTTAAATCATGCTGGTCCTCCTCCTAAGTATGAGAAAAATGAAGATTTTGATTCTTGGGTTTATCATTTCAAGCGTCATTTAAAACATGTGAATACTAACCTTTGGAGAATCATTGAAGAAGGTTTCTATCCTCATGACCCAAGCAACTTCACCCCTCGAGAAGCCGTGGATAATCAATTCAATGAGAGTGCTCTCTTCATCATCCAAGATGCAATCCTTCCCGAAGATCTCCCTCATCTTCGACCTCATGCCGTGGCTAAAGACGCATGGCAATGTGTTGTGTCTCTCTATCGAGGAAGTGCTAGTATTGAACGCTCCAACTATGAAGTGGTGCAAGATGAAGCCGATGAGTTTGCAATGAAAGAAGATGAAGAACCTCGTGAGCTCTTTCGAAGAGTGACCAAACTCGCGGTCTCACTCCGAGATCATGGAAGCAAGGACACGGATGACAATTGGATCAAACGCAAGTTCCTCAAGGCCATGATGCCCTACAACAAGGCCATGTCCTCCGTCATTCGTCAAAGACCGGACTTCCACTCCATGACCTCAAGTGAAGTGTTGGATGAGTTCGTTGCAATAAGCATCTTGGACAAGACCACTGACAATGCGGTGCTCCGTTCTCAAAGGGCAAAGAAGCCCAACCTTGCTTTGAAGGCCAAGGTTATTATGGAAGAAGAGGAAGAAGTGGAAGATGAGGAGAGCAACCCCGAAGACACCAAATATGATTATCATGAGCACATGGCCCTTGCTTCAAGACAATTTTGGAGCAAGAAGAATACAAGACCTGAAAGTGCATTATATCGACTAGAGGGAGGGTGAATAGGCGATTTTTATGAATTCTTCACTGAGAGGAATTTGAGGGTGAGGAAATTCCTTAGTGAAGAACTACTAGCAGCAGAATAAGTACTCAGAAGTAAGCATAACAGAATACAAACATGGTCATCATGATGAAATGAAGACAAGCACAGAGTACAGAAAGCGTAATCACAGGATAACACAAAGTGAAGACAAACAGACTGAAGAAATTGAACTGAGGAAATTGAGAAAGTCTTCAGTCAAAGTCTTCAAACACAGATATGAATAAACATTCAACACAGTAGTGAGGAAATGAAAGGGTTGAGGAAATAGAACCAGTCAGGTTGGTGAAGACAATGATTTGGTAAACCAGTTCCAACTGCTATCTCGGTTATGCGTCTGGTTGGAGCGGCTGAGTATTTAAACTCGAGGACACGCAGATCCGGACACCCGATCCTTGAGCACGCAACTCAGACACCCAGTCCTCACCGTATTCTCCTTGAACTAAGGACACGCAGCCTCGCCCAATCACTCGTGGTAAGTCTTGGTGACTTCCAAACCTTCACAGACTTGGTCACTCGGCGATCCACAATTCCTCTTGGATGCTCTAGACCTTGACGCCTAACCGTGCGGAAGAAGCACAGTCTTGAAGGTAACAAGCGTCGGATCCACGCAGATCAATTTCTTGATGATGCTCAATCACTTTGGGTTTGTGGGGTTTGGTTTTGGGTTTTCCTCACTTGATGATTTTCGCCCAAAATCCTCGGAGGATGGGTTGCTCTCAAATGACAAGTGTCAAGTTCTCTCGAGCAGCCAACCAGCTAGTGGTTGTAGGGGTGGCTATTTATAGCCTAGGAGCAGCCCGACATGATAAGACATAAATGCCCTTCAATGATATGACCGTTAGGTGGATAGGATATTTTGGGACAGGTGGCAAGAAGACCTGGCGTGATCGGAAATTTGACTCTCAAATTCCTCGGGGCTATCATGTTCCTCTTTGTGTAGGCAATTCACTTTGGCGAATTCCTAACTCCTCGGTCGAGCAAGGTCCTCAAGTGACGGAAGAACTGCGTCTCTGCCACTGAAGAAATTGACTGAACTGTATGAGATTTCCAATGGCTTCACTCGAAGGGATTGGTAGGTGTAGGATTTTGAGTTGAGCATCACATGGAAATTTCTCCTTAGTATTTCCTCGACTCCCTTTAGCAGTACGGTGTTTCCTATGACTCAAGAAAGAGAAAATGAAACTATGAAAACAAAAGTCTTCACGCTTCATGTTCCTCAAATGAATACCAAGTCTTCAAGGTCACACCAATTTCTTCACTTTCAAAGTCTTCATAAAGTCTTCAGAATATCAAAGTCTTCAGTCGAAGAACTTCATTTTTAGGGGTCGACTTTGTCTGTAAATATCAAACTCCTCATAGACTTATAGACCTGTGTACACTCACAAACGCATTAGTCCCATAACCTATAAGTCTTCAATACACAAAATCACTAAGGGGCACTAGATGCACTTACAATCTCCCCCTTTTTGGTGATTGATGACAATATAGGTTAAGTTTTCAACGGGGATAAACATATGAAGTGTAAATACTGATATTGAGGAATTTGATTGCAAGATATAGAAGAACGCCCCCTGAAGGTGTGCATAGTGAGGAATTTGCTTTTGAGGCAATGCAAATTTGAAGAGTTGAATCATGGAGATCTCCCCCTATATCTTGTAATTCATACACGCATTTGATATATAATATGAAGAATTTGAAATGCATGATGAAATATGGTGCCTGATGGAATTCAGCATGCGTGCAATAATATTAACGAGGAATAAGCATGCAGAATAGCACATCAAAAGTATCAGATCATAGTGCATCAAAAATCAGAGCACCATCCAAAAGTAATAGAGCACCATCGGGTTTAAGATTACAACTCGATCCAATAAAAGTTTCGGAAGAACGAGAGTTGTAACTTAAAAAACTCCCTTAGTATAGACCCGCTTGAAGACTAACTCAGATTTCTCCCCCTTTGTCATCAAATGACCAAAAGGATCAAAACTGAGGACTAACGCCCCTAAAGAATTTCAAGTTGATGGAGGAGCGCCAGCGTTGTCTGGGTTGTTTGTTGTAGCAGGGCCTGCCGCGGTGTCGTCCAAATCTTCATACTCATCAGTGTCACGTGATGAAGAATAAGAGCTGGCCACCAGTGGAGGAACTTTGACCCTCTTGAATTTCTTTGGTGGAGGTGCAGACCAATCAAATTCTTTGTTGAGACCCATAGTCTTCAGTTCTTCAGCGCTATAAACATGAGTGAGGATAGCCCAGGTGCGGTTGAGGGTTTCATGAAGGTAGTAGTGGTTCTTCTTCACTTCATTGTGTGTTGAGGTCATATTTTGAAGAATTGCACCAAACTGACGCTTGACCCATTTGTGATTGCGATCAACCTTCTGATGAAGATTAAGGAGTAACTCACGGTTAGTCATCACCCTGGGTGCTGTGGCTTGAGGATTTTGCTTGGCTGAGGTATTTGCGATAGAGTAATGTGTAGCAGAATCGTCATTGGTAGAGTAAGATGTAGCCAGGCGAAATTGACCATCCAATGGACGAGTGCCTTCATCAATCACAGCAGCTGCCTTGCCTTTATCATCCGATGATGAAACTATCCGTTTGAGGACTTCAATGGGAGGCAAGTAGCTACCGAGGTTCAGAGTGTCAGCTTTGTAATTCAGTGAAGATCTTGCCCTTATGAATCTCATAATCCAAGGTGCATAGGGCTTCAGCTCGAATGGTGACATAGCAACATTTGCCAGAGTCCTGATGAAGAAATCATGGAAGTTGACGGGAACGCCATGAATGATGTTTAAAAGCATATTCTTCATGATGCCAACGACTTCTTCATCATTTGAGTCGTGGCCTTTGATAGGACTCATTGTCTTCGTCAGAATGCGATAGACAGTCCGAGGCACATAGAGTAACTCCTTGACGAGGAATTTGGTTCGTGGGGCCTGCCCTGGCCTCAAAGGCTTCATGAGCACTTCCATATAGTGATTTGTCAGTTTAGGGTCATTGTAGATGCAACGTGCACTGTCATGGGGCGGATCAAGAGGAAGGACACGAAGCAATTCAGTTGCCGGTGCCTTATAATGACTGTTTTTAGTCATCCAATCCAGCACCCATGAATTGACATCTTCAGCGTCTCCGGTGATATGCAGTGTGGCGTAGAACTGAAGAATGAGTTCTTCATTCCAATCACAGATGTCAGTGCTGAAAATGAGTAATCCTGCATCGTGAATAACACTGAGGACTGGCTCAAAGCATGGCAGAGATTCCATGTCCACATGAGGAATATGTTCATGATCGAAGATTTTGTCCTTGTCAAACATCACTAAGGAATAGAAGTTGGCTTGACTAGCAGTCCAGAAACGCCTCTTCCTTATGCGAGCAGAGTCATAGGCATTGTAATCAGTGAAGAATACATGCTCGGAAAAGAAGTCTTCAGCCTTGAACTTCTGTTTGCTTGAGAATGGATTCTTCGGCTTTGGCAGAGGAGTGTCAGTGAGTTGCAGTACCACCTCAAGAATCGTGAGCTCAGGTTCTTCAGACTGAGGAATTTCTGGTTCCTCTTCTTGTGCAACTTGAGGATCAACATCAGCAAGTTCTTTAGCACTAGCGGCTGGAATATCTTCATGAACACAGGGAGTGGGATGAGTTTCTTCAGAGCCCATCTAAACTGTTGTTGGTGGGGACTGAGGAATCTGTTGGATGGGTGTGAATGGAGGAGTATTTGGATGCTGACTTTCCCAAAAGTCATCATTCATCACAGGTGTGGTGCATCCAATATCCACATCTTCATCTTCATTTTCTATTTCCTCAACACCAGCCTCTTCAGCTGTGAACCGAGGCATAGGTGAGGAAATGACTGGCGTTGAAGGGATTGCGTCCACTTCAATTTCTTCATCAAGCTGCTCTGACGTAGCAGCAGAATGATTTTCTTCATCAGATCCACTTGGGATCTTATAGTCTTCTCCATAAGGAACAATTTCCTTTGATGACATGGAGGAAATTGGAACAACATCAATAGGATTTTCAAAAGAGCTGGTCATTGGCTTCATTTTCTTCGCAGCCGAAGAATTTGACACAGCTGATGCCTTCCTTTTCTTCACTTGCAGCTCGCTCTGCAGCCTTGGTCTTCTTCACCTCATAGGCGGATGGAAGAATTGGAGTTGGTGTAGGCGCGGGAGGAGCTGAGGAATTTGGTTCATTTTCTTGGTATCGATGCAGTTGCCTGATCTCTTCGATTTCTTCAGCGCACCACTAGTGGATGCCCCGCAATTTCTTCGGTGGCTGGAATGGAGTCATCAGCCTGAAACTAGCATTTTCATCAGCAGGCTGAAAGTCATCAGCGGTCTTGGCATGTTCTTCAGCGGTGGCGAGTTTGCAGCCTGAAGATTTTCTTGTTGCGATGGGGCTGCAACATTCGTGAATTTCTTCGTCAGATCGACGAATGTCACTTTGGCTCCTTGCCAATCAGCATAGTAAGCATCAAAGTCTTTGCCGAGGGCTTGAATTAAAGACTGAGCCTTGAGAAGTTCCTCAGGTGTCATTCTGACAACATTTTTCTTCAGGAGCTTCTCCTTTCTGTATTGAGCTTTCTTTACCTCTCTTGCCTTCTCAAACTTCCATTTCTCTTGAGTGATGAAATGGGTCATCATGTGACTTTGACCAGGAGTCAGAGGAAGATCAGGCATCGGGGTGTTTGGATCCTTATGCCAGAGATCAATGTAATCGAGGATTTTCCTCGGATCCAAAAGCAGTGGCATAGATGTGCCTTTGGCTCTAGCGGCCTTCACTTGTCTGTCTCTGATGATTTCTGCAAGTTCATCATCAGAAGCTTCATCGTCAGAGGGCACATGGAATGCGACCTGTTTCTTCTTTGGACTTGGCCGAGGACCGCGTCCAGCTGTTGCTTTAGTCTTCAGCAGTTTGGGGCCTGATGAGGAAATAGGTGCAGCTGAGGAACTTGCTAAGACTCCAGAGGCAATCGAGAAATATGTAGTCCTTTGACATGTAGCCAGATGCACAGGAGCTGAGGACTTTGAGGGAGTTGCTGAGGACTTTGGTGGAGCAGTAGCAGTGTGAGGAATTTGCCGTGAGGGCATCGCTGAGGAACTTGGCCGTGAGGGCGCTGCTGGTGAAGCACTTGGCTTATGAGCGGGCTTCTTTGGCATTGATTTCCTTGGTCTGACCGAGGCCTCAGTAGCAGCAGCAGTGGCAGAATCCTCATTGAATTTCCTCACTGGCTCCTTGGCTTGCCTTGCCAATTTTGCTTGGCGCTTAGCCCATTCATTAGGAAAGTCCTTACCACGCTTGATGCTGGTGGGATCAGCTACTTGGCCAGGTGCCAATGGAGCTCTTGGGCATGGAGGATGTAAAGCAAATTTCTTCATATACTTTGGAGTAACATATCTGTACTCCCTCCACTCTCTTGCCCATCTCCGTTCAATCTTCTGTATGCGCACCTTGCGCTGATTTTTGGTTTCTTTGCCAAATTTTGCTTCATCAGGTGTGCAATAGCCAGCATAGATTTCATCAGGGATTTCGAAAGCAGTCATGACCTCAAGCTTCTTTCCTCCTTTCTGCGGCCTCTTACCGTCTGCCATAGTCTTCAAATGAGGAATTTGAACAATTGAACACTCTGAAGAAGTATGCAGTTTTTCTTCGAGGAACGCTGCAAATGAGTTAAGTTGATGAGAACCTAGTGATTCAGCAGCGGACATGAGTACCTGTGAACAGAGTGTAGGTGCGAGGAATTTGAAGAGGTCATATGCGTTCTCAGAAGGTTTTTCGAAAAGAACAAGTTTTGAGGAATTTAACCAGATGAACCTTGAGGAATTTCACCAAGCATTTTGTCTTAGGTTCCAGAGTTGTATAGATCGAAGATCCACACAATTAGGGAATCTTCAAGAAAATGATTTCTTAGAGAAATAGTTCAAGATCATATGATCCGAGAAGTGTTCATATGTGTGAAGATTTGAAGAATAAACACCTTTGAAGATTTTCGGGAAAGTTTGAGAATCAAAGTGAGTAATAAAAGTAACTTTTAATTACCCGAAGTGAAGAAAACGATGAACTGAGAAGAACGGATGCGAAGTTCGTCAGGTTAGATCTCCCACGCCCTAACTTGGCAGAGGAAGACAGCTACGGCGGCGGCGGAGTGAAGATTTCCGCAACTGGCGCGAGTACGACGGCGACGAGGTCGAGGCAGCGAAGCTCTTCCTCACCAGCGACGATGGAGTAGCGGCGGCGCTAGGGTTTGAGGAGCTCGAGCGAGAGATAGCGGTCGAGCGGAGTAAATGAAGTGAGGAAGGGGAGAGGGGTATTTATAGTCACGGTGAAAAACTGTTCACCCGAAGATTTAGGACGAACATGCCCCTGCCCTTTCTCCTTCACGCGACATGTGTCACCCACGTACTGTGTAGATGAGATCGTGTTAGATCGTGGGTGAATAAAATAATGCATCATGGGATGTGGAACAGTTTGAGCGGTAAAACCGAAAATTTGGATAAGATTTGTTTTAAAGTTTCGTTCGCAATTTCTTCAGCTGACAAGGACACAGTGAAGATTTTGAACGAGTTTCAAATAGAACGCACATGAAGAATTTGTCAATAGATTGGATTGAGTATAGCATAGAGGGGGAAGGGTCCGATCACATTCACTTAGTAGAAAAAGCAACATGAAGATTTAGCCATAAGTGAATGTTGTAGAGGACATAAACTCATATATATATATATATATATATATATATATATATATATATATATATATATAGCCAATGAAGAAACATGACGGAAACAGTGAAGATTTTGCAAAGTTGAAGAATTTGAAAAACTGAAGAATTTCAAAACTGAGGAAAAACTCAAATTGAAGATTTTCAACTTTTTGTGGTGGCGTGACCCACCGTATAAGAATGATTATTTCAGACACCGCGTACAATTGTCGTAGGGTTCTGAGAATCAAATTCTTCATTAATTTCTTCACACTTAGAGTGTTATTCTTCATTGATTGAAGAATGTTTCTTCATGTGTTGCACATCTAAGTCATCAATTTTGCATAAGTGTTAGGATGTGTCTCCTTTTCAAAGAACATTCGAAGACTCTAAGATATTTAGCTCACACCGCAACTTGCTAAATCTCTTCTCATCCAAGGGCTTAGTGAAGATATCAGCTAGCTGTTCTTCAGTCTTCACGTGCTCGATGGAGATGTTGCCCTTCAACACATGATCACGAAGAAAATGATGACGAATCTGGATGTGCTTTGTCTTCGAGTGCTGAACTGGGTTGTGAGCAATCTTGATGGCACTCTCATTGTCACAGAGGAGAGGCACTTTCTTCATGTTGATGCCATAGTCCTTGAGGGTTTGCTTCATCCAAAGCAGTTGAGCACAGCAAGAGCCAGCAGCAATGTATTCAGCTTCAGTAGTAGACAGTGATACGCAGTTCTGTTTCTTCGAGGACCAACAGACCAAAGATCATCCGAGGAAATGACAAGTGCCAGATGTTGACTTGCGGTCCACACGATCACCAAAGATAGTCGAGTCGAATATCCAGTGAGATCAAAAGCAGAGCCCTTGGGGTACCATAATCCTAGTGTTGGTGTGTGAGCTAGATATCGAAGAATATGCTTCACAGCCATATGGTGTGATTCCTTTGGTGCAGCTTGAAATCGGGCACACATGCAAACACTAAGCATTATATCTGGCCTAGATGCACATAAGTACAATAAAGAACCAATCATGGAGCGGTATACCTTGTGATCGAAGTCAATACCATTTTCATCAGTGCATAGATGGCCATTTGTGGGCATTGGAATTTTGATGCCTTTGCAATCTTGCATGCCGAATTTCCTCAGTACATCTTTGAGGTATTTCTCCTGAGATATGAATATGCCATTTCGCTGTTGACGAATTTGAAGACCTAGGAAGAATTTCAATTCTCCCATCATAGACATTTGATATTCTTCACTCATCATATAGGCAAATTCATCACTATAACGTTGGTCAGTAAAGCCAAAGATAATATCATCAACATATATTTGGCACACAAACAGTTCACCATCATAAGATTTAGTAAAGAGAGTAGGGTCGAGTGAACCGGGTGTGAAGCCATTTTTCACGAAGAATTCCTTCAATGTATCATACCATGCCCGAGGGGCTTTGCTTGAGGCCATAGAGAGCCTTATTGAGTCTGAAGACTTTGTCAGGATTCTTTGGATCTTCAAAACCTGGGGGTTGAGCAACATATACTTCTTCCTCAAGCTTACCATTGAGGAATGCACTTTTCACATCAATTTGATATAAGATGATATCATGATGGTTAGCATAAGCAAGTAATATGCGAATAGCCTCGAGTCTAGCAATAGGTGAAAAAGTTTCATCGAAATCAATTCCTTCAACCTGTGTGTAGCCTTGAGCTACTAGTCGTGCCTTATTCCTCACCACAAGGCCATTTTCATCTTGCTTGTTGCGGTAGATCCACTTTGTGCCAATGATATTATGCTTGCGAGGATCTGGACGATTGACCAGTTCCCAGACATTGTTGAGCTTGAACTGATGTAATTCTTCTTGCATAGCCTGAATCCACTCCGGATCCAGAAATGCTTCATCTACCTTAGTGGGCTCTGTGATAGAGATAAAAGCATAGTGGCCACAAAAGTTAGATAAATGTGAAGCTTTTGAGCGTGTGAGAGGACCTGGGGCTCTAATGTCATCGATGATCTTCTCCACTTGCACTTCTTTTGCAACGTGAGGATGAGCTGGTTGTCGCTGAGGAATTTGAGCATTTTCTTCAGCACCATTTTCCTCAGCATTTTCTTCAGGTGCATCAGCTTGACGTTCCTCATGAACTGGAATGAATTCTTCAGCAGATTCTTCAGTAGGAATGACATCCTCAGTTGCCTTGAACTTGATAGAATCCTCAGGTGCTGGTTCATCTAACACAGAAGGTAGGTGCTCTCTTTGCGAGCCATTAGTTTCATCGAACCGCACATCTACAAAGTGTCAACAATCTTGTGAAGAACAATGTTGAAGACTCTGTAGGTGTGCGAGTCCTTTTCGTAACCAAGTATAAAACCTTCATGTGCTTTCGGTGCAAATTTACAGTTGTGGTGAGGATCTCTAATCCAACATTTAGCACCGAAGACTTTGAAATAACTCACATCGGGTTTCTTGTCAGTGAGGAGTTCGTAGGCCGTCTTTTTGAAGAATTTGTGAAGATATACTCTGTTGATGATGTGGCATTCAGTATCAATTGCATCAATCCAAAAATGCTGAGGCGTTTTGTATTCATCAAGCATAGTGCAAGCCATCTCAACAAGAGTTCTGTTCTTGCGCTCCACGATGCCATTTTGCTGAGGAATATAGGGAGCAGATAACTCATGAGTAATACCAAGTTCATCAAGATAGGCATCAAGACCGGAATTCTTGAACTCAGTTCCATTTTCACTTCTGATGTGCTTGATCTTCACACCAAAGTTGGTTGAAGCCCTCGAGGAAAATCGTTTGAAGACTTCTTGCACTTCATGTTTTTAAGTAACAATGTGTACCCATGTATATCGAGAGTAATCATCAACAATGACAAAACCATATAGAGATGCATCATTATTGACTGTTGAGTAATGCTTAGGTCCGAAGAGGTCCATGTGAAGCAATTCGAATGGACGAGTAGTGGTCATGATAGTCTTTGCTGGATGCTTGGCCTTGGTCATTTTTCCAGCTTCACAGGCTCCACACAAGTGATCCTTGAGGAATTTGACATTCTCAATGCCAATGACATGCTTCTTCTTCGCAAGCGTGTGCAAATTTCTCATGCCTGCGTGACCAAGTCGTCGATGCCATAGCCAGCCTTCTGAAGCTTTTGCAAGTAGACACACGGCTGGTTGTGGTCCTGTAGAGAAATCAACAATATACAAATCTCCTCTCCTAAAGCCTTCGAAGACTTTGGAATTGTCAGCTTCCATAATCACAACACAGCGATACTTGCCAAAGACAACAACCATATCAAGATCACAAAGCATTGAGACTGACATGAGGTTGTATCCTAAGGACTCAACAAGCATGACTTTGTCCATGTGTTTATCCTTAGAGATTGCAACCTTACCAAGACCCAATACCTGACTTTTGCCTTTGTCAGCAAAGATGATATGCTTCAGATGTGACGGTGATAAAGGAGCATCCATCAATAGATTCTTGTCACCAGTCATGTGATTTGTACATCCACTATCGAGGACCCACTCAGTAGATTTGGGTTGATCATCCTGCAGATGAATTAGTGTAACTTACAATCTCATATGCTTCATCAGTGAAGAATATGATATCAAATTCATCGATGAATTTCATCAAGCGATAAGCAGATATAGCGATATTAGGGCGTGTGAAATGAAGGTTCATTTCATCATGATTCTTTGCTTCCTTCGAGCAATTTTGTCGGGTCCCAAACAAATTCTTGAGACGTTAAAGCACATCGGAGACCTGACCTGCAGAAGAGATTAGTTCTTTTCTTCACCACCCACATCCGGAGGGGTGGCAAAGAATTCATCACTCTGCGAGCACCATATGAGAAAGGTGGCAAAGATGCCAAACCATTTCGTTTCACATAAGAGGGGTTAGGGTAAGCATATGAATAAGCAGAGAAATTCTTCGAGGACTTATGAACATAATGATTTGAAGAATAATGCACATATTCATAGCCCTTAGCTCTACCCTGCAAGACAGAGTTGTTAGCACGATGGTAATCATATGAGGACTTTGATCCTTTTGAGGAATTTGATCCATGTGAGGAATTAGGTCCGTATGAGGACTTGGATCCATATGAAAAATTTGGTCCATATGAAGAATTTGATCTGGGGTTCCTGTTCTTCACTGGTGGTGTCATGAGGACATTCACCTGAAGACTTTCAAGGCACTTCTTTGGAACCCATATTTTCTTCATAGGAGAACCATTACTGCAGTTAGTGCCAACATATCTAGCAAATACTTCACCATTCTGATTTTTGAACAGTTTATAGTTGGAGTCAAATGACTCATCAGAAGAATGAGGAGATTCACATGTAAAGCTAGATAAGTTAGATGGATCAACTGGAGGTCCCTTTGCAGCAACCCATGAGGTTTTGGGGTACTGCTCAGGCTTCCAATATGTTCCATGAGCATTAAGTTTCCTCTCAAAGGCAATACCCTCTTTCCTAGGGTTTCTGTTGAGGATCTGCTTTTTAAGCACATCACAGAGAGTTTGTTGCCCTTTGAGGCTTTTGTACATGCCTGTCATGTACAATTCCTTCACCCTGCATTGTCAGTGATACTAGCAATGTCCTCAGATGAGGAATTAGTGATAGCAGAGGCAGGTGAAGAATTTGTAAGAGTTGAAGCATTTGAACATTCAGGTGAAGAATTAGCAGATTCATGTTCGATGCACTTTAAGCATGGAGGAACAAATTCTTCCTGAGAAGCGCTGATTTGTTGAGCTAGTAATGAATCGCGCTCCTTCTGAAGATCTTCATAACACACTCTTAGCTTCTCAAGATCTTGCTTTCTTCGAAGAAATTCATAAGAAAGTTTCTCATGATCAGATAAGAGAGTGTTATGATGACTTTGAACGTTATCAAGCCTAGACTGAAGTCTCTGAAGATTTTCAGTCAGGGCTTTAGTGCGATCCATTTCTTCACCCAACATATCATCACTTTTGTCTAGCATGTTTTGAACCTTTTCAAAAGCCCTTTGTTGTTTTAAAGCAATCTTAGCAAGTTTAGAGTAGCTGGGCTTGAGATCCTCATCAGATTCATTTTCACTAGATTTAGAGGAGGTGTATTTTAGTACCTTTGCACCTTTCGCCATGAAGCAATAGGTGGGAGCGTAGTCATCATTATCTTCATCAGGCTTGTCGGTGGAGTCGGTTTCTTCAGTGTTGAATATGGACTTGCTAACGAAAGCAGTAGCGAAGGCCAGACTTGCCACACCAGATTCAGATTCTTCAGACACCTCATCTTCCTCGTTTTCCTCAGATTCAGCTTCAGAGTCCATTTCCTTGCCAATGAATGCCCGAGCCTTCTTTGAGCTGCTCTTCTTGTGAGATGAAGACTTCGAGGATTTTGATGATGAAGATTTTGAAGATTTCTTCCTCTTCTTCGCATCATCAGAACTGTAATCCTTGTATTTCTTCTTCTTCATTTCCTTTTCCCACCGAGGACAATCTTGAATATAGTGACCAGGTTTCTTGCATTTGTGGCACAGCCTTCTCTTATAGTCACTGGATGAGGAATCACTGCCTCTTGAGGATTTTCCAAAGCGACCACGTCTTGAGAACTTCTGGAATTTCTTCACGAGCAGTGCTAGCTCCTGGCTCAATTCTTCAGGATCACCAAGGCTACTACCAGAATCCTCACATTCAGAGTGAGACACAGCCTTGGCCTTCAAGGCACATGGTTTGCCATAGCTCGAACCATAGAGATCTCTCTTTTCAGCAAGCTGGAACTCGTGAGTATTTAGCCTTTCGAGGATATCGGCAGGATCAAGAGACTTGTAGTCAGCCTGTTCTTGTATCATCAGTCCCAGAGTATCAAATGAGGAATCAAGCGATCTTAACAGCTTCTTCACCACCTCATGATCAGTGATGTCAGTGGCACTGAGGGCATGAAGCTCATTTGAGATGTCAGTGAGGCGGTCAAAGGTTTGTTGGACATTTTCATTGTCGAGTCTTTTGAAGCGGTTGAAGAGATTCCGAAGAACATCAACTCGAGAGTCACGCTGAGTTGAGACTCCTTCATTCACTTTGGACAGCCTATCCCAGATAAGCTTAGCAGTTTCCATAGCACTCACTCTTCCATACTGTCCTTTACTCAGATGGCCACATATGATATTCTTCACTTGAGAATCGAGTTGCTTGAATCTCTTCACATCGGTAGCATTCAGAGAGGGTGTGACAGAGGGGACACCATTTTCCACAACATACCAGAGATCGTTGTCAATTGCCTCAAGATGCATTCGCATCTTGTTCATCCAGTAGGGATAGTCCGTCCCATCAAAGGTAGGACACCCAGCCGAGACCTTGATCATACCTGCGGTCGACATAACTAAAACTCCAGGCGGTTAAACCAAAATCACACAGAACAAGGGAGTACCTTGCTCTGATACTAATTGAAAGTGCGTTATATCGACTAGAGGGGGGGTGAATAGGCGATTTTTATGAATTCTTCACTGAGGAATTTGCCGGTGAGGAAATTCCTTAGTGAAGAACTACTAGCAGCGGAATAAGTACTCAGAAGTAAGCATAACAGAATACAAGCATGGTCATCATGATGAAATGAAGACAAGCAGAGAGTACAGAAAGCGTAATCACAGGATAACACAAAGTGAAGCAAAACAGACTAAAGAAATTGAACTGAGGAAATTGAGAAAGTCTTCAGTCAAAGTCTTCAAACACAGATATGAATAAACATTCAACACAGTAGTGAGGAAATGAAAGGGTTGAGGAAATAGAACCAGTTAGGTTGGTGAAGACAATGATTTGGTAAACCAGTTCCAACTGCTGTCTCAGTTGTACGTCTGGTTGGAGCGGCTGAGTATTTAAACTCGAGGACACGCAGTCCCGGACACCCATCATCGAAAGCACGCAACTCAGACACCCAGTCCTCACCGTATTCTCCTTGAACTAAGGACACGCAGGCCTCGTCCAATCACTCGTGGTAAGTCTTCAGGTGACTTCCAAACCTTCACAGACTTGGTCACTCGGCGATCCACAATTCCTCTTGGATGCTCTAGACCTTGACGCCTAACCGTCTGGAAGAAGCACAGTCTTCAAAGGTAACAAGCCACGGATCCACGCAGATCAATTTCTTGATGATGCTCAATCACTTTGGGTTTGTGGGGGTTTGGTTTTGGGTTTTCTCACTTGATGATTTTCGCTCAAAGTCCTCGGAGGATGGGTTGCTCTCAAATGACAAGTGTCAAGTTCTCTCGGAGCAGCCAACCAGCTAGTGGTTGTAGGGGGCGGCTATTTATAGCCTAGGGAGCAGCCTGACATGATAAGACATAAATGCCCTTCAATGATATGACCGTTAGGTGGATAGGATATTTTGGGACAGCTGGCGCGCAACACAGCAAAGGTCGGAAAGTTGACTCTCAAATTCCTCAGGGCTATCATGTTCCTCATTTGTGTAGGCAATTCGCCTTTGGCGAATTCCTAACTCCTCGATCGAGCAAGGTCCTTAGTGACCGGAAGAACTGCGTCTCTCGCCATGAAGAAATTGATCGAATCAGTATGAGATTTCCAATGGCTTCACTCGAAGGGATTGGTAGGTGTAGGATTTTGAGTTGAGCATCACATGGAAATTTTTCCTTAGTATTTCCTCGACCCCTTTAACAAAGACGGTGTTTCCTATGACTCAAGAAAGAGAAAATGAAACTACGAAAACAAAAGTCTTCACGCTTCATGTTCCTCCAATGAATACCAAGTCTTCAAGGTCACGCCAATTTCTTCACTTTCAAAGTCTTCAGAAAGTCTTCAGAATATCAAAGTCTTCAGTCGAAGAACTTCATTTTTAGGGGTTGACTTTCTCTGTAAATATCAAACTCCTCATAGACTTATAGACCTGTGTACACTCACAAACGCATTAGTCCCTTAACCTATAAGTCTTCAATACACCAGAATCACTAAGGGGCACTAGATGCACTTACAAGACCCAACTTCAACAAGAACAACTCAAGTGGCGTCAAGGGAAAGCAACGAGTTAGAACTTGCTTCAACTGTGGCAATGTGAGCCATTTCGTTGTGGATTGTCCTTACAAGAAGCGGGAAGACAATGGTGGCAAGTTCATCCGAAAAGACAAAGCCAAGTCCTTCCCCAACAAGAACAACTTCGCCAAGAAGACTCCCACTCGTGGGTTGGTGGTTCAAGAAGAATACCAAGAGGATGACGACGATGATGAAAATGGAGAAGCGATGGCCATGGCGTCCGTTGCCATTGCTACTACTCCACGGGTGTCTCTCTTTGATTCAACCAACGAGAACATCACCGCCAAGTGCCTCATGGCTAAAGCTTCAAACAAGGTAACCCCCAACATCAAAACCACCATCATTACTAATCCCTCCTTGGAGGATTGCATTGATGAACATGATGGGTCTAATGAGGAAGTGGATGAATTTGAGTCTTTTATGAGTAAGCTCAAGGGCAAGTCCAAGAAGCATTTTGTTGCTCTCTTGGAACAACTTGGTGAGGCCAATGACACGATCGAGGCTCACGAAGAAACCATCTCTAAGATGGAAGGTCATAGTCGTGACTATGCCGATGAGATATCGGATCTCTCTAATGCTCTTGAGGAAGAGCGTGTGCATCGTTTGACTTTTGAGGAGTCATACAACGATGACCATGCTAAGTTAAAGAAAGATCTTGATCATTCCCTTGTCGTGTCTCGTGTGCTAACTTCCGAGAAGGCTAAACTTGGGGTTGATCATGCTAGACTCAAAGAGGAGTTTGAGATACTTGACAAGGCCCACAAGGTCTTGAATGGTGCTCACGCTAACCTCAAGGAGTCTCATGCTCAACTCCAAGTTAAGCTAACCAAAGAAAAGGCCATCTTCCCTCATATGGTATTAACTGATAATGCATGTGCTACTAACCCGTGTTGTGAGCATGTGCATCTTGTGGAGGAGAATGCCAAATTGAAGGATCAACTTGTGAAAGGCCTTGTGACATGCATTTAAGGTGAGAAGAACCTCAACGACCATTTGAGCAATCAAAAGGAAGTTCGGGCCAAGGAAGGAATTGGGTTTGCACCCAAGTCCAAGGGCAAGAAGAAGAAGAACGACAAGACCAAACGTCCTCCTCCTCTCAAGCAAACTTTTGTGAAAGAGGGAGAGGGTGCTCCTAAGATAAGAAGGAAAAAGTGAAGGGAGTTGACGTCCAAAAGGGCAAAAGCATTTCCTCCAACAAAGACGGCGACTTTAACTCGTCATATGTGTTGTGTCGTGCTAGTGATGGACATGTTTATGCTAAATTTGTTGGTTCTCCTTATGAGTACATTGAGTGGTCTATTTGGGTTCCCAAGACCCTTGTTACTAACATCAAAGGAACCATTACTAAATGGGTACCTAAAACCAAGCATTGATCTCTTGTAGGTGTTTGCTTCCGGTGGGGGATCATGGTTGCTCGATAGTGGAGCAACAAATCATATGATCGGGAGCAAGGACTTGGTGGTGGACGTGCAGAAGATTCCATCTATGCCCACCAATGTTGAGTGGGGTGATGCCTCACATTCTAAGGTATTGGGTCTTGGCAAGTGTAAGTGCATCTAGTGCCACCCCTAGTTGGTTTTGGAGTATTGACGACAAAGGTTGTTGAGGGACTAATGCGTTTGTGAGAATTGCAGGATAACGCAGGTAGTGTCCCTCATTGATTCGATTTACCTACCGGAGATGACCCCTAAAAATGTATGAAGACATTGAAGACAATGGTGGTATGAGAAGATATTCATATCAAAGACTATGACAAGAGAAGACATTGCGTGAAGACTTTGGAGCGCGAAGACTGTGTGTTTTCACTGTTTCCTTTTCTTCTTTGTTGAGTCATAGGAACCACCGTACTGTTAAGTGGGGTCCAAGTGAACTAAGTCAGAGTGACTGAAGTGATGCTCAACCCAAATCCTATGTCTTCAAGCGAAGACAATGAGAGCAAATCTTATCCAGAGCTGGATGAGTCAGCTTTGCTTGTAGCCCAAGTAAAGTTGCCGTGTGTGTTTGAAATCTGACCAACACGTGTCAGTTCCTTAGTGACCCAAGGTCATTTTGGACAAATCAGGTTGGGTTGCCTAGTGGCTATAAATAGCGCACACCCTACACCATAAATTGGTGGCTACTCAGAGTTTGTGCACGGCTTTTGTCATTTGAGAGCAACCCACCTCGAAGCATTTGAGAGAGAGAAATCCTTGCGAGGACAAAGCCCAAACACCCAGAGCCAAAGAGTGTTAGGCATCACTGAAGTCTTTCTGTCTGTGTGACCTGAAGACTTATTACAGTTGAGGACTGTGAATCCTCCAGTCGGTTAGGCGTCGTGTTCTGAGCATCCAAGAGTCATTGTGGATTGCCGTGAGCGAAGTCTGTGAAGGTTTGAAGTCTCCTTGAAGACTTACAGAGTGATTGGGCGAAGACGGGTGTCCTTAGCTCAAGGGGAATAAGGTGAAGACACAGTCTTCTGAGTTAAATCTCAGCCTCCCTAACCAGACGTATAGTTGTCACAGCAACTGGAACTGGTCCAACAAATCCTGTGTCTTCAACAAGCAACTGGTTCTATCCCTTCCAACCTTACTTAAGTTTGTCTTCATGAAGTCATTGCCTATCTGTTCATCTGTTTGACTTCATTGCTTGACTACTATTGTTGATTGGCTTCATACTATCTTCCATCTTGATCCTTTCTACCTTACTGCTATTAGTCATGTACTTTCACATCATTACATACTTGACTATGGCTTGTGTAGGGTAGTTTATCTTCTACTGCATATCAATTAGGTTGTTTCTAGTGTTAGTCTTTGAAACTTCCAAGTTTTGAAGACTTTCATAAAAATCGCCTATTCACCCCCCCCTCTAGTCGATACTAGCACTTTCAATTGGTATCAGAGCAAGGTACTCCCTTGTTCTGTGTGATTCGGTTTAACCACCTGGAGTTTAAGCTATGTCGACTACAGGGATAATCAAAGTCTCCGCCGCGTGCCCCGTGTCCAATGGAACTGAATATCCCTACTGGAAGAATAAGATGTGCATGCATCTTCAAGCCATTGATGTCGACCTCTGGTATGTCGTCAAGAATGGCGTTCCCAAAACTGGTGAAGGTGTCACCCCCACTAATGTCAAGAAATTCATTCAACTGGACTCTACTGCGAAGAACATCATCTGTGGTCATCTGACCAAAGGACAGTATGGTCGTGTGAGTGCTCTGGAAACGTCGAAGCTAGTCTGGGACTGGCTATCCAAGGTCAATGAAGGCGTTTCAACCCAGAGAGATCAAAGAATCAGCGTTCTCCGCAACCTCTTCAATCGCTTCAAGAGAAACGACAATGAGAATGTCCAGCTCACGTTTGATCGCCTCACAGATATCACAAATGAACTTCAAGCTCTTGGCGCAATTGAGATTACCAAGCATGAAATCGTCAAGACACTGCTGAGATCACTTGACAGATCCTTTGACACCCTTGCCCTCATGATACAAGAACGTCCTTACTTCAAGACACTCGATCCGTCTGATATACTCGAGAGGCTCAACACACATGAGTTCCAGCTATCTGAGAAAAGAGATATCTATGGTCCAAGCTATGGCCGAACTCGTGCTTTGAAGGCAAAAGTTGTTTCCTCATTTGAAGAAGAATCTGACTGCAGTTCTGAAGATCCTGAAGACATTGGAAGGGAACTTCCTATGCTTGTGAAGAAGTTCTAGAAATTCACAAAGAAGAAAGGCTTCAGAAAGTCTTCATGATCTAGCTCTAGGAATGATGAAGCTTCCACACATGATCACAAGAAGAGAACCTGCCACAAGTGCAAGAAACCTGGTCACTACATATCTGAGTGTCCACAATGGGACAATGAGAAGAAGAAGAAGAAAAGCAAGGAGTATGACTCCGACGACAAGAAGAAGAAGAAATCCTCAAAGTCTTCTAAGTCTTCTGCCAAGTATTCATCATACAAGAAGAGCTCATCTGGCAAGGCTCGTGCTTTTGTTGGCAAGGAAATGGATTCAAAGGAGGAGTCTGCTTCCGAGGAGGCGGAGGTGGAGTCTGGAGAGGAGTCTGACCCTGGCGTTGCAAGTCTGGGTCTAGCCACTGCCTATGTTGCCAAGTCCATCTTCAACACTGAAGACAATGACTTCCACACCAACGCTGAAGCTAATGACGAAGACGATCCTACTCCCACCTACTGCTTCATGGCACGCAGTGCCAAGGTAAAATCACGCGATGCTTACTTTCAAACTTAAAGTGAAGATGACTCTGACTGTGAATCCAAACCCAGCTACAAAACACTTGCTAAAATTGCAACTGAACAACAAAAGGCTATGGAACATACTCAAAAACTGATAGACAAAAGCGATGACTTGTTGGACGCTAAAATGACACATTCACAGTCCTTAGTTGATGACATAAAAAATCTTCATGCTAAGTACCAAGAACTTGAAGGTCGTCATGAATCGCTCTCAACAACTTATGAAAGGCTCTCCTATGATTATCTTCAAAGGAAACAAGAGCTTGAGAAATTGAGAGCGGCTCATGAAGATCTTCAAAAGGTGAATGAGTCACTTTGCGCTCAACAGATCAGTTCCGCTCAGGAAGGATTTGAACCACCATGTCTAAAATGCATTGAGCGTGATAACGCTACATCATTCTTGAATGTTCCATCGCTGCCATCTGTTTCATTGTCTTCACGCTGATGTGGTCACTAACCCCTCTGCGGAGGATACCACCGATGTTCTTGATGAAAATGCTATGTTGAAGACATTGCTTGAAACAGGATGTACAAAAGTTTGAAGGACATCGGACTCATGCGATGTGCTCAAAAGCGATTCTCGAACCGAAATCCTAGGAAAAAGGGTGTTGGGTTCGAAAGGAAAATGAATGTTGATGGCTCGTCTTTCGAAGCCGAAAGCGGTACCCCAAAACCACATGGGTTGCTGCAAAGGGACCTTCAGTAGATCCATCTACCTTATCTGGCTTTACTTGTGCTAATCCTATTATCATTGATGAATCCTTTGATGCAAACTATAAGCTGTTCAAAAATCAGAATGGTGAAGTGTTTGCCAGGTACATTGGCACTAACTGCAGGAATGGACCACCTATGAAGAAGATCTGGGTACCTAAGCGGTACATTGAGAATCTTCCTGTGAATGTCATCATGACACCACCTAGGAAGAAGACAAACCCCAGACCTATAGCTTCATATGGCCCAAAGTCTTCATACAGATACATGACTCACATGAGTCACCCTAACTCCAATGTTTTGCAGGGAAATCATGTTCAGACTTTTGAATATGAGCGTGTATCTTCAAACCGCTATGTTCATAGGACTAAGAACTTTTCTGCTTATTCATATGAGTATCATTCATCTCCTGCAAGGCTATTTGCTAGGGCTTCAAAGCCAAAATTCTCAGATGCTGCACTTAGACTCATCGCTTCTAAGCCCCCACTGAAAATGTGGGTGGCAAAGAAGAACTAACTCCCTTTTGCAGAAAATGGTCTCCAGCCAGCAATCAATGGCGTCCGATACTATTGTTGGGGACCTAAAACTCACTGAGGACGCACGTTAAAATATCATTCTATATGCTTCACATCTGAATTTCTCATCAGTCTATGTCCTAACTTTGATATAAGCTGTGACTGTCCCTATATGTATCAAATGCATATGCTTCACAACACTATGGTGAAGCCTATCCTCCTAACTGTACTGTAGGGCACATCACCAAAAGCTTCAGAATGGATTATGGACAGTGGATGCACAAATCATATGACTGGTGATCGAAGTCTTCTCATGGACTCAACCTTACGTCCATCCGACAAAAGTCACATCACATTTGCTGACACTGGTAAAAGCAAAGTATTGGGTCTAGGTAGAGTTGCAATCTCAAAGGATCAACACATGGATAAAGTGATGCTTGTTGAATCCCTTGGTTTCAACTTAATGTCTGTCTCAATGCTTTGTGACTTAAACATGATTGTGATATTTGGCAAATATCGTTGCCTTGTACTAATGGAATCTGACAAATCTCTACTCTTTGAAGGGTATCGAAAAGATGATCTGTACATGGTAGATTTCTCAGCAGGTCCACAGCTTGTCGTTTGTCTTCTCACAAAAGCTTCAGAATGCTAGCTCTGGCATCGAAGGCTGGGACATGCTGGCATGAGAAACTTACACTCACTCGTCAAGAAGAAGCATGTCATTGGCATCGAAGATGTCAAGTTCAAGAACGATCATCTATGTGGTGCTTGTGAAGCTGGAAAGATGACAAGGGCAAAGCACCCATCGAAGACAATCATGACAACATCTCAACCCTTCGAGCTGTTACACATGGACTTATTTGGACCTACTCACTACTCCACCCTCACAACAACTGCCTGTCTCTATGGCTTCGTCATCGTTGATGACTATTCAAGATACACATGGGTTCATATAATTCTATACAAGACTGAAGTGCAAGATGTCTTCAGACGATTTGCAAATCGAGCAATGAACAATTATGGGGTGAAGATCAAGCACATCAAAAGTGACAATGGCACTGAATTCAAGAACACTGGACTTGATCTATATCTAGATACAATGGGAATCACTCATGAGTTCTCTGCTCCATACACACCTCAGCAAAATGGCATTGTTGAACGCAAAAATAGAACCCTCATTGAGATGGCTCGAAAAATGCTAGATGAGTACAAGACACCAAGAAAGTTCTGGCCTGAAGCTATTGATACAGCATGTCACATCATCAACCGTGTGTACGTTCATAAGCTTCTGAACAAAAACATCATATGAGCTACTTATCGCAAGAAGCCAAATGTCGCCATTACTTGAGTATTTGGAGCAAGATCTTTGGATCAAGGATCCCCATCACAAGTCAAAATTTGCACCTAAGGCTCACGAAGGCTTCATGCTTGGCTATGGAAAGGATTCACACTCCTACAGAGTCTTCAACCTTTATCTATATAAGATCGTTGAAACAGTGGATGTGAAATTTGATGAAACCAATGGTTCTCAGAGAGAGATGCTGCCAAGCACACTGGATGAAGCTCCTTCAAATGAAGCAATCAAGCTGATGGGAACTAGTGAAATCATGCCCTCTGAAGCACAGCCTAAAGAGGAACTTATCATCTCTGCACCAAATCAACCTGAAGACAATGCTCAGTTCGAAGACAATCCTCCCAATGATGACAATGACCAGCCACAGCAAAATCTTCGTCATGTTCACCCTCGTGTTGCAAATGAAGTTCAAATAGAGAAGATAATTGACCGCATCAATGCACCTGGTCCGCTCACTCGATCAAGAGCAACACAGCTAGCAAACTTTTGTGGGCACTTTTCATTTGTGTCAATATCAGAACCCAAGAAAGTTGCTGAAGCTTTTATGGAACCTGAATGGATTCAAGCCATGCAAGAAGAACTTCAACAGTTCAAGCTCAATAATGTCAGGAACTTGTCAAGTTTAACGGATCCTCGCAAGCATAACATTATTGGAACAAAATGGATATATCGCAACAAGCAAGATGAGCATGGTCAAGTCGTCAGAAACAAAGCATGTCTTGTGGCTCAAGGATACACTCAAGTTGAAGGAATTGACTTCGATGAAACATTTGCTCCTGTTGCTAGGCTTGAAGCTATTCGCATACTGCTAGCCTACGCAAATCATCACAATATCTTGCTATATCAAATGGATGTGAAGAGTGCATTTCTCAACGGCAAGGTTGAAGAAGAAGTATATGTCGCACAACCACCTGGCTTCGAAGATCCAAAACATCCTGATATGGTGTACAAGCTAAACAAGGCACTGTATGGCCTCAAACAAGCTCCTCGTGCCTTGTATGATACAATCAAAGACTTCCTAAAGAGAAAAGGCTTCAAACCTGGATCCCTCGATCCCATTCTCTTCACGAAGACATATGACGGTGAACTGTTGTGTGCCAAATATATGTGGATGACATAATCTTCGGATGCACCAACCAGAAGTACAGTGATGAGTTTGGGTATATGATGCAAGAGCAATATCAAATGTCCATGATGGGTGAGCTGACATTCTTCCTTGGTCTTCAGATTCGTCAGCAGAGGAATGGGATCTTCATATCTCAAGAGAAATACCTCAAAGATTGTCTGAAGAAGTTTGGAATGGAAGACAGCAAAGGCTACACGACGCCAATGCCAGCTAAGCACCATCTTGGTCCCGACGACAATGGTAAAGAGTTCGATCAAAAGGTATACCGCTTCACGATTGGTTCTTTGCTTTATTTATGTGCATCTAGGCCAGATATTATGCTTAGTGTTTGCATGTGTGCTCGGTACCAAGCGGCACCAAAGGAATCGCATCACTTAGGCGTGAAGTTTAATTCTTCGATATTTGGCTTACACCCCAACACTCAGATTATGGTATCCCAAGGGATCAAGATTTGATTTGGTTGGATTCTCGGATGCTGATTATGCTGGTGACAAGGTGGATCGCAAGTCTACATCTGGCACATGCCATTTTCTTGGTCGATCACTTGTCTGTTGGTCTTCGAAGAAGCAGAACTGTGTTTCACTCTCAACTGCTGAATCTGAATACATTGCTGCTGGATCCTGTTGTGCTCAGCTTCTATGGATGAAGCAAACTCTCAAGGACTATGGCATCAACCTGAAACAAGTACCTCTCTTCTGCGACAACAAGAGTGCCATCAAAATAGCCAACAATCCAGTCCAACACTCGAAGACAAAGAACATTGAAATTCGTCATCACTTTCTCAGAGATCATGTTATGAAGAAAGATATCGATATCATTCACGTCAACACTGAAGAGCAACTGGCAGATATCTTCACAAAGCCCTTGGATGAGAAAAGGTTTTGCAAGTTACGGTGTGAGCTAAATATCTTAGAATTCTCCAATGTCCTGTGATCAGGCACACATCCTAACACTTATGCATGTTGATGACTTAGATGTGCAACACACAAAGTAAGGTATATCTTCAAACAATGAAGACTTACACTCTAAGTGTGAACATATTAACATGGAATTTGACTTCGGAGCGCCACGATAATTGTGCGCCGTGTCTGGGTCTAATACTTCCTATACGGTGGCTAACGCCACCACCAACTTTTCTTGTTTAAAGTGTTTCATTCAAGGCGTCATAGTGCAATGACTTCGCATTTGGTTTGTCTTTAGTTTCAATTTGTCTTCATGACTTTCCGCACTATGATGATTTGATAGCTTTTTGATATATACATATATACTAGTGCTTTGTCCTCTACAGCATTCACTTATAGCTATGTCTTCAAGATTGGATCTTTTGAACTAAGTGAATGTGATCGGACCCTAACCTCTCTATGCTTACTATCTCAAAATCTATCTGTCCAAATCATATGCATTCTGTTGAAAGTGTCGAATGTCTTCTCTGCGTCCTAGTCAGCAGAAGGCAAAGAGACAAACATTAAATCTGTTCTTAATGGCTTATCTTTATTGTTGAAATCCAGAGAAGCCGGAACAACTCTCCGACATGCCTGGCGGGCGTGGGAACGTGGGACAACCCTGATTGTGTTGCATGCTTGCCACGTGCCCCTCAGATGTGAACCACCAGGGGCACCAACGTAATTGCGTTGTGTCTCTCACCTACTTATAAATACCTGTCCCCCTGCGGTAAAGAAATACTTCTTCCACCTCTCCACCTCCGTCAAAACCCTAGCGCCACCGCTAGCTCGCGACGACGCCGGCGACGAAGCGCTTAGCTGCCGCGACTTCTTCGACGCCATCCTCACGCCCATTGCGGACATCGTCCTCTCC